>VZRQ01004165.1:1318622-1466957 GCA_013397975.1 Machaerirhynchus nigripectus | reverse complement strand
CCCCTTTTGAATAGTACTTGCAATTGCATCGGGTGCATCAGTTGGACAGGCATTTGAGATCTTTATCATAGGATACTGATTTGAAAACTGCCATTAATAAAACTATCTACACTCTTGAGACTTTAAAGGACTGATGTGTAGTCAAGGGGCTTTTCTTCTTTTCCTCCTAGTCCTCCTATAAATCAGTTTTTAACTGAGACATTGCAAATGTCATCGATTAAGAAATGCGCTGAAGCAGTGCTGGTCTGAACAGATTATATCCATCCTCGTGTGCCTGACTTTGGTGTGTATAATTTAATATCTCTGTATCAGAATTGTAAAATTACATAAGCACCTACCAGCCCTTTACCGGGAAGGGAAATATACCATATACATAGCTGGTATGTTGTAGGAACAGCTAAAATAAAATATTCCCAAGCGTAATATCTTTTCATTCAAAACCATAGTTAAGTCAGACTAGTGATTTTTGCGTTAGCCTTAACTCATCAGACTAATATTAACACCAAAGGTAACACTTACGTAAAGATTTTTTTATAAGCTTGTTCGCTGGTGTAAGGAGAGTAGGAAGTTCTGATAACTTATATGGTCTGTGGTATTTTATGCTGAAAATGTGGCATGCAGCCCATTTTGGAATTGCAAGTACAAGCAGTCAGGTTGGTACTGTGGGGTATGTGTTAGGTAAGTGGAAAAGAATGTTCAATATCCTTCTGACCAGAGTAGGTGAAGCTTGTCAAGGAGTTGAACAATTGTATCTAGGAAACACAAGATTTATTTTTTGTGTGTGTATAGCATGTCAGTAGCTACAGACTTTAGTTTCTATTGCCGAGTATCAAGAATACTGATGTATTGCACCAGTCAGAGGTTTATTAATCGGAGACACTCAGACTTTTTTGTAGGTTTAGCGAAATGAAGTTGTTAGTAGCTGGTTCTATCATTGTACTCAGTTTAAGGTATGGTTCTGAGGCTCTTATTAAGTGCATTTGATATCCACAAGTAGAGCTATGCCCTACTGAATTTGATAACTGCCACAAACTTTGTTTTCTTACTTATTCTAAGCCAGTCCCTGGAGTGTGAGTGTGTGCTTGTGATTCTGTTGATGAGACTTCTATATCCTGGTGTTAGTGGATGCACACACAAAGGTTTGGGTTCATATGTCTGTTCCAGCGACAGCCTTTCTGTAACCTACAATGAGAAGTTTCTCTGGTGCACACTGGAGCATCTGTTTTATACCTAGTCATCTCCGTTTAACACGGGTACTGTTTTACAATCATCTTTCTTTGACTGCCTTCTACCATCCTCACCATAATATAACAGCCTGTACTTTTCCAAGTTAAACTAAACCTAGCTAATTCTGAGCTCCCTTTTTATTAATATTCTTCTTGTCTGAATTGCAAGAATTGAAAACTGTTAATTTTCCTTTGTCATTAATGAAGGTATTAAGTCAGTCTGGACCTTTCACAAATCTCTCTTTCATTGTAATTTGATTTTTATGTCCTTTTTATTATGCTCTGTACTATTCCTGAGCACGAACGATAGCAAGATCCAGAATTCTTCATAAAAACTTTGACGTGTTTATTAAGGGTCTAATCAAATTACAGAGTATGAATTTTTTGAAAGTTGGCCTGCTTCGGGAACTGTGTGTGATAGTTTGCCGTCTGTTCTTCCTCCTAACATATTCCGTGAAAGCAAATGAGAAGGAGCAGCAGCAACGTAGGAAAAAGAACAAGATACATTTTGTAATTTGTTGCTGTCTTAGAAATTGTGTATATCTTCTCCACCCCCCTTCGTGCATAATCGAGACATTGTATCTTTTGTTTTTCTCCCCAGATTTCAAATGAAAAAAACCCTAAGCAAACAAAACCCCAAGCAACTTCTCCCTGCCCTTCTCCCCCGCCCCCTTCCCCCTAACACAGCCATAATCCGCAGTGTAATGTTTTCTGGTCTCTGTAGATTGTTTCTTTACACCGCTGCTTTCCATGACCCTTCAACTTGGGTGCGTGCCTGTCAGAATCTAGGCCAAAATGTTTTGGCAGTGTGTTCTCTGTTGAAGTCTAGCTATTCCTTATATAGCACCTCCTTTCATCTGCAACTCCTACAGTTTGATAAAGAACAAGTTCAGCTTGTTTTCACAACTCAATCACTTTAAACTTATATTTTTTTGAATATTATTTTTAGCAATTTACATATTTTCAAATTTGAAGGAAAAAAGAGGAATATTTTAAAAAATTTTTGGAAGAATGTTGCCAGCTTGTCAACTAGCTGATAGAAATATGCATTGCACTGCTTCTGGTGTCTGTGCAAGTGTGTGGGGTTTTTAATTACTAAATAAAAGATATGAGGATAAAAATTCTAGATGCATCAGCTTACCTGAAGTTATTTAACTGTGCTATTTCAGACCATAGGGATAGTTAAGCATAAAAAGCACTGTATGTTTTATGAGTTTAAGTAATTTATTAGAATAGTTATTCCTTAGACTTTTGCATGCAAAGTAGTTAATGTCACAAATGAACGTGTAAGACTAAATATTTCTAAGTTAATCTTTTTCGCTTCCCCTGATAAAATAGTTATAGTCTGTCTCTAGGAGTAAATCTAACTCAGAAATTTGATAAAGTAAAAGATGTTATTTGTTTAATAACATTTTTTTCCCCATTAATAGACTTAGAGAGAAATATATGCAAATTGTAACCAGTATATCTATTGTTTGTAATCATGTACAAGAAGAAACTGAGAGGTCTTTGAAAATGTTTAAAAATCCTTTAAAGTAATTAAACTCAAATTAGCTCTTTGCTGCCAGAACAGCAAAAGGTACTTCAGTCATATTTTACCTTGGATATGCTACAATTTACATATATACAAGATATACAAGAGACACTGGTGCAGGTAGGCGTGTATGTATAAGAGACTTATCTGTAGCTTTTTTTATTTCCCATCAAGCTGTTAAAATGTATTGACAAATTCTATGGAAAATGAGTGAAATTAAAAGTGAGATTATTTTCTTGCTTTCATCACCTCCTTCTCAAATGTTTTCTTCCCTTTTATATATTCAGCTCCTTCCATGACACTGTTGGTTCACAGATCACTTGTCTATCTGTATTTTCAAGTGCCATATTACATTTATACAATAGATATAAATTTTCTAATTGGAACTTAACTGATTCATGTGAAATTGAAAGCACCCAGAACACAATGACCCCGGGAGTCCTGTTTAGTGTCCTTTTTCTGAGAAATCACAATACTGTTTGATTAGTGTGGTAGTGATGTACACAAGTACAGGTTTAAGGTGTAAGTGCATCTTAAACCAAGGAAGATTTGTTCCTCTTATTTAAGATCTACTTATATTAATCAATAAAAATTTTAAAAGTCCCAAGGAGGGGGGATCTGCACACGATGAGGTGAGAGGTCCACCGAGTCCAGTATCCAGTTTCAGATGGTGGGCACTTGGGGAGAGGGATTTTTGTCAAGGTGAGTGACTTCCTCTGAGTACTGTCTATCCACAGTGACAAAGTGTTGGTATTTTATACTGTAAGTGGACTTTGTAACCACGATTGTGCCTAATGACATTTTCATCATTTGCCTTGCTTTGTGGTAAGAAATCTATAAGTTGTGTGGGAAAAGCTATGGTCCTTTGTTTTTGAAATAGCTAGTTGTGTTTCATATATCCGAGCTCTTGTATTAAAAGATGAATAATAATTTCTCCCATTTTACCTTCTTCATGCTACACATGGTTTTTCCACTGTCTCAACTATTCCTTTTCTAGTCAGAAAACTCCAGTTGTAGCCATCTTCTATGAAGTTACCATTCCACATTTTCTTTTTATCCTTTATCAGACTTCTCTTTCTGTTCCAGTTCTACATTGCGCAGAGCATCCATGAGACAGCTGCCTGATGGATTTATATAGCGCTTAATAATGATTTCTGTTCTGTTCCCCATCTATAGTGTGATCATTCCTGTCATTTACTTGGCTTTTTTGACCATTTGTCTCACTCCTGGTTGTGATCTGACACTTTTATGGAACTATTTCATTACTGAGGAGCTGAGATATTGCATTAAATGATGGTCTGTGGGGTGCCTGTGCCAGTGGACAGCAGGACTGTTGGGAAGGAGAGAGTCTTTAACCAGCCCTCTTGGAGAAAGGAGAGATTTTAAGCAAGGTTGCTGAAGGACCTGTGGCCTCATGTTGGGTGTTCGGGAGAGTTTAGTGCTTACCACTCTGTTTTGTCTCTTTCTCTTTCTTGAGATGCTCTTGTTAATACAAGTGAGTTAAAAGAGTTTATCCTCTTATGTGTAAAGATTGACAGTATCTGGATTAACATGCCTAGAGATCTGCAGCACTGCTTGTACGCTCGAGTCCTTATGATGTCTTTGTACGATCTCTATTGGCTAGACCTCTCGGTCATTTCACCTCTCAGGAGCTGGTATGTGACTGAGTGTCAGCATCTGTTTCAGTGAAATCTCTACTCTTCCTTTTGCAGCACAGATCCTGTTGAATGAGTAATAGGAAGCTTCCAAAAAATTACTTCAGTTCTGTTAGCTGAGTCAGTTAGGACATGCCTTGTGTTTTCAGGTGCTGATGGAATCCCATCTATCATAGCTTATCATGGTCATGAAAAGATACCTTTGTAGCGCTGCTCCCAGAAGTGTGAGCTCAGGTTTGGAGCTTCATTTGCAATCTGCCTATGCTGTTAAGCTAATTTAAATTACAGCTGCCACAGAGAGGGGGCATTTCTTTCACTTGAGTGGCTCTCAGGTCTTTGCCTGTGCCAGGTCTGGCCACCAAGTGGCCTGTGGGTGAGTTGGTTTAGCTTTATGCGAATCTCCTCGAAGGGAGGGTGGGGCTTGGGATTAGTTCCCTATTGGTTCAGAGGCAGATGTGTGGCCACCTAAATCTGATGTATGGGAGGATGAGGGCTGACGGTGGGAAGGCTCAGTTTCACAGCTGGAATCGCAGTGCAGCTCATGTGAGGTGAACCTGGCACTGGTTTGAGTCACACTGGATCTACACTCTGCTCACTATGCCAGCACTTCATCCACCCAAGGAAGTACAAACAGGAGGCAGAGGGGCATGGATTAAGGTGGGAAGAGAGGCCTCATTCTCCTTCTGGAGCTGGAGGGGTTAGACTGGGTGAAGGTGTTTGAGGCTTCATTCTGGCTGACTGCACACCAACTGATGACAGCGTTATGCTGGTGTTTCTGGCATGCAGCTTTGAGTAAACTGGGCTTAAATATGTTCTTTTGTTGTAATAGATAGCTAAGGCGTTTACTGTATAATAGTATAAACAAGGAGTGGCCTATTCATGGCACTCAGTAGAGAGCAATTGTGATGTCAAGCAATAGAGGACTTGGGGGAGATGACACCTAGATACAAGGCTAGAATTAGAGGATGTGGTGACACCCAATTTGGGGCACAGCAGGAACTGGTTTAAAGCTGGTTTCTGTGGTTTCACATCTTTCCACACATGATCTATCCTTGCCCATCCTCTGGGGTTTTTAATTAGGATTGTTCATGAGACATGAATGTGGGTAGAAGAGGAAAAATGGCCATGGTTTCTAAAGGCCAGAATGAGCCAGCTGGACAGTGGTAAATGGCACTGGTGATAATTTTGTATCATCTGGCTGAGCATAAAGTCCTTCTACACCTAATTTTGTAGGTCAGAAAGGTCATTACATTGTGCTGCTGCCTGGTAAGCCTTCACTACAGGTGGCTTTAAGCTAGTTGTTTAAAATTGTGCGAACTACCCAGCTGAAGTCACCTATAGTGCGTACCTACTATGTGGCTTCAAGCCACTTAGTCTGCTCTTACTAGGAAGTCATGTAGTTGAAAGTTGTGTTTGCATTTTTAGTAAAAGATTTGAGGGATTTAATTTCTTGAGGATTGGTGCTGTGAAAAAGTTCAATTCTTTGCCCAGTACTAAAGTAATATGAGGTTATTTTTGTTAGCTAGTATATGAAAGATTGGAGCTTTCAGTTTCTGACAAAGTCATTTACTTCTGTTGCCACTTACTAAAAACATGTGATTATATTTATTAATCGAGTAGCAAAAGAAGCCATTTCTCAACTACCGTGTCATGAAATTAATTCTACTGACTTATGAGACACTGTTGAATACTTTAAATCCAAGTTCTGTTGCAATTAAATTATGGTATGTTCATTCTAATTATTGCACACTGGTTACTCAATTTATTTTGAGGTGGAGTTGTATGCTTTATTTTGTGTGTAAACACTTGTTCTGTGACAGTAAAAATGACTGATGAATATTAACCAGAAGAGAAAAATACTATGAAGAAGTATTGTGGCTGTAGTTCAAATTAATTCAAAACTGCTCAGAGTTAAATTTTTGACTGGACAACTGACTTCTTGAGCTATTTTTTGTATTACTACTTCTGAATAGAGGCTGTGTTTGTTTGTGACTCCTATAGTGTGATTTATGATATTTGCTGTTTTTAAATGATTTGTGGTTTTAAGGAAAAAAGAAAAAATTCTATTAAAGCTCTGAAATTTTAGGCTGTTTTTGTCTTCTTCATTACAGTGAAAAAAACAAATTGCAAGACCTGGCAGAGACTTTTCCTGTTGCTATTAATTAGAAAAATGCTCTGATTTTATATTTTGACACCTCATTATATCTGTATCATATCTGTGATATTAGGCTAAAGTAAGGTCAAAATTGTCTTGGTTCTCCTATTGTCATCCTATTTGCCTGTTCTTTGTAAATGTGAAAGCACTTATCAGCCATGAGAGTGCTGAAGAAATGTGACTGAGTTCATGACTAGATAAGTTGTCAGTGCTGACTGCCATCACTCTATTTAAAATACTTTAAAAGGACAATTTCTTATAAAAATAAGGGCAGTGTTATATTTTGTTCAACTTCTGATTCCTTAGAAGAAATGCATTTTTACAGTTGTCGAATGTACCTTTCTCAGGTATCTCTCCAATTAGCATGCTTGAGTCTGAGTGTTGTATGCATTTTAAGTAGACAATACATATCAAAACATTGTTGTGTTAACTTCCGTGCTGTTTGTTGTAAGTTTTACAGAGGAGATAATGGTGTTGCTTTAAAAATATTAAATAAACAAAAAACGCCAGACCAGTCTCAGAATTACTGAAAGGCTGGTCTGGTAATCCCTTCCCCCATACCTGAAGAAAGAACTGGACTGTCATTTTCCGTGCTGTTCTCACACTCCCTGTCCCTGTTGGTGGTGCATCTGCCTCCCACCTCCCCCATTCCGGCCCCAGGCGATCTTTAATCGACCTTAAACATCCATTTGCGACAGCCCCCTCCTGCCCCTTTTTTTAACCTCCTTGGCTCTCCTTATTTTTGTCGGAAGAGTTTAATGTCAGAGTTCTGTGCCATAAGTGAAGGGAGGTAAGGTAGATGAGATTCCTTACTCAGAATGGTTAGGTATAAATTGTAAAAATAAATAGCTGAGTATAAATATAATGTGACTTTTCATGACATTTTTGTGTGCTCCTTTGCTTAACTGCTGTATCTGTCTTTGTTGATGTGAAGACGTGGTATGGTGCATTCCATGTTCACTTCTCAGACTAGAAGTTTTCCAGTTAAAGAGGCTTTCCACTCTTGCACAGCAGAAGTATAATAAAATGATTTTTCAGTCTTTTCCTTAGTCAATTCAGAAAAGCCAAACAAATATTCTTCTTGCCGTTAGTTTTTACCAGTAATCAGTCCTGACTCAATTTGTGAATATACTAGAAATTGCAAACTCATTCCATAGGTTTGCCAGCTCTTCAGCATATTAATGCTTTGTGTGTGTGGTCTTGTTTAGTGCAAAAGGTCTATTTATATTAAGTTTCTTGCATTTGTAAATCTGTGCGGGGCTGGCTTTCCATTCTTGCTACCTTTTCTTTCAGAAAGCATGACAAACTCTTCACAACCCCCACCACAAAGAAAACCCTTTGTCTCCTTGCTCTACTTACTTGTAAGAATGTAAGTAGATATGTAAGTGTGAATTAAGGAAAGATGATTTCCAGGTAAGAGCAAAACCCTTAGCGTGTAATGATTGGGATTTCTGAATCAGTTGAAACGAGGCTTGGTAATGAAAGGGATTATAATTTTCCTTGTAGACACAGGCTAAATAGATGGGTGTAATGTCACAGCATGTAAAGGTTTAAAGGTGGGGGTTTTTTTCTGACTGAGGTGGCTGAAACCTGGAAGTGAGAAGTTGTTATACAAATTGGTTTTTGTTTTAACTTTTAATATTTTTAAACCACTTCTGTTAATAGTTACTGACTTTAGATTCTGTTATTAGCCACTGTGGTTGACTTTTTCCTTTGATAAATTCAGTTTAATGGTTTCATGCTTTGATTCTTCTTACATAAGTGGGAAGGTGTTGCATTCCTAAGTGGTGTGTTATTCCCGGTACTTTTTTCCCTCCCCCTCTTTTTTTTTCCCCTTCTTTTTCCTTTCATTTGAAATACCTGTATGCTGATTTGGTTAAGTACTGTAGGGTAGGTTAACATCTCCTTCTGAGTCATATTGAAGGCATGAAGTGCTTCCAGGTCTGCAGTTCTTTCCAGGGATGAGCGAGTTCCTGGCCAGTTTGTGTATCCTGTTGTCTGCACAACAGCAGTTAACTACCAGACTCAGTTTATAGGTCGTTTTAAAGGCATTGAAATGGATATACTAAACAGCTTTTTTGGGGGTGGTGGTTGTTCCCTCTGGCTCACTTATCTGTATTTTTTGAGCTTATAGTCCAAATGCTCAGTTCTTTTGATGATTTATTGGCCTTTCTGTCAAATGCTGAACAAGGAGTTGCGTTAAATGACCAGCATTTTGGAAGGGCAAGATTATGCTTTCGTTTAGAGAGACTGCACAGATGTTCTTTATGAGCATTCAAAAGAGAGGAGTCTGTACATTGCTTTAAGGTCGACAGAAACCGTGTATTTTAAAATCTTTGGTCTGAGCTTTACGGGCTATGTGATGAGGCTGTGAAACCTGAAAGAGTAGCATTTGTGATTAACAATGACATTTGCAGACCCTAGGAATACTGGAATATCTGTTGGATTGCTTTGCTTGCATAGTGATAGTATCCAGATGTTAAGCATAAACATCTCTCTCTGATTGCTTAAGCATGGAAATGGAAATGAAAACAAGTACTAGATAATTTGAGTTTCTGGGAAATAATTTGGCCATCCATCTCTTTAAACAGCTATTCTTGTCACCTGAAAGCAACCTTAAGTAATTAATGGGCCAGTCTTATTCGATGATGAAGAAGTTGAAAGGACTAGAAAAATTATCTTTGAATTGAGTGAATATGTGGTTAAACAAACAACAAAAAAACCCCCATGCATTTGGACGTGAAGCATTTGCATTGTGAATCTAAACCTAAAAAAATCCCAGCATTAGCAAGTGAAGCAAAAGCCAAAGAAAATACTCAAATTTACTAAGTTTCTATATTAGGCAGACCCCAGAGGACACACGAACAAGTGAATGAAGCTGGTAAATGTTTATTTATTTCCCTAATAAAATAACAATTTTATTCACTTCTGAAATCCCCAGCAGTAAATCCATTACAGAAATCTTGAAGTGGATTAATTTCTTCAGTACTGTGCCATGAATGAGAAGGATGCCTTTTTTTCCTCTGTAAGACATAAAATGTGGACTGAGAATGAAAGGAAGTTAAACCAGTCCTTGTTGCGCCTCTTCAGCTTTTGGTACTTTAGGAATAACTTATATTTCACCATCATCTTGTTACACTGATGGGTTTGTGGGCAGTAATACGTAAAATTCTAAACAGCTCTGTTCGTGCTGTATGTTGAGTGTACTGCCAGGTGAAAGAGGTCAGAAAAACAAACCAACCTACCTGCCTGTGGGATGAATACCTTCCTAGTTAAGACTGAGTTATGGGTAGGCAGGGCATTTTGATCACTTTCTTGATAATTCTCCAGTTTTTTCCATGTGTCTGCTCAGCTTTTGTTGTATTGGTGCGGGGTTTTTTAAACTCCCAGACCAGGGTACCTTTATCTTCCAGTTTACTGTACTAAAAAGGCCCTGTCAAGGAGGAATCCGGGTAAAACCAGTTTTTGTTTATTTCCTAATCCTTTTTTGAGACATTCTGCATTCAAGATGACGGTGTATTGTTTATCATAGTATTCTTACTGTCCTTTTACATTCTCTTTTATCTGCTTGTTTACTGTATCTCAACTGTACTTATTAAGTATCTGATTAAATTTGCATTTCTTTGGGTAAGAATTAAGAAAGAGCAGGCAGTATGTGGCCTCAGTATTTAAGCAAAATGTGTCCTTCTTACATAAAAGATTACTTTGGCTATGTTTAGGTCCAGAGAAGTTGCTACCTCTTTATACTTTTGCAGTTCAGAACACAATTTAGAAAAAGGGTGGGATTGAACCTTAGGATTTCTGTAATCTGTGAGGGGAAAAAGTAGAGAAAGTGTAACAACATTAAGAACATTAGAGTTGCACATATTAAAAACTTCTGTCTAAATAACTTGTAATTAAGAGGATTTGCCTTTAGCAGTATAAAAGATAAACTACCAATGATTGTATCTACTATGTAAATGTTCAGTAATTGATGTATAGCTCATAAATGGGCCCGTGGCTGTTTGATGAATGTGTTTATACGTGGTAAAATATATAAATACTTCTAGGTCCCTGGAGTATTTTTGGTTTCTTTCATATATGATTGATCAGTTTACCTAAGACACAGAGTAGTTTGTTCTCAGACACATATTACAGATTCTGGCATGATGAAATGTTATAACAGCAGGAGATAAAACGCACGGGCAAAGAAGATATTCTTAATGGGGGACTGTAATCAGTGTTTCAAAACTGGCTAATGGATTGCAGAAGACAGCAGCCTAACAGACAGACAGCAACAAAGACCATGTATGAAAATGCAAATGCATGGTAAAATTAAATGAAGTCAAAGCTTGGCTAAATGTTCTGAAGTGTATTTCAGTTTGCTTTCCAAAAACTTTGGAATGAAAGGCTTGGATAACTAGGAAGTCATCCTTTTTTAATTTGAACTTTTAACTTGAATGTCTGTGAATAGAAACATTAAAAAAAAAATTTCCAAAGGCAAAATAAGGTTATGTTTGGGTAGAGTTGTCTGCGCACTTAGCTGCACTGTATTTTGCTCCTTATGAACTGCTACAGTAAAAAGTTGGAAGGATCTTGCCAGTTTTATCTGCGACACTAGTACCTGTGAGGGCAATTCTTGTTTTGTGTCTTAGAAGGACTATGGCTGTGTCTGCATTGGCAAGCAATTTAGTGCAATAGATGCTGGTTGCTGAATTGAAGCATTACAGAAAGTGAGACACTTGAAACCATTGCTTGTGGTGTAGCCAGGCAGGGTTACCTAAGATACTGTGGTCTTCTCCTGTAGGCTCATTTTTTTCTGGTGTCTTGGGTTCCTAAGGGTCTCATGCTACATAGTCTACTAACTTTGAATCAAACTTCCCTGAGAAGTGTTGGAGCATTTCAGATGTGGATTTTCTGGTGTGCTCATCTCTGACTGTGGTGGTAAAGCTCATGTGTATGAGAACTGTGCTGAGAAACAAACTAGTGGTAAATGGAGGAAATCAAGGCATTTATTTTCCTTCTCTTTTGAACCAAATTCCCAGCACAGGTACAGCTTATTAAAAAAAAAACAACAACAACAACAAAAAAAACAAAACAAAAACAAATAAACAAACAAACAAACAAAACCCCCCCAGAACAATAGGATACTAGACAGGCTCCCTGCTAGGGGGTGTATAAAAATCAGTGGGACAAAAAATTAAGAGGAACATGCTTTGAAAAAGTAGCAATATTTTTGAAATTGTGTCTCTTGCTCTTTTCACAAACATGCATCTCTGTTGTGGTTTCAACTGTTTGGCTAGTAGGTTTTTCAAGTAGTGAGCAAATAAGAGATGAAGATGATGATGTGTTAATTTAGTGCTGAGTGTTTTCAAGGCTGAGAAGCTAACCCGGCAGGGAAAGCTGAAAGCTTGTTTAGATAGTGAAATTAAATACTGTATTCATACAATGCTCCATATTTGTGCAGGAAGAGCAAAGATTGGCCTCAAAATGTTTGAGGCAGATATCATGCAGGCTGAAGATCTCAGGTTCTGTTTTCTTCTCTGAGATTCTGTTGCCCCTTGCGATACTAATGTTTGAGAGACCTGAAATACTTTAGCCTCATTATGTTCCTGTGATTTCTGTTGTACCACATCCCTCATTTAGCACAGAGACTTGACTGTCAATTGGAGAGTGTACAATATGGCATTACGCTTTAATTTCTTATGTTCTAACTTATATCCTAGTTTGGATATAAGGTTACCTAGATGTGGGGTTATCCCATCCTGCAACAAGTAAGTGAAATTTTATATGAAGCAAGACTGCACAAAATTATACCTCACTGAGAGAACTAGTCCTTAATAAGGCAAGCATGTCAGTGTGTTTGGAAGTAGCACTGATGGTAATAACACTTATTGGTAATGACACCCATAACATCTTAACCTGGCGATAACATCAATAACACCTACAATGATTTGGAGGGAAATAGTTGGTAAAAGGGACCAAACTGGTAGTGTTCCTGTGAAAATCTCTGAAAAGAGGTAGGGGAGGGAGAGAGAAGAGTTGTTGATAAAAATGAAGTAGAATATATTAAACTTGAAAATGGAATATAAATCACAGGAAATTAGAGTTAAAATAAGAATTGACCAGAAGCAGGGGGGGAGCTGCGTGCTAAGACCAGCTGAGATATCTGCCCCTATAGAGTTTAATATCTCACTACGTGTGACGAGTGTGATCTGGAAATGAGATTAAAACAGGAATTGACCAGAACCAGGAGATGAACCATTGCACCTTCATGATGGTGTCCACCCCCATGGAGATTAATATCGCACAGACTAAGGAAAATGTGATTTGCAAAGAAGATAAACATGCATTCTCCGTATCAAGGAGATCATCTTATAAGACTTGGATAGGAAGTAGCCTTGACTTTCTATCAGAGACTAATGCTCTGTTGTCAAATGGATTCTTCCAAGGCCACTTGAACATTTTACTTTAGCAGACTTAGCAACAAAACTACTACTGAATGTTTTATTAATGTTGCAAAGCATATCGTGGCAAGTTCACTCTTCTCATATTTAATCCTCTTCCTTACACAGTAACTAATAAGCAGATCAGATTTCTGATTAAGCAATGGAGGATCGATGTCATTATTGACATATGAGACATTTTCTTTTCTACCTCTGTTAATGCAACAGCTCCCAAAAGCACAGAGTTTCAGAGATGAGATTGCCCTTTAGAAGGAGGGAAGTGCAAACTGTTCATAGTTTATCTGTTAGAAAACAGTGGAATATGTTTTTTAATTTACCAGTTCAGTTAAATACTGTATTTAACACTTAAGATGACCCTCTTTTTCTTGAGTTATCCTAGTGAATGTTTTCACAGAAGAAGTCAGGGAAGTATAAGTATATAAAACTAGTCATCTCAAAATACAATTCCAGGTGAGATGTATTTGGTTGCACACTGAATGTATCTGATGATAAAGAAAAATTTTCAGATCTTCCTCTGCATCCCCAAGTTTTAGCATCAAATCTTTCAGGCGTATAGGTTTGCTTTGGCTAGAAGTCATGTGGATGTCAGCTATCAAAGGTGTGTGTTTCACTAGGCACTTAAAAGCATAATTGTAATTCATGTTATAGTAACAATACCTACACTACCACTTATTGTTGTCTGTCCTTTTTCAATGCCAGTTTTTTAATGGAGGGTGACCAGTGCTCCTGGTTCTGTTGGTGGCTGGCTGTTGTTGAAATAGCATGATTTACAAAGTAAGTTGTGGTGTCTCCTTCTTCTGCTGGGGTAATCAGGACACGTGGGATGTTACTGCAAACCAGAATAGTTTGGGGTTGATGATTTACTTTTGAATGGACTTGTGAAGGGCATCTGGACCAAGAACATTAGTGCATGGGCCAGTCCTGGAAGCAGGAATACCTGTGGGTGAAGGCTGGATAGTGGCTGGGTGGTGCCCTGCAAGAAAGGGGTCTGGGGTTGATTGCTGACTGGGTATGTGTGTGGGGTTTTTTTCTGTTTGTTTGCTTCTGTGGGGCTTTTAGTTACTTTTTTATTTTTGTGAGCAAAATGAACGGCATACTGGACTGCACTGAGAAGTTTGTAGCCGGCAGATTGTGGCAAGCTGCTGTCCCCCACTACTCAGCGCTGATGAGGTACTTCTGGAGTATTTTGTTGGGAATTGTGGCTCTTGCCCTCTCCCAGGTCACAAAGGATATGGGGAAGCTGAAGCCTCTTGGGAAGTTACTGAGGTTGGGGCCTGGATGGTGTGACCTAGATGGTGTGATCTCCAAGGGGCACCTGAAGGGAGCTGGGCTTGTTTAATCTCAAGATGAAGAGTAAGGGGATAATCTTAACAGGAGGTTGCAAAAACTTGAAGGGTGGTTATGAAGATGACAGAGACGATCTCTTTGATAGCAGTAAATCATACAGCAAGGGGCAGTAGACACAAATTGCAGCTTGGGAGGCTCAGCTTGAGTACTATAAAACATTGCTCATGTGTAGGAGGGTGGTGGAGCAGAACAGAATGCCCAGGGCAACCCCTGTCCACTGAGGCTTTCAGTCCTCATCTAGACAAAGCTGTGGCTGATGTTATAGTCCTGGTGATAATTCTGCTTCGAAGGGGATATTTGGCCTAGATGGCCTCCAGAGGTGTCTTACAAGCAACACTTCTTTGATTCTAATAGAACTGTAGCCTGCAATTTCGTGGGGTGTGGGAACAGGTCGATGCAGGTCGTAAGTGCTCCAGCCTGACAGAATGGCTGGTTGGTCTCTGCTCCAGAGAGACATTTTCATAACCTTTGCTCTTTCTCTGAACAGTCAGTCTAGAGTTGTTTTTTTTGGTTTTTTTTGTGAAATGATACATTCACATCTAACCTAGGAATGGGTTTGCAGAAACACATGGTCTTTGCTTTTTTTCCTTTTTTTCCTCTTCCTCTAGCTCTGTGAGTTGGGCAAGATTCATGCAAATTCATTTATAAGCTTGATTCACCCTGAAAGTCAAGCACGAAGACAGCAAGAGTTTGGAGTTTGACTTCTTACTCGTGTTGTTTGGAAAGCATAGCTCTCTTAGTAAGAGGATGTCTGGAAGTTCTTCCATGTGAAGAACGTTTGTGTTCCACAAAAGAGGCATCTTACAGTTGTATTCAACACTTGCTGAGGTAAAACCCCTCATGCCTGCTTAACCCTTAGCTTTTTAAAGGAGGTGGTGAAATAAGAAACTCCCTTTCCAACACGGAGGGCACCTTATGTGAAGTTTTCTGCCTGTCACAGTAACGTGTTTAGACATATTTCTCTCTGTTGTCAGACCTTTTCTCAAAGCATGTAAGAAGGTGATGTGTCCATATGTGACAATGTCATATTCAAATTAAAAATGAATTTAAAACAGTTTAGTTAAATAATGTTAGAATTCTATGTGGGTTACTTTCATTCAGTATTAAAATGTCATATTAAAATTCAGTTTAGTGTAATTCACCTTAGGAATGGATTAGGGTAAATTGGATTAAAGTAGACTAATTCTGGAGAAAGAGGCTACACAAGTTTTTCAAAGTGAAATAAAATGACTTAAGAGATAATTTAGACTAATTTTCTTTGTTCCAATGTGTCATCCTATGGTACATAAACACTCTTTTGTCAAGATTAAAATAAGGTAGGTATATGATTCAGCCTTTCCTTGCTCTGCTGAGGATAAATGTCAAATCTCTGTTTTTTAATGCTGAGCCCCTGTTTTATCCTTCTCTTTTGGGAAGTCTCTGAAGGCCCTGTTGCATCTTCTTCCTTAGTGTATCAGGGAGGTACATTTTTCAAGGTCTCCAATGAAGTTACTTGAGAAGAAGCATGAACTCAGATGATATATTGTGCTTATTCAAGTTGAGTTGTGTAGACTATGTAGCTTTTAGTACAAGGCTATTTTTAAAGTTATTGATAAGGAAATGTGTATGAAGGGATGTCCCCAAAAAAACAGCAGTCACTTAGCTAAAGGTATGGCATAAAGTTCTGTCAGCAAGACTGTTTTATCATTTGTGTAGTGTTTTCTTTGAGACTTGGTTGGCTTTAGCCTCAGAAATATTTCAGATAGCTAAGGTCCCCAAGGCATCTAGTGTTCTGTTTTGGGGCAGTTTAAGGAATTGTTATCCACGACCATCTGCTCCTATAATCCTGGTCAGAGCTTGAAACCAACATGCAGATCATGGAGAGGGAAGTGTGTTTACTCCTTTGTGACCACAGTGGATGGCCATGCTTCTGCTTAGCAAAGGGGGGACTTAACTCCTTCAGCTGCTTTAACCAATCCAGCGGGGGTTTGAGCAGTGAGCACGCTGTGTCGGCAGATTCTGAAAGGGATTAGTTTAAGTCTCCTTGAAGCTGTGTGCCCTGAAGTTGTTACAGGCAACCTTCTCATGGTTAAAAATCAAGAAACAAGCTGTTGCTTACCAAGGAAAACGTGCCCCCTCTGCCAAACCCTCAAACTCAAACACCCCACAGAATGACACCTTTGTGCGTGATGTGTTTGATGTGATGTATACTAGTATTTGTGAAAAGAGCTTTATTCATATTGTCAAAACTTTTTGAGCTACTATATTCAGGCTATTTGATATTTGGGAAAAGTAGTTACCTCTTTGTATTTGTTTTAACATATGATAAATTGAGTGATGAATTTGTTGTGAATTTAGAATTTGAAATGGTAGCAGTCTTTCATTCCAGAAGTATAGACATTTCTGTTTTGTAGGAGATCAGTGCAAAATTTTGTAGTAATTTTCTGTAGGTTCAATGTAAAGTATCAATATCCAAGTAAGTAATTTTGATTGGTTATTGTGTTTCTTGGTGCTTAACTACAAGATTTAAAGAGCGAATTGAGTTCTCTTTTGTTTAGCTAGCACAGAGTTCTTCAGCCATTTCTGTGGATACAATGCCTTCTGTTATGGGATGCATGCTACATGTAAGGATCACTCAATGTTAATTAGTTAATATCACATTTTCTATATTTGAAGGAACAGTCCCTCATTTAAAGTGCATTCAGTTCAGGGTTACATAACACTAACCTCTGAGACTGCTGTGATTGTAGGATTTTGTTTCCTCTTCTATATCCCATGTGGGTATTATTGTGTACTGCCCTGCTCTGTCACTTTCTGTTCCTCTTTTGCATGCTGTATTTTCAGTCTGATGAATAGTTTGAGGCACACTCTTGAAAACTGCACAAGACTAGCAACCTGTTGTCATGAAAATAGACACTGAGGGCACATATGCAGTTAATCACAAAATGTTTGCTTTAAAATTCTGATTTGAGAAAGATCAGGAGCTTAAGTTGCTTTAGTTGGGGGAGAAATCCATGTCTCCCACTGGTTGCTGGTAACATTTCCCATTGAAATGATAGTACTGTTGACTCAGATATGTTTTATGCTTTTTTTTTTTTTTGGTACAGTACATCATTGCTGATGACTCCTTGCCATTCAAAAATTCAGAAATAATGATGATTCAAATGCTTTTTAAATAGGAAACCCCACAATATGGATGAAAATAAAGAAAGAATGAGAAGCCACCAAACAATTAAGGCACCAAAACAAGGAGATCGTGTTTAGTAGGATGGCTGTTTTCATTTTTTTATTATTATTTTGTATTTTCCCCCACTCTCAGTGATTTGAAAGAAGTATGAAGAAAATGTTAAAACACTACTTATTGGCCTAGACCTTTGAATCCCATTCTTAAATACTGGCAATATTGCATCTTATCAAACATCCTTGAAACTTTTAATTTCCTGCAATTTCTGGGAAAATACTTCAACTCTAAAGGGTTTTTCAGTATTATTCTTTTCAAACTGACTGTGCTTAGGAAAGTTAAGCAACCCCATTCAGAGAATACTTCAGAACTACCCAAAGCAATGAGCATAAACTCTGTGGTTTCCAGTTAAAACTTCTCATTCAGAAGAAAAATCTATCCCAGTTTTGGCTTGCTATTTTGAAAAAAAGAAAACTTTTACCCGTTCAAGATTGCATTTGTAAAATAATTTCAAATCTAGTGTGTAGGCTTCCAAATTGCTAGCTGAAGACTGGTTTGTTTAGAATTATGTCTACACCAATTAAATTTAAATTCTGTTTTGTTTCATGTATTGGAGGTTGTTCTTTGTATGATCTGGAGCTTTCCTTGAATTCCGTAGTGGTAATGTGTGCTGCTTGAATGAGTTAACACTGCTGACAGTTCAAGTAGAAAGAAAAACCTGAGGAGAAATTATGTTCAAGTGGGTAGCCACTTGCAATATGATACCAGTCTTGAAATTCCTAGAGCCAGATTAGTATGATCTGCTTTATTCCTACAAATACGGACCTTGGGGCTTTCTTCATTGTCAAGTGAGTATGTTGAAGTCACAGTTCACTGCGGAGCCATGTGTGTTATGGATATTACATACTTGTAGCTTGAACAAGGAGTGAAAGAAATGAGAAGTGTGAATGTTTTTGTTTTCAGGCTAGCTTCTAATGTAGAGAGAGAGGCAATTTTATAGAGCATTTGGCATTGTTAGAAGAAAAACTAAAAAAAAAATCTGCTTATATTCAGGAAGATTGGTATTTTATTTCCCCTTCTGTGTTTCTAAGAACATTTTAATTAAACAAGAAATCTTTCAAGCATTGCTGAAGCAATGCTGCAAAATTGTTATACCTGTTTTCTCTGAAACTATAATGCCTGCAGCAAATTTGTGAATTAAAAATGACTCACTCTCCACTTCTTACATGAGACAAGGAACATTTAAAAGGTTCTCAATAAGGTGCATGTATGCATCCCTATGTAATTTTAACTTTTCTGCATATTAGTTTATTATTGCTACCCCTACTCTGTTTTGTCTTCTAATTACTGAGTACTCATTCCAATTGCTTTCACTAATGCAAACAGAAGGGAAACCAGGAGAGAAACCATGAGTCAACTGAAATAATTACTTTTCATGCTGGCAAGTTGAAATTGATTTATTCAGGTGCTAGGTTTCTGCATTTTTCTAGGATTATCAGCTACAAGTTTGATTCCATCATGGACCTATAGATTTGTCTGGCCTAATGTATAATTTGGAGCTGATTTTACAGTGCATTTTTGGGATTTGTTGGAGGGTTGCTTCCAGCCTGTCTGAAATTTTCCAGCATCTGGAGGCAGATGCTTTGAGGATCTTGTAGTTCCTCTCAAACAGAAACTTTGGCTGGTACGAGACTGCCCTGGTACCAGGATTTTGTGCTTTTGCATGTCTTCAGTATTTCTGTGACCTTTCTGCTCAGCCAGCTCTGAGAGTGGTAACCAACTTCCCTGTGAAGACACTGGAAGGAAAGTGGGAAGAGACTGGCTAAAGCTTGACTTGTGAGCTGTGGAAGGGTATTACTCATGGTAGCTTTAGGCTGTCATGAGACTTTGGGCTGAACTTTACATACAGGTTTTAGTGCTCTGGAAAGTAGGTGGTTATGGTAATTGTGTCTCCAATCCTACTTCATTTCTACAAGTGGAACGTGGAAGTAAGGGATTTTTTAACTTCTCCCCAAGCTTGAGTAGATTTTGACTGTTGTCTAAATAACTTAAAAATATTACTGCATCTGGGTTAACATGACAAGCAGTTTTTCTTTTCCTGGTTTTCCATGAGATAAGGTTAGGAGTAGGTTCCTTGGGAGCTGACCTGAATTGGTGCTTCTCTTGGTGCCTCTCTCTTCCCCTTTCCTTGGCATGAACCTACCTGCCTGTTCCTGGTTTGCCAGTCCAGCCTGATAATCCAGCAGGAACCTATTCCTTGAGGTGCCACTTAGGTGGAAGGGAGGGCCAGGGGCGATGCCGTTGCCACAGGGAGGCAGCAGGGCCAGCGGCGATCCTGGGAGTGCAGGGTTGATTCCCAATCTCGGAGAGCTCCAGATCCTTGGCTTTGTGGCTCAGGTGAGCATGAGTCTGGGCACAAAGGGTAGAGGCCGTAGTTGGTGTGCCACTAGGTAAGAATGATGAATATTAAATCATGCCTCTAGGTGTTCCCTTCATCTGTTATCCTGTTTACTGGCATCGCTTTCAATTTTTTCCCCATCAGACATGTCTGGATAGCTTTCTAGGGCTTCAGAGTTAAAGCTGTGTGTTTTGCTTTAACTTGGGTTGACTGCCTGCTGTCGGTTAGAAAGGATGAAGTGCCCACTCCATTTGCCCGGGCTCCCTGCAGTTACAGCTGCAGCTAAAAGGTTGGAAATTCTCCAGAATTTTCCATCCACTTCTGGGGGAAGGATGCAATTTATTTCATTCTGAAACGCTGTGCAATGCTTGTTGCTACCAGTCCTAGATGAAAACCAAAATACTGTGCCCTCTCATATTCAGTCATATGCTGGTTTAACCAACTCAAATGCCAGTATTCTCTGTAAGCCTCCTCTATGTAAACCTCCTCATGCCTCCTGTGTTATGTCTCCTGTGGCCTGTTTGATACTTTATTAATATCTGTTTTCAACTGCTTGAAAAGGTTACAGTGTTACTTTAAAGGGTTTTGCATGTTTGTAGTTGTGACGTTATTTTTCTCCTGCGATTTCAAGTGGTAAAAGGTCAGAACTGGTAATCAAATCTACATTCCTTACTGGACTGAACTTAGAATGTGTGCTTCCCCTTTTACCAATTATTTTCTGTCAGTCTGTTTGTAACTCTACTTGGATAGCATGTTGAAACCTTTTATAAGCATGAGCGTGCTGTAGTTAGTATGTCAGCATGCTGGAAACACTTTTCTGGTTGAATTTTTTTTCCTAAGTAGTCCTCCCTTAGGGTTAGGCAAATAGGGAAGCACTCTGTTAACGATATTACTAATTTCATGTGGAAAGACTTGAAAAGGACAGGCTAATGAAAGAGCTGAAGTGAAACTATTTCAATTTCTTTTTATTCAAGGTAACTTTGAGATCCTTCTGGATGACATTAGTCCTGTCTGAAGGTTTCTGTAGTGATTAATAAATTTGAAACCAGAGAGTATTTTTGTAAAAGCAAATCTGTAGTTTGGCATCGTAGCTTAATAAGTCCTTTTTCTTAAAAGACTGAAAGTGCTACCTCTTCTAGATGAATCATCCTAATTATCTCTTTCCACTGTAATTGCACGTGTAGTATTATTAGGTGGTATTAAAGATGTAAATTATAAACATTGCAGATTTATTCTTCAGATTGTGGTTTCAGGGTTCTGTTTTCTGCTTTTTTGGTCTTCACAGTGTTGCATGGAGGTAAAGTCTGCTGCTTCTAATCACACTTTTATTTTATGAGTTCTATGTACCATTTGGTGCAAACCAGGTTGTTACTGTAACTCTTTGAACAGGTAAATATTTTTCTTGGACTGATCAAGGAGGGATAGTGTTATGCAACTAAAACCTCAGAGTTTATTAACTGCACAGTACAGAAAGTGTGGTTCTCTCTAGGACTTTTATATGTGACATTCTGGGTTTTTGAAGGTGTCTGAAGTAGACAAGTGATAGTAATTAAGATAATTTTGATAGTCTGATTAACAGAAATACGTGTTCAAGGACCTCTCTATGCAGCCACTCTGTGTTACCAGCACTGGTATTACCATTAATATGTTATTGCATTTGTGTTTACCAGAGCTGAGGTTTTTTTGTTGTTAGTGATTCTATTTACTTATTTATTTATTAAATTAAAAAAAATTATTAAATAAAAAAGAACCTTGCCAGTGGCTGCTATGGGCTTAAAAGTTTGTGTCTTATTCAGTACTGACCTTGAGCACATAAATACACAAGCATATGATTTTTACAGACTGCTCTTAGAAAACATTATTTTTTAAAAATATCTTTTCCTGGCTTAATGACGTGAATTTTTAGCATTGTGTTCTCCTAGGCCTAAACTTTGAGTCAGATTTTATAGTTCAACAGCATTTAGAACAGAGTCCCTGTAGTGAAACTCCATGGCGATCACATTGTGAACAGGAAAAGTGGATTTGAATGTAGAGATTTGAAACTCCTTGCTCTTTTTGGTTTTGTTTGAGTAGGTTTGGATATATCTAGGAGAAACTGTAGAAAGATTCATGTTACCGTTCTCTATTGTGCAGGCAAACTAAAATCTGTGCTGCCAACTTAACTCATGGTTGAGTCATTTATGTCCAGTTTGGGAAATAAAGGGGTTCTCTGGAAAGAGACAAACCTAGCATAGAGTGGTGGCTGTACTTGTCAGTACAGTGTGGGTTTTGTCTCTCTTTATTGGAGGGACAGAGAACAATGTGATGTATATGAGAGGTGTTTGTTGAGTTTGTGATAACCTAATCAATCTTGGCAATACTCATTAATGTTAAATTTTGTTGTTAAATACCGAAGTTCATTTTGTTGTTTAACATCAAAATTCGTTAATGTTAAATATGTAATGTTAAAAGATAATTTTGCCCATAATTGTTCAAAGACAACATTTTTTTGTTTAGTCTTTATAATATGCACTGGAGACTAACTCAGAGTTAGTTATTCAGTGTTAATTGGAACATTAACTGTTCTACAAGTCAGACTCCTAAAAATATGACATCTCTGGTTTTCAGTAGTAGATGTAAAGGATCTGTGAAGAAGGTGAGGGTAGTGTCTGGGTAGATATAGTGACATGCTTTTTGAGTATGGCATTCTTAACTAATAACTCTGCCACAAAATTGCAATTTTAGACTGTCCTTATCTGGAATCTTGGTGGAAGGTTAAAGCTGATTCTAGATCTTTTAAGAGACAGGTTTCACAATATTGTCTGCTAGTGCTAAGTAAGGCGTCATTGTAATGTTTCTGGGACATGTCAGAATAGATGCCTCCATTTTCTCACTCTTCCTGTTTAATTAATTTTTATTGGTCATTAATTCTATGTTGATCCCTTTGTTCAAGAGATGGAAGGAGGACAAGACCAGTAGGATTTATTTAAATTACTTATAATGTTCCCGTGGCCATCAATATAATAGCTGAATGCTTTATGAAAGCTATGAAATTTGATGCAATAACTTCCCTGTTGTTAAATAAGGTTTGTGGGATTTAATACCTTCTCTCAGAGAATGTCTGCAAGTGAGTAGCAGAATGCATGACAGAAAAAGAGAAATAGTGCTGAGAATAACACAGAGTAATGCATTTTGCAATCTCATGTTACAAATGCAAAGTGTCTGTTGGAGGTAATAGAAAACATGAAATTGTGGGTGCTTACAAGCTGTGGTTACAAACTTTGAAATTTAGGGGAATGGCAATTTATCTTTTTTTGAAAAGTAGTCACTTTAAAATACCTAATTCTGATATATGGGCTGGTACTGTGCTTCATTGCAGACAGTTATTCTCTCTTTTGGGTCTGCCGTGGGAAAACCTCTAGCTGAGAGCAGTGAAGGAGTAATCTTCCTTTTCACTGACTGCTACACTTTATCTGTGGAAGAAACCCTTTGAGAACATGCTTTTATAAGGTCCTCTTGATTTTTTTTTGGTGTCCATTCACTCTTCCATTTGCCTTTAGTTCTTGTAGGTAGTGGAGTAAAGTTTGGAAGTTACCAAGTTTCATAACTTCTGAGCACTAGTACAAAGTCTGAGGACTTCTACTGTGAGTGGTGGTCAAAGTAAAGATAAAGAGCGAACCTTAATTATGTAACTGCTAAGTTTTGGCACAGATTTAGACCTGGAACATGTTTAAACTTTCAAATATTTCTAAGAAAGCAATTTGTGAGGGAGTTTGTGTGCATGCTTTTGTTGTTTCTGTAGAGCTGTAAATGTGAATGACATTTCCTACACAAAAAAAGTGTCTAATTTCCCTTCTCTAAAAAGCTTATGAACTGAAACACAAGAGAGGCTGTGGAGCAGTAGCTTAAATCAAGGAGGTAAAAGAATGAGCAGGAAAACTGGTAAAATCTGCATCTGAGTTGAGATGAAATTCCTTATTTTATTATCAGGTTTTAAAAGTATTTTTAATCAAAGCCTAATAGAAAACCTTTACCTGCCTATTTTAAGAAGCAATTTTTATGGGAAACCGGGAAGCTGGACATAGAGCAGGCTATGAGCACATAATTTATGATCTAATGTGCAAGCACATATGGATGGAATAACATAAATTAGTAAAAGAGGCAAAAGTGCCATTTTTCATAGAGACTGAATCTACAGGACAGCATTAACATTGCAAACATTTTAGCAGAGGTCAGTGTTAGCCAAGCAGTGATTTATAGGGAATGGCATAATTTTTTTTGGTCAACACACAAAGTAAGGTTTAATTTCCATCTGTATTTGCTTATTACTTCCTGGTGTTTCTTCCACTCCCTCCTGGTCTCTCACCCCTCCCCCCACCCCACAAGCATTCCAAAGATAGCCCAGAAATACTCTTGGGTAAAATCAACTTGAAGGCTCTGGAGCGCTTGGTGTAAGGAAGAGATTAGATTTGTTTGGACAGGAATGTAGAGTTGAGTTGCTCATAGCGTGGTGTCACGCAAGTGCATGTAAATTGTTCTAACAAACAAAGTTGGACACATTTTATTTTACATGTGATGTTTTTACAAGATCTGCTTCTGTAAGCAGCCTATGTTGGAGACAGCAGAAAGCATCAACTTCAGATGCTTGTAAGCCATGTTTATAAATTACGAAAGTTGTGTGTGGGTGGCTTATTTTGTTTGTTTGTTTTCTTACGGGTTTTGTTTTTTTTTTTTTTTTTTTTAGAATCATGGTTAATTTTTTTTACAAAAGAAATTTCTGTGTAATTATATGTGCACTAATTATAAATACAACATTAACCTGACACTTAACCACAAAATCAATATGTTTTGCAAGATGCTGAAGTAGTGTGATTTTTGCGGGCTTTGCACATGTGGGTTCTATCTTTCTTTCTGTTGACGTAGAGTCTTGGTAGTCTTAGGTAGTTCTTAGAAGAAATGCACCGAAACCAAGAACATAATTTTTTTGATATATACACATACATTTTCATGTATTAATTTTCTGACTAGACTTTAATATCTCTTGGAATTTCAAGCTTCATATATGCAGCAATTTCCTTTAAAGCTGGGTCCAACTTATTTGCAGAAGCAAATCCCTTTTGTCAGTAATGAGTAACCAGGAAGTAAAAGAAAAAAAAACATTGGAGAAGAAGCTTTAAGAAAAGATTTGAGATGAATGCTTTGCTTCTCCCTGTCTTGCACAAAAGTGTCTTTTTCTTCTCAAGCCATTTAATGGTGGGCATGAAGGGATTTTTGTTGTTCCCAGGTTGTCTTTTTCCAGCTAGCTGGGACCTATCTAAATGACGGATCGGGAAGGCCTTGCCTGCTGCAGTGGGGGTTTAAACTTTCTGCTGGAAGAGCTTCATGTAGACACAAAGCTGACTGAAATCTGTAGGTGTTGGCAGTGTATGGTACCTCCTTCTGGTACTGCAACCCATGAAGACCCCGCCCAACAGGAAGGCAGGTGACAAGAAGAGATAATGGATGGATAAATATCTAGGTGAGCTCTCCTCAACTTGCAGGCTCTCAGGCTTGCTGTAGAGCAGGAATTTTGTAGTTACTTCATGGTTTATTTTTTGACAGAGGCAAAGCTGTTTAATTTTTTCCCATTTCAGCAAAAAACTAATACACTCTGGGGGAAGCTGCTGTGGGGAGTCAGCTAGCTTGAGCTTGTCATACTCTTTGTTTTTGTGTCTCCTCAGTTCTTTGGTTTCTTCTTCTGCCTTGATCCACCCTTTTTTTCCTCTTTCGGTTTGGGGGAAGCAAGAGAAGCTTTAAAAAAATTCCCTTCCCCCTCCCGCCTCTCCCCCGCTTTGTTTTTTTGTAGATTGCTTGGATATTTTTGTTTGTTTGTTTTGGTTTGTTTTCGTTTTCTCTGCCAGTGAGTTTCTCTCAAGACCACCTCTAGCAACTCCCCCTCTCCCCCCTTTCCGAGCATCTTTCGGAGCCGTTCCGGGCTCTGCAGGCCGGGAGGGGCCAGGAGGTGGCGGTAGAGAACACTCCGGAGCCGCGGGCGCTGGCGCGGCTCGTCCCCCGCGGCCGCGGAGCGGCGGCCGGAGCGCGGTCCCCGGCCCTGTGCCAGCAGAGGGGTCCGCGCCCTCCCTCCCGCTGCGGGAGCCCGCGCTAGAAACGCCGCGTGTAACGAGAGGTTTTTGGGTTGGCTGGCTTTTTGTTTGGTTTTTAAATTTTTTTTTTCTAATTTGAGATTTTACTAAGCCAAACTAGGGAGAAGAGAGGTAACATAGCAATGTGTGCATCTACATTTTTAATAAACATATTCCTCCAAACCCAGAGTACAGCACAGACAGTGACTGGCTTATTTAAGGTTGTGTGAACTTTTCCTCTCCTAAATTCCCAATCTGTCCTCATCTGTTCCTCATCTTGCAAAATTGGAATAGCTTGGATTTTCTTTAACCAGACATCCTCTTTTCCCACAGGTTTGTAGAAATTCATGAGCTGGAGGTGTGAAACTGGAGAAATGTTAAAAGTTAAGGAAAGCCCATTAGCTTTATTGGAAAGCTGAAACAGTTGGGAGTTTGAATGAGCAGTAGTAGCAGTGAAGTACCTCCTCTCCTCCCACTTCTGTCTTCATGCTGTCACGAAAATGTAAATTTTATTTGACCAATTTAGAAGCCTGTGCAACTTACTTGTGCCGTATGAGTACTAGTTCTCACACCCTGTCTTTCCCAAGCCCACAGCCTGCTTGGCAAGGGCCATTCTGCACACTGTGGTAGAGGTTGACATCCCTTGGCTGGTACCTCAGGTGTGTGCCTGGTAAGAGAGAGCACCATGTTGTCCTGCTGTGTTTGAATTCTGTTGCCAGTCTACTGAAGGGGACAGACAATGAGACTTTGGTGGTGTAGGACTGCTGTTGTCTGCGGACAGGATGCCCACAGCCTTTCAAAGGGCCAGTGTGCCCCTACACCTTCAAAATGTGGGAAGCCTGGAGCTGACCTCCTCAGCCTTTGATGGGTGAACTCCAAGGGGATCCCCTCTGGCTGTCCAGATACTTCTTAATTATCTTAACTCTGTGGGGCCACCTACGCTAAATTTTAGAGGATTTTATTTACCAAATAGTATGATTCGGTATTTTATAATCTATTCAAGAGACAGTGTGAACCAACAGTATCTTCAATGCCAACTTGAATAGAAGAGTTAGTTGTATGTGTTGAGCCATAGTTGTATATGTTTCGCTCCTGAGACTTTGGAAGTAATTTCCTATTCAAAATTATAATTAGCGTAACTTGTTATTATTTAATAATTTCGATGTCTTATGTTTTCTGTCATCTGTATCTAGTGTTGAATTGCTTCCACAGAAGAACAAAGCAGTTTGGTTTTGAAGTTTCCCTTTTCTGCTCCCTTCCCTCCATTTTGAAGTTCTGAAGTGCTCTAAAAGGCTCTCCTGGAAAATCAATTTGCTGTTTGTGTTGGTTTAATGCTTAACATTCCCTGTATGTCCTTTGTACCCGCAGCTGTGGAATGCCCTGCTGCAGTTGAATTTCTACATTTTCTGACATGCAAAATACAGTGAGAAACTTCCTTATGAGAGGAAGGGATTTAGGTTCATTTTCAGTGTTTAATATTTTTGAAAGAACATTTCAGGAGTAACAATTCAGTGCACAAAGATTTATATCCAAACTTGTACAAGTGTTCTGATGTTGCAGTTTGATAATTAATTTTATATTCCACTTAGTAGACTTGCAACCACTTTGGATTTTAGAATAGAAGTGCTACTGCATTTAAATTGCTCCCTGCTCCCTGTGTTAAGGGGAAACCTGAGGTAGGAAGGAATAGAAGTTGGAGTGCGCTAAGTACTGTAAAAGTTAAATGATATAGTTTATTTTCTTGACTGTTATTTCTGTTGTTTGTTTTCCACACTGTAGGGAAGAGTGATTTATCATCACCAGATCATGTTAATTAATACTTGTAGTACTTTTTGTGGTACAGCAAGACTGAAAAGCCTCTTTGTGAACTTGCTGTTTATCTCTAATACATCTTTTTAGGTGACTTGCCCACGTAGAATTAGCTTTGTCAGAAGGAGAAAAGGAAGCTCATGGAGGCAGTGGGAATATTGCATAGATCTTTTGAGCTGCAGTCACTATTTAGGATAAAAAATCTCCAAAGATTTTCTGGGGGCTTTTCCCCCCCCATTAAACTTGTTTCAGAAAGCAGGGAAATGATCTAACAGCTAACTTTTTTTTTTTTTTACTGTAGTTTCCAAACTTCCAAGTTTCTAGCAGTTTCTGTATATGAACCTTACTGATGATTTCTCAAGGACCATCAACTACTTTGAAGTAGTTACCATCCTTTTGAAATCCACACCAGAAATAGCAATAAGCCAGAATACAACAGGAGAAGGAAACCTTGTAGTTGTTTGCATGTATCTGGGGACTAACTGAGTATGTATGTAACTGTCAGGAACAAATGCCTAGTGGCAAGGCTTTGAAGAATATTGTAAGAGACGTTAGTTAATTTAAATTGGAATTTAATTTGGCAATTGATAAGGGACATTTGCAACATGTTTATAATGAAGAAAACAAGCTTTCTTTACAAGTGTGCCAAATTGCAAGTGGGGAAATTAAAATTAGTTTTAAAAAAAGTGAAAAAAGATGAATACTAACTGTGGCTCTAGTTGTAAATCCTTTCATGGATTTAGTGAAGTTGCTAAAAATTAGAGTCATGCATTTAAGCCACTAGAAGGAATTCTGTGGGTCAGAGAAAGTCTCCTGAGTGCTCCTAGGCACTATGAAACTTACAGGGTAGAAGCAAAGTCCATGACGGCAACACTGTCCCTTAGAGAAGTCTTACCAGTAACAAACTTTGAACTGAGGGCTGTTACCAGTGGCTGCTAACAAAAAGGAAGAGTTTGCTTTTGAGATAAGACTGGAAAATTTAAAAAATACTCAAGGTGTGGAAGTGTGCGTGTGAGTATAAATGTACCATAGACATTAGTTGGTTTCAGTACTGGCTGTTGTCACTGAAATGAGCCATTTCTGAAACGTTTTTTTTCTCTTGGTGCTGGTACTTACTGTCTTTTTCAAGGGCTATATCAGGAGAGGATTTCACCCAGTGCATGCAAGAGGTCATAGGGTATAAACAGAACAAATGTGTGGTATTGAGACACAGAGCTGCATGCTAATCAGGGCAAGCCTGGGCTTTGAAGGACCGTGTTTGTGACCTCTGATGTGCCTGCAGGGAGACACTCTACAGACTTGTGCAGTGTTTCGAACTAATCAGGTCTGTGCAATAATACCTCTAAAGAATTACAGTGTTGGCGTGAGCCTGCCAGGATGTTTCAGTCCACAAATACCTCATCAGCATTGTCTAGTGGTGCTCTGCAGAAAAACAGGTTCTGGCTGACAGCAATTACAATATAGTTAACGAGGAGGGTGCAGCTTAAACTCAGACCTTGAGGGTAGAGTCCACTGTAATAGGATTTTCAAAGTATGTCAGAAGATGTGAGATAAAAAGATATGCTATTGATAGAGGCTTTCATAGCAGCTAATCAAAGGAGGTAGTTACCATGAAGAGCAGCTGCTTATAGAGTGCTTTCAAAGACAAATGAAGAGGTTGAACTGTTCGGTGAAGGGCAGTGCTGCACTACCCTTTAAGAGGGGGAGGTGACTCTTTAACACGTTAACAGTCCTTCTGGGGTCAGAGAGTGAAGAAAAGGTATTAAAGCAAGGATGGCCTACTTTAGTAATTTTCACTATATTCACATGCCATTCAGTACTGCGACTGATGTCTATTGGCTGTGCACTGATAGATAGCTGGTTAGCATTGTACTGGAGACACATTCCATAAAGTGCAAGAAGCAAAATATTTACCATGCTTTCATTTATTCAGATTTGGAATACCCTTAGAAGTGCTTTGATAATATGGGGAGAGGAGTGAAGCAACAACTCAGGTTATCTTTGTGTATTCAATGGTTTTATTTTTTTAACATGACATGAATAATGTTCTGTTTTTAAAAGGTTTTATGATAGGTCCACCTTTTTGATTCCTGTAAACTGACTTGCTGGAGTCTCTTCACATTATTAGTTAGATGAGTCTCAGTATGACAACTGAATATGAGAAAGTTTTGTTTCCCATAAACCTGGGGACAGCATTATTAGACAGTTATTAGACTCACACATCTGTGTGTTTCAAAGCCTTAGCAGCAAAGGACTGACTTTGAGGAGGGGAACACTGAAAGACTTTCAGCTCCTGCAGGGACATTTTGTGGCAGCATTTGCTGTGCTGCTAGTCCAGTTGTAGTCACCAGTGCTATCTTCAAGTCTGCTGAAAACAGGTTGCACTAATTTTATGAGACATAAGTAAAATGGGCCAAAGTTTTACCTGAAACCAGTTGTGGAACACTTGTAGACCTGTCCCCAGTCTCCTAGAAAATTAAGTTTACAGTACTTGTAGAGCACTCTTTTCCTGTGGTGCCTGCAGTCCCAAAGGAGTCATAGTTCAGAGTTGCATTTTTAAGTGAAATATGGTTGCAGATCTTGTTAACCATTGGAGTTCAGCTGTGCAGCAACAGTGAGAAGCAGCAATTGGTGATGGTGTCTGTTCAGAGGAGTGATAACTTGACACCTCTGAGGAGAAAGACCCAGAGCAGGGTGGTGCAGTGCAGTCCTAGAAGAGTTACCCTTCGTATTTATGTATCTATCACTTCAACTACTCTTTCAGTGCAAAAAAGGTAGTTTGTTGTTCTTGAGAAAATATTTTCAACCTAGCTACAAAATTATTGCCACTAGGGTGACTCTGTAGGTGAAAGCCTTGACTGCCTAAAGTTAGCTTTCATTTCAGGGTTATCTACTGTTTTACTTACCAAATATATCCAAAAGTGTGTACATTGAAGTTTATAATGCAGTCTCTATAATGCAGAATTACTCTATTCTGTGGCTGGTCATGTTGTGTTCTTCTGTGGTTACGATAGTGTTTGCACTGATGGAGTGTGCTGTCTAGTTGGTTTTCTTCAAAGGAGAAGAAATCAATGGAATTAGGAGGGAAATGGTAGCCACCTTCAAATAAGAATTTCTCACAAGCATTTCTTTCAGGTGCTTGTTGACTGTAGCAGAACATGTTAACAGATGGAAATACCAGGCCCATTTCAATGGTGGCTGATAGCATGCCTCAGCATAAGAAGGAATTATTGAAATTCTTCTGCTAGCTGCAGTCAAAATATAAAAAAATTGGTGCTTTGTAGCCAAGAAACATAAAGTTGACCTTCTGTTATTTGTACTTTGACCTGTTATATAAACCATTTGATTGTACTAGGAAATGAAGTAAAGTTTTTTAAAACTTAATCCCAGAGAGACTAGACATGTTCCAAAGACAATCTTTAAGGATTGTCAGCAATGTTTGTTTTTGTCACCTGATACAGGAAGCAATATAATGAAAGACCTGAAAACGCTATATCTTTTCTGTGATCTGTTGTGTCTCAGACCATGGAAATATCAAGAGATTTGTGTTAATGTTACTACACTTTGAAAAGGGCAAGAGATCTACTTAGATTTTAAAACATAGTGAGCCTACAGTATTTTTGAACTTGGACCAAGAATCATGTGCAGTTGACACTCTAATTCATAGGAGACACTTTCCTGTCTACAAACTAATAGAAAACAGGAATAACTGGGGTTTTTTTCAGTAAATAAAAATGTCATCTACTGCACAGTGCAACAAAAGATACTATAGAGTAGGAAACATTTCATTGTGATTTGCAGGAGATGATTTTTTTTGTCAGTTTTAAGTATATGAAAATGTAGAGGTGAGCAATAAGCTGTATGGACCCTGGAACTGAAAGGCTTTCATTAGACAGTTCAGACACCAGTTACTTTGGCATTTGACAGGATACCTTCCAGTTGCAGCTTTTAACTGTTTTTTAAAATGCAAATGAAATGGGAATGAGTAGAAAATTTGATGATTGACTGAATACTACTTTTTAATGTTACAGTGTGGTAGTGTTAGGATCTTAGGTGCTCAGTTTTTGGGTACTGCAGAGATCGCTTGTTGCGTTATCTGAGAGGTGAAACAGGTGATCGAATCACAAATGTAAGTGTTCTGTCATGCTATATTTTCAGGGTCAGACAAAAAGAGGGAAGAAAGCTAATTAGCAAAATACAATTTTATGTAACTGATGTCGTAGTTTGAGTCCGCAGCAAGCAAGCCAACAAAGCCTCACAAACCTACTGTGGCCTTATTCAGTCACTTCCTCTGAACAATTTATTTTAGATTCATTATTGAAGAGTTGAAATCTGATATTCCTGTAGATAGGGAGGTTTGGAGTGATATTGGAAGACTCACTAAAAAGTTCATCCCACCTGGGAAAATTTTTGTCGTGGGAAATAATTTTGTGTTCTGTAGTTGATACTAGATATTATAACTTTCCATGTACTTTTCTACCCTGAATGCATCAGTCAAATATTTTTCAAAGTACATTGGAACAGACTGCAGCATTTTTTATCTGTAGGTTAAGGCTGAGCTTTAAATTGTTGATTTAAGTTTTGTCTCTGAACACATTTTTTTTCTTCATCTTTAGAACAAAACAAAAAAACCCAAACCCTATATGAATTCAAACACCTCAACAGTTATGATTATCGCTGTAGACTGCACATCTTTAACATCTTCAGATATGTAGATGTTAAGCTAGGAAAATGACATTCCCTTGGTACTTTCATTTAGTAAAATCCCCTTTTTTCTCTCATGTTTATCTTTGCCCCTCGCTTAGCCCCTCCCCCAAACTGGTTTCTATTCATTAAGATAATATATAGAATTAATCATTGTATGCAGATTTGCAGAGAGCATTCTGCTTGTGATGAAGCAGCGGACATTCTTCATGTAGAAAAAAGTGAAGGAGCAGGACACCTGGAAAGGAATTCAGTTTTAAAATCAAGTTTTATATTCAAGTCATCTTCAAACTGGGTTGAGGTTCTTAATTGTTCTCTCTGAATTTTATTTAATTATGTTAATCAAGGAATAGCTGAAGAGTAGCTAACTATTAAGCTATCCCTAATGGCTATTCTATTAATAGCTAAGGGCTAACATAGCAGTTAGCTCACTGATTTCTTTTTTCCAATGTCTCTTTTCCTTTGCTTCTCTTGCACTGTGTACAGCTGATCCCACTGACTGAGGATGCTAACAGAGAGTAAAGCATTTCCCACAACTTATTCATAACACTGGTATAATGATATATTTGTTTTATGAAATATGCTTCTAGCTATGTTTAACTTTCCCCTGTTTTTAGAGATAGTGCTTAGAACATTTTAAATGAGCTTAGAATCAGATTTCTTCCTCCAACATGGTATAACTGAAACCTTTAAAATTAGCAGAATATGTTCCAATAGAATTGAAACACCTGTGGCAATTGCCTGAATGTGTAGATATATTTATCTCCCTCTAACTACAAAATATATAGGTCAGAAATAAATACACCATATCCATGTTTCATGTGCCTGTTATAAAATGGAGAAAATGTAAACTGAGAAATATTGTTGATTGTCCTCTCAAATAATGAAATTTCTCTTATTTTTCAGTCTTTCGTTACCTTGTTATTTAGTGATTCAGGTTCCTTTTTTCTGCTCAAGCTAAAAGCTTAGGAGGTTGAAGAATAATCTCTCAGTATGCTGCTAATGGGCTCGTCCTTGGTATGGATGCTTTAAAAATGCATTTTTAAAATGCACGGAATCTTTAATACAACATTACTGCTGTTGAACCCATCGTTCAGCAGGAGTTAGGGAACTTCACACATTCTGTCACCTGTGCAGTTAAGCCTTTTGATACTTGGCTTATCTGAGCTGGGAAGTTGTCTGTTTCCATTTGGAAAATAGCTGTGACTAAAGGTGGTCTTTTGGGGAAAGGTTAAAAGCTGCTTGCATTAGGAAGTATGGCATCCTTCCACACAGATGTAATACTTGCTGAAAGGAATTAATATGTGCTTCTGGTGGAATCCTCAGCTGGACTGAGGTCTACCTATTCTCATGATGGATTAAAAAAGAGCCAGAGAGACTGGTCTGGCTGCCACTTATCGCAGTTGGGTGAATACAATCTCCAGCTGCTAGTTCTACCTTCCAACTCTCAAATCCTGTAGTTTTACCTGTCTGCTCTTTCACTAAGCCTGTGAAATATAGATTTAAAAACATAGTTAGCCTGTTTTATTTTTTGAAAAGAAAATCTGGCATAGGGAACAATCACACTTTTGTTGTTCTTGTTGCCTAGATTAGGGAATGAGTTTTAAGTGGTTTACTAGCAGTCAGGCAAGGGCCAGTGATGGAAACAGGATGGGCAGTCTGCAATGCAGGTGTAGAGTACGGGGAGACAGGTAGGCTGAAGTCAGGCCACCTTCCTCACTATCTCTTCCTGGAGACATCTACTCCCAGTGATTATATTCTGGATGATTTTGCTGTTCTGTACTTGCCTGTACAGGACTTGTGTCTTTTCCTTAATGAAGAGCATGAAAGAACTTGTAGGGTTACAAAAGGAAAGATTTATATTGTTTGTAAGTAGATCTTTCCTTGTTATAATGGCAACCAACCCAACATAGGAAGTTTTATGGGAGTAGGAAATTTACTGGGGACATGGTGGTACTGGTGGAAGAGGATCCTGAAGGATGTCTTCAGTTCTCATTGTGTAATAAAATCTTGCTGCTTGTATGTACTGTGTATTGCTGTCAGAAGGGGAGGGTTTTGACTTCTGTTCTCATTTGCGTCGTTTCTCTGATGCCAGTGGAAGGATAAGCGGCCCTGTCCTCAGACACTTTTTCAGGGACAGCGCCTGCTTATGCTCACTGGCTTCACCAGACCTAATGCAGCTTTAGCATAGATCTTGACAGGCTTGGATGCTTGTCAGTGTTGTTTTCCTTTTATTCGAATTTAGCACCTAATGCATTCAAAGACATGCTGGCAGATCACCTAATTGAGAGTTTTATATTTGCTTGGTTAGAAAGATTTGCTGAAATAGGATATGCTTGACAGATTGGTTGCAGACCTCCTAGGGGGAGAGATGCCATTATCAGTGGTTTAAATGCCAAGTCGTAGGAGTGTATAGCATAGTTGTAAATGTGGATATATTTTCATCACATCTCAGATTAAAAACGATTTAAGCTGTGATCTTAGTCAGAAACTAAAAGATAAGATACAGCCATTTTATCAGAAAAGTGCCGATGTAATTATTTAGGTCTCTGTAGTCATTGTTAAGTTTAACTTGTGTTATTTCCATTAGGGCCTTTTGTGCTCTGGATAAGCATTGTGAACTGGGAATCAGAAGTTATGGGTGTAAGGATTTTAATGACTTTATTCATGGTGTGCTGGCGCACAAAATATTGTCTAAATTTATCTGATTGCTTCTCAGTTTTGTGGCTTCAAGGAAGTTGGGGAGTTGATGGAGGAATAAGACAAGTACTCTGGGAAAGCACCTTTGGAAGGCAAACCTGTTGTTTGTGCTGGCCACAGGTATTTCACTTTTGCTACGTTGTCTCGAAGGAGAATTGGTGTGTGATGCTCAGCTTGACAGCTAATTATGTGCTCTCGTGGGATTGCCTAGTGAAATTGGCTAATTGATAACGAGTCTACTTATTCTTGCTTGTACTTTACAGTTTCTTTGTAATAACTACTGCAAGAGGTTTAGGACATGTCATAGTCTCAATGAATGTAGATAAATAAAAAGGCACTTCCAATCTTGCTTTGGCTTCAGAAAGTAATTTTCCAGCAATCATGAATGTAGGAACAGGGTGCAGAAAGCTACTTTGTAGAAGTCTGAGACTTATTTTTAATAAACAAAAACAACTAGACAACGATGGTGAATTTCTGTGAAATTTACTTGCAGTAAATGATCATGAAAGCTTTATTTCTGTGATTCAGGTAATGGGATATTGGGCTTTTAACTTCGAGATCACAACTACTTATGTGGTCCTGGTTCAGTAGTCAAGACGGTGACACATGTTGGGAAAAATGAGATAATGCAACATCCCGGAATGGCTAACCCAAGTTTATGTTCAATTGCAGAAGAATGAAAGAACAAATACACAAAGAGAGGGTGAAGCATTATCTTGGTTTTGTAAATAACCCTTTCCCAGAATCTGTATTAGCATGGTCACACATGGGGCTTTTGTGTTGGAGTTCCCATATTGTTTTAGATTTTAAGGGATAAATGAATGAATCTTGTTGTCACCTTCATGACTGGGAGTACTAAATTATAAATAAAAATGCTGCTTGCATAAACAAAATCATTTGCATGCTAGTGAGTAATGAGATGTCCAACTTTATTACAAACTTTTACCATAGATTAAATCAGTATTCAAATACATATTAGATTTTTCATATGCCACCTACCATGAACTATTAAAACCTGATGGTTCTCCTGTAGTTTTCTCCTTTTTGAGCCTAGAAGAAGGAAACAATTAATGATCATGTGGTGTCAAAAAGTTATCTGTGCACATATTTAGAGAGTGAAGAGTAGCTAGCGTTGACTCACAGATAGTATAATTGCCTCACACATAGCATAATTTCTCTTCCTTTTTTATTCCCTCAGGCCTTGCAAAATTGTTTTGTATCTTGAAACATGCTTAATGGAGCTATTAAGAAGTAATGTCTTATGTTTAGGAGCTGCACTGCTATCATGGGATACCACCAATGAACCAAAATCACTAAGATCATAGTAGAGGTCTAAATATTTAAAAACAACTTCTAAGAGCGTATTTTTTTAAAAATTGAGATGATTTATTATACAGAAGATTTTATTGTGACAAAATATCTGTTTGAGACTTTCTGGATGAATTTAGGCTGTTAAAATCACTGTTTTTAAAAAATTTTAAAGTATTCTGTCGTTCACAGTTGAATCAATACTTCAGTTATTACAGGTGGTTAGACCTAATAAACTGTGGTGGCAGTACGAGATACCGTGTTCTTCATTGTTGATGTCATTTTGGAAGATGAAAAGAAATTATGAATGTTTACATCTTAAGAAAAGGCTACTGTGGGGTACATTTGATGTGCAACTGTTCCTCTAGAAATGACAGAATATTAGCAGGTTGGGCTGTGCGCAATCTCTTTCAAGGTACATGGTGATTTCTGTTTTGGAGGGTTCGTGTTGTCCTGACTGAGTTTGCTTTCAGTACTCGGGCAGGGAAGTGAAGGTCAATAGAATTTTTATTTCTAAGTAGGCTTGGTTGAAAAACGAGTAAGGTTTTCTACCCTTTTTTTTTTGTGGTGTAAAGGGCTTAAGAGGTGGCGCAGTGGGAGAGGACAGCATCTGCCATGCCCCTGCATTCTCCTATGCTTTCCTCAGATCAAATGAGTAGTAAAATATGGGGTTTTATCCTCTTCCTTTTAAGCAGTGGTTTGTGTCCAACTTCCCTGTGTAGCTAAAGGTATAGGTATTTGAGCAAGTTGTCACAGGCTGAGGTCAGGCATGAACTTTAAGCATGCCAATGACTGTAGCAATTGTATACCCTTGTGTATCCTGCGGTGCGTGTGGAAAGAACCTAGTGCCTGAGTTATGTTGAACAGGATTTAAGGGATAGTCAAGGAAGCAGGAAGAGAAGGACTGTTTCTTTCTTTGTAATGTAGCACAGGTTTGAAGCAGAGCTACTGAGTAACAGCAGCAAGGGATGAGAGACTGTCCTTGGTGGTCCTGATTCTGAGTAGTGGGTAGTATCTGTACCCCCAATTACTTTTGCTGTGAACTTAACTGGAAGTTATATGAAATTTGTTTAAAAGCAGGACACTTTGGGCCCTTCCATAATCAAATACAAAATTATATGGCCTTTGCAGTCTACTAAGGAAATGGTTTGGAGGTCTGTAAGGCAGAATAACCTGGATAAAATATCTTTAAAGTTCTCTGGGATGCACTGAATATAGGGGGAGAAAAATAGTTTGAGTTTTTGATAGTTTTAGGTGTCTACAGAAAGACTTGACTGTGTTCTTGTATGGAAAATATGCAGACATGAGGTGTTTTTTAGATTAGAAGATTGGCTTGTAGAACACTGAGAAAAGAATCAAGAGATTACACATGTTGTTCCTAGATGCCTGTAATCTGCCCTGTAACTGGTCAGTGTGTTTGGATAAGCTAACTCCAGGAGCTCTGCTTCCTCATATGTAAGAAAATGCAAGATGTGGAGAAATAAGAGTGGTGGTGGTAGCAGAAATGTGTGACTTAAAAAATAAAAATCAGACTCATGAACAACCTGTAACACGTATGAAAAGTTTGCTGTTAGAGTGTCTTGGTGTAGCTGTATTTGTGATGTAAATTTAAACCTCTCAGAGGGTAATTTAAAATGGCCTTGTATCTGGGCAGTATTTCATTTAGGGATCTGCTTTCAGAGTGTAAATTCAAATATTTTTGTCATTCTTCTCATGCTATTTTTCCATCAGGTTATTGAAAGATGATTTTGACTGTTGCTTGGAAGAATCTACACTGTGCTTAGCTGTCAAGATTCTTTTTTCTTGTTTTCTTTTGTTATACCCCTGACTGACAGTTTAAAGTTTCAGAACAGTTAAAGACAAACTTTTCAGGGGACCTTTCTGAGCCAGGATGTTTTGCTGGATTAGTTTGACTGCCATCAGGTGCCAAATCTGTTTCACTAGGGTGTGTACATTTGACTGTTGTAAGAAAGGTTTATTTTCTTCAGAAAGTCTTTTAATACTTTGGAGTTATGGTACTGCTGCCAGTAGGAAAAGTTTAGAAAACTGTTTTTCTACATAGGAACTTAAACATAACCTCAGAGAACAATAGCAAATTGAATGATTTTTCATTGCCATTTGTTAACAATGTCATCCTCCCCTTCTCTACTGATTGCCAGTCAATTTTATGTTGCCCATGTGAAGTCAGTGCCTTCTGCTTTGCCTTAGTTGAGACTTTACCAAAACTACTGACTAGTAGCTGACTGTTGTTTTCCAGACATGAAAATGTAATAGGATATGCATTTGTATAATAGGTGTTTGGATTCTGCTGAGGACTTGTGAAAGTTGGAGTGTTCCCCTGTTTTGCCTTGAACCCTGTGGTTAATTATGGTATCCATTGTGAAAGGAATATTTCTGAATGATTTGAGGATGTGCTAGCAGGCAGATAGTGAGTGAAAATTTGCCATTGAAATGGTCAGGAGTTTAGTTTATGTGCAGGATCTTGAAAAGTATCAAGACTTATAATGCTTTGGCTGCTGGTATACTTCTCTACTTTTCTGTTTCCTGGTTCTTTACAGCTGAAATATTTTGTGTGCTTTAAGAGTTTACATTTCTGTTTTAAATAATTTCAAATGTTAGTGGGTGCTTTCACACTTAAGAAGTGCAAGATTAAGTGCTGTATCTGATGCAATGGTACTATGTGGCAGGGAGGTAATGAAATACGAAAGAGGTGCTCAGCATTCCATGTATATTTACTTGACTGTATGACTGCCAGATGTTCCAAGGGAGTCATCTTTCTGGAGTCTGACTTGTCCAGTGGGCTTTTGGGGTGAGGGAAACGGTCTATGTCATTAACCTTTGATTGTATGTACTGCACTTGACATAACAAGGCAATTAAATTATTGACAATGCTTTTTTAATGTCAAAGTTGTATGCTACTCAGAAACAAACCCCCTTTGTTTGGGGATATAGATATGTTTCTTTGCAAACTAGTTCAAGACTGGGAGTATGCAGATCTATCCTGTCTGTAGGAACTTAGGGAAATCCTGGAGGGTGCATGCTGGCATTATTCTGCACTTGGCCAACAGGAGGTAAATAACAGTTAGAAGGAAGAGTGGTTTTATAGTCATAAAAAGCAGTGGTGGTAATTTTCATGTTATGTGTAACAGAAGGTGTTTAATTAGGTTGCAAGTTTGCAGTGGGGTTTTTTGGCAATTTGTTTCTCATCAAGTCATAAATCCCTTTCTTCATATAAAACTAAAGCTATTTTTGTTTGTGGTTTAATGAGCTACAGTTTGTGCAACAAAAAACCCATCTTGGTCACTTGTATCTGAATGACAATATAGAATTTTTCCCGTCCATCCTGGGTTACCAGTATTGCGATACCTGATTTATACCAGGCATATATTGAGGTACAGGAGTTGTGTGTGGACTGATTGTGTAAGCAGATAAGTGGCACATGGAAGGGTGCATTGTTGCAGGGACCTGCCTCTTGAGCAAACACAGCTCCCACTTTACTAGTAAAATTCAGGCATTTTGTTTACATTCACATTTTAAGCACAAAGATACGTGTTATAAATAAAGCTAAGGGAAGGTGATAGGTTGGTTAGTAGAATTTCTCTTAGGTTATGGAATGCACTTGTTTTTGCAAAATTTATTGTCTTTCAGTTGGGGTTTGTCTGGCAAAATTTTCAAGTTTTGTGTACCAAAGTGACTTACAAAGGAAAAGGAATCTATTGCAGATTGTACTTTCTGTCCTATGACTTAAGTTAATGGATTACCTGGTTAATAAAGTTACCTAGTGACTTCCCCTGGCCTTGGTGTTGACCGTGAGTGGGAAGGGAACAGGTTAAGTGACAGCCGTCGTGCGAGATCCTCTGCTCTATGGGCTAGTGTTGAAGTTTGGTACTTTTCCATTAGCTGGAAGCGTAGATATGGCTGTCATAGCACTGAATGCTTGACTCTACATTTTTATCTCCATGATAGTAAAGTGCCTCAGAGAACAGAAACAAGTACAGTGCTTCGCGAAGTGTGTCTTGCACGGTGTATCCCTGACCTTATTGTGTAGGAGTCCCTGAATCTGAGCCAGCCCGCTCCTCGGATGGTTTCCCTGAGCTGTGGCTGTACTGAGGTTTGCTCTGTATCAGGCGGGATTTGCGTAAGGCACTACTGAGCAGTGGGATGAAATCTGGATGGTTTTCACCAAGTGCTTACCACTTCTCTACTCACAGTCGCCTAATTTAAGTAACTTCTTTTTTTCTAGTTTTTTTCTTCTTTTAAATTTTATGTTTTCTTGCTCTTCTTCTGACTCGCTTTGTCAATAAAAAGGTCAGGAGAAATACAGTGATGAAAATTTTCTAATTTCTGTATGCAATGTGAAGAATAGCTGTGTACTTTGTTTCTGAATTTGAAATGATAAGCAAAGATATAAGCTAGTATTTTAGGACAGAAAGGATATGGTAGTTTTATTTTGCTCCCTATCCCATCCACATCTCCTGGTGTTCACTTTTGTTGTGAGCCGAGGGCAGAGATATTGACTGTAATCAATTCACCTTCTCTTATTTCTTCTCCTCTGTGTCATAATTTTTTCCCTGTGACCTGTGCCCTTGCTGTTCTACAGATGAATGTAAATATCTTATTGAACAATCTCTGTAAGATGAAGTATTCCCTTATTTCTACCTCTTTCCTTTACAGCTTCCACCATGTCTTGTTAAAAAAAAAGAGATAAAACCCAAGCCTGGGACATAGAGCAGAAACATGATTCTATAAATAGCTGTTAATAAATGTCTCTGGCTGAGCAATGCAAAATTATGTTAAATGTTAGAGGATTTTTCCTTTCACCTTTGGTGTAATCTTAGTGGTTATCTTAGCAAGTGGTTATACTTAACAAATATTTTTTTCCTAGTGAAAATGGTTTCTAAACTGGAACATGTCCGTTTATAGGGGTTTTGTATCACCTCATTAGAAAATCAAGAATGCTTCTGAGGGGGAAAGGAAATATGAAGAATCTCAGATGCAATCAAAGCTAGGAACAAGTTTTCTAACTTTAGGAAATAGAAGAGAATTCTTACAAGTTGAAAGCATGCAGAGAAGTGTTCCCTTCCTGCTGAAGCTTTCCTGGCTGAAGAGGCTGGTGCTTGTAGCTGCTTGTAACTGCTGCCATGCGGAGGTGATGCCCGCGTGATTTCTGCCTCCCCCTGCTACACATCCGCTCTTGCCCGCTTGTCCAGATCAGCTGTGTGAAGGGGGTTTGCCCCCCACAGTCACTGCTTTATTTTTAGTTGGTAACTAACTTATGTATGGAATTCCAAATGGCATTTTTTCATAAATGGTCTGCCTTATTTAAAGGGTTGGGGCAAGGAAGAAAAAGAGAAGGATTTAGGGATCTTGTGATGATGTCTCTCAGCATGTCAGCATCTATGGCCCATACCGGGTAGTGTGAGGTACGGCTGCCAGGTAATGTGCTCTTTCTAGTCCTGTTGGATGGGATAGGATATGATTGCTTTGGAGAGGTGGAGGGGGTGTTGTTCTATTTTTCAAATATTGGAGAAATCCTTCTTTTTAGTGCAAGGCTGTGTATTTCCTGGTTTCCCAAGGAAGGCTCTAACTCGAGATTTGGTGATCTCTGACCACTGTGAAGAGAGGCAGCTCGCTTGATACCACGAGGAGTAGATGCATAGATTCTGCCTCCTTCTTTGTGTGTGTGCATGTGATTGATGTTTTTCATTGCTGATCCTGACAAGTGGCACTATTGTACTGAGGTGAGGTAGAGAGAAATTGTCAGATTGCTTAAATCCCTGTGAAGGCTGACAGCAGAGCTGTGGTGGAGGAAGAGGGAATACAAATAACTGTGAGGCTGATTTCCACCCCCTCCCCCTCTTCCTTCTGCCTAGCCCATGTCTTTTTGAGTATGAGGGTAACACAAGGCAGTTCCATGTGGGAAAGTTAAGGAATTAATGTGCCATGTCTCAGTTTTACTGTACTGGGGCTAAACAGATGGTGTAATTAGCCTACAGCGGTGAAGAGCTATTTTTCTGATAAGATAAAAGGAAGTAATTGTAGGTGGTAGAAGAAGAGTCTCTTAAATTGGCAGGGCTTACAATGTTTTTATACAAATGTATGAAGTGTATGGGTCTTATAGGTCCTGTCCAATTGAAGCTATTTTTTCTTTATATTTTTGTTTGTTGAGTGGCTTGTAAGTGAAAAAATATTTTTTTGAATTATTTTTCAACACTTTTACCAAGCTCATCCGGAAGAGTGAAGGAATCAAAACCAGACATTCTCTTCTCTTGGTTAATGGTGATCATATCTCTTTGGAGCGGTGGGGAAAAAAAATCTTCCTTCCTTGATGAGCACTTGGGAGGCTGTTGGAGGATGACGAGGGTCTGCAGGAGGTCTGTTCTTGACTGACCCCCACATGTTCTGGGTTTTGAGCTTGTTTGCTTTTCATCCCTGCTTCTAGCTTATTTTTGGTTGGGATATTTAAAAAGACAGGAACAATTGCAAATAAAATTTAGAAGAAATAAACAAGATCAAGTATGGCTTGCACAGTTTGAAAAAGAAAGCATCTAAATGAGAACAGTGGAAAAATGAAGGAATGTCATCAGCAAGAGAGGAAAAATGGTTATACTGGGAGAAATACCTCCACAACTGGATCAAGATTCAGTTTTTGTTCATTAGTTTGTAAGTCCCTCAAATTACTTTTGCTTGTTTATGAAAAGATAACAGGCATACTTGCTTTTTAATCCCAGGTCTTCATGTTTTGTCCCTAAATCAGTAGGATCTCATCTATCAATGACTTAGTCATTCTGATTTCTTGATAGTTTGGTTAAAAATGGCTTCTTAGATATATTTGATAAAGGACCTGGCACTGGTGAGTAGAAAATGTGGCAAAAGCATTTGCATTGAAGATTTTTTTTTTCTGATGTTTTTCTTTCTTTTTTCCCAGGAAGCAGTTAGGTTTGGTACATTGGTTTTATTTGCCTTTGCTGAGATAGAAGCTGCTTTCTGTTGTGCAGTGGTAGCTTCTGCTTGTGTTCAGAGGATTTCTCTGTTTTCTTGAAGGAGAGTATATAAAGCTTCCCAGTATGCTGGGATTTTTTCCTTTTCATCAAAAAGACCCCAAACATCCCTCAAATCTAAATTTGAGCCTTATTTCACAAACCTTGTTTTGCATCCTTTTTCCTGGGAGAGGAGGTTTTTGGGGAGGGCTGTGTTTTGGTGGTGGTTTGTATTAAAATAGGAATATCTGCTGGATTCTGCCCCCCACTGCTCTCCCCACCACCCCCACCCTTGCCCCAACTTGTATTCTGAAGGACACCAGAAGGTAAGGATAATCTATCTACAAGGTGACTTACACATTTCCTTCAAAGAATGTACCTACATCCAAAGGGAAGTGGAACAGGAGGGGGAGGATAAAAATAATAAAGGAATGCAAAAGGCTTATCCTAAACATTGTGTAGGTGTTAATGAAACCATTAGGGCACTAGTTTATACAGTGAGGCTTTNTGGTTGCTTTTCTAAAAAAGATTTAGTAGATTTTCCATTAAAAGTGGTTGAGAAAGCATGGTGATAAGGGATCTTTGAGAAGTCCCTACACGATGAATATCAGTTGGGTGTCCATTTTGTGAACGCAGGTCATAACTTCTTTTAGGCAACTGACGGTGTTACAGAGCTCCCCACCATCACAATCTCATTCCCTCTTGCAGCCGTGGGGAATGAGCACACCTGAGTGGATGCAACCCCTCAGCACTGCTTACTAAGAATGCTTCATCTAGTTCTGAGTGCTCCCAAACAGGCAAAGGGGCCAAAAGATCCCAGCAGCAGCCTTCAGGTTGAATAGCCCCTCGTTCTCACTGGTGCCAGCTGCCTACTTCCTTGGCTTGGCTGTGTTCCCTGAACCCTTTGCTCCTGGGCAGGTGTGGCAGGTTAGAGCACACAAAGGTAATGGAAAAAGGTTTTTAAATTTACCACTCGTCTATACTTTGACTCCATTTTTCCTTCAAAAAGGACTATGGATTAAACAAATTGAGGAGGGGAAAAAGGATAAGAATGGTATTTCAGGAGGGGAAAAAAAAAGCATATTTTCAAGGAGTTATATATAAGGTAATAGTATGTTAAGGATATTTTTGAAAGTTCACTTAATTCCTGCCTTTCAAAAAGGCTTTAACACTGTAGCTGACATTTAGTTACCTAGTTTTAATCAAAGAGAGAGAGGGTTGGATTTAGATTAAATATCATTCCTGTCAGCTCCTCTTTTGGTTTAACAAGAGTCCGTGTGTGTGCATAAATACATATGTGGGTGCATATCTATTCTTTTAATATACATACTTGTGCTCTGTGTGTTGTACATATAAAACTAATTTTATGTAAATACGAGTCAGGCATGTGGGGATGTAAATTTCTTCTACCTTTCTTTTGCGAGGATAGAAACTTGAGAAATGGTGATTATGTTCATTTTTATTTGTAAAAAGTCTACTGGAAGGTTAAAAGATATATTAAATGCATCTTCTAGCATTGAGAAGGATGAATGACAGCTGTTCCCTGTCGGGTATTATCCTAAGAAATTATGAATTTCAGGGAAATTATGATGAATTTCAGGGAAGTTATCTGTGCCCCCCACTTCATCAGTGTTGGAAACACTCTGTTATTAAACTACAGAACAAGTTCAGAATGCTTATTTTTTTTTTTTCCTGGGATATGTATAAGTTTATAAAAATTTGTGTCCCTCTTTCAGCCATTGAATTTTATTTTCTACTGCCCTAATGTGCGTAATTGTTTCAAGTGAAGATTTTTATGAATAAAAGCATGCTTTTAATCGACAAGACTGTCAGTTTTGAATCCCTTTTAGCTTGGGGGAAAAAAGGTGTTTTTGAGCTTGAATTCTCCAATATTCAGATGTACAGGAGGATGCTCAATGGCATTACATTTCCTGCTTGAAAGTGTATGGACTGGAGACTTGTCTTGTTGCAGACACAAATACTTTGTGGACCAAAGTAGGTCTGCAAATATGCAACACTCCTACTGTTGAATTACGGTGTTTTTGCCACCACTGCTTGTTGAACAAGGCCAAATAAGGTTATGGAAGTTGTTTTATGTGTTGAGTTAATGAGCTCAGTGAGAGGCAAAATGCATAGGCTGAAGAGATCAGAATCAATCCTTGACTATTGATTAAATACACCTTGCAAACTAACCTGAACTTAATAGAATCTCCTGATTTAAACACTATATAACTGTTGTATTTTTTTCTTAGTTCAGTAAAAGACCCAGATGTCTGCTTTGACAGACTGAAAAAAATCTAGGCAAATTTTCAAGGTTGAAGTGTTGTCCTGAAGTTGATCTGTTCTGCATTTTGTCATGCCATGCTCTTTGCCCTGGCACAAATGTGAAACCAACTGTCAGCTTGTGGGAAACAAACACCCTGGCTGTCTTTTTCAAAAGACAAATGCATCACTTTGTAAATAATACAACGTAACATGAGTTTAGAGATACTGAAGGGCAATTCCAGAGTAGCTTTTATTTAATGTCTTTTTTGTCTTTAAATACAGGGATTATTTTGGGGAGTGTGTGTGTGTGTGTGTGTGTGTGTGAGATAACTACTGGAAACATTCACTGAAGCTGTGTATCAGCCCATTGCTGAAGACAATGCATTTCCTTTTTAGTAGCTATTGCTTGCTCTGAAATATGTGTACAAGCTAGTTCGGAGCAAACATTTCTGTTTAATTAGTTTTGATACATTCACCTCACTTAGTTTCTCTGCTTACTGAGTCTTCCCTCCCACTCCTCTTAATGTGAGGACAAAATTGCAGTCACGATAGCAACCTTCTAGTTAAATTTATTTGCCTGTGGAGGAAGTGATTAAGTGTGATACTTGGTGCAGTTCACAGAAATCGCTGTGTCCCTGTGCAGCTTTGCTCTGGTTAGCAAATCTTTGTGTTTGGATGCCAGGGCAACCCAAGAAATTTGGAGGTCCTCTACTGCAGCTGGCAGGTTTGGTCATGTTTTTGCCAGTATTATACAGCGTCCTTACATCAGCATATGGAGAGCTGAAAATCTGTAGGAGGTTCCAGTTTACACATGTCCTCATTCTAGAAATCTGCCAGAATTACCTGCTTTGGCACAAATTCCTCAGTAGACTGGGAATAACTGTTCAAAAGATTATTTAAGGTGCTTTTAAGAGACTTGTGATAAATCTCTCATATCTTTAGAATGTAGTTCAGACTTAAAGTGAATGCTGGTCTTTTAGGGGTATATAATTTCTGTTCTCATTTACTCTTACAGGTGTATCTCAAAAGAAAAACCAGTGAAGCTTTGCTGTGATTATGTCTCAAATAAGCTGAAGACTCTGCTTTCTGTTGTCCCCTGACAAAATATTTTAGGAATTTTTGAGTAGTCGGCTTTGATTCACTCAATATACTGTGCTTGTAAACTTCTGGGATTATTGTATTTCAAAAAGATAACAGGGATGGTGTTGTGTAAATCTGGAACCACTCTTTCTATCCAAAGCAATGCAGTAGCTCTCATTTTGGGGAGCTGTCAATGCTGTGTACTGTTCTCTTGTCTGGGGACCTGCAACAATGCAAGAGAACGGGAAAGGGTAAAAAAGTTCTTGCAAAAATGTGGAAGAGACCAGCTGCTTGTGATCTTAGGCAGAAGTCTGAAAAAACCTACAAGGTCCAAATAGCTGGAGCCATTTGATTTGTCCTGGCTTTAAAACACAAAATATGTTTAGGAGGTTGGGGTTTTTTCTGTTTTAGAACTAATTCATGTTTTCTAAATAAAGTGTTCTTTTATTCCAAAACCCCTTCTCTGTGTCACTTTAGGACATCAGGGAAAAATCAAAACCAGAAAGCCAGACCAGGTGTGTTGATGTCCTTCTTTCGTCCTTGACATTGGCACTTTCTTTGGTACACAAATGTTACATAGCCTTTCAGTGCAACATCTGGCCTGTTTAAAACATATGCACTCAGTCAGCTGTAGGGTAAAGAAATTAATTCTTAGTCATAGTTTAAAAACATCTTAATTCAAATGATGATGATGATGTGTTTTTTCATCTCTGCATGTACTGAAAGTAGTTGGGAGTGATCTTGTTCTTCATGAATTCTTCTTTCTACCCCCATTGCTTTGTGGGTGACGTGTTGAGAAACACTGCTGAGGGTGTGGGTTGGAGTGAATAGTTGTGCCACAGGACATTTCATATCCCAATCCTTCATTCTAATTAGGTTTTTAAGTGTTGATACATTGAATTTCATAAATTAAAAACAGCTGATGGGTGGCAAGGAAAGTGATGAGGTAATGCATGTACTTTTTTGTGCCTTGAGGAAATGGAATGGGAATATTACATTTTGGGCAGACCCCAGCCAGATCTGTGGACAACTGGGGCAACAAAAATTTTTGAGACAGAAATAAAGAGAGAATGATTCATAGGCAAGGTTGTCTGGAATAGAGAACAAAGAAGGATGAGTCAGCAGGAAAAAGAAAAGCTATGAGGTTTACAGAGATCACAGCTTTAGAATGAATGTGAAAGGGATTACAAAGAAGTTTGGGCTGGGAGGGAGAAGTCATATAAAAGTGTCAGGTATACAGCATTGACTTTGCCAAGAGAAACTGTAAGAGATCAGTCTGGCCTTGCAAGCACTCAGGGTAAAGTATTGCCTAGTTTTCTAACACAGGAAAGTAAGTAAGCATTTCCCCCCACTCCTGCTCTTGTTCCCCTTACTGCCCCTGCTCCCTTTGCACACTGAGCTTCCATAGTCACTGGCAGGATGTCAGTATTTCCTTAGGAGCTTCAACAGCAATTTCATAGTGTCTTGAAAGTGGGTATATCTATTTATGGAAAACTTAAAATATTCTCAGGACTTGACAAAGGGAAGTTTGTCATTTAATTTATGTGTGTTAGCTTCAGGCTGAATAAACAATAAAGTACTTTAACCTTGCATGTGCTCACTTGGTACTAATAGGCTTTCTTGAACAAATGTTTAATGTGTGAACCAAGGCCACTTTAAACCTGTGGAAGTATCTGTGCAGATTAAATTTATTTAAGATCTGTCTTTGGAATTATGCATTCCATTTTCCAAATATTTTGTGCTGGAGCAGCTTGATGGGTGGGTAGAGTATAGTAATCATGATTTGAATGGCTGTAGTTTACAGTGATGTTCTTGCTATTTTTGGCTGGAGGCAGATTTCTGTAAGAGTGGCTTAAAAGCACAACATTGCACATGTTCACATTTTGAATGCTTTTTACATTTTTCATATTCTTTTTATATCCTCTCCTATCTTGCAAAATCAAATGCTTTTGCCCTTTTCCAGAGTACGTAGAAAAACTATTTTTAAAACTTCTTTTCCATCTGTTGGTTTCACTTATTAACAGAAAAGAAAGACAGTGAAGGAGGTGGAAAGGAATACAGCAGTGAAAGCTTGTATTTAATTCAGCTCAACAAACAAGAACATTTTAAATTATCTTTATGTAGCTGTTTCATTCAAAATTCTCCTTAAGAAAATCTTCCTTCTGTTTTGAAGGGTCTAAAATTGTTTAAGCACGTCAGTGCAGTATTCTTGATTTACATTAGTGTTTGTTAAAATAGGAGGTGAGACTACCCTACTGGTGATTCTTCCTCCCCCTCTCCCTTTCTGTGAGGAACATGGAAACAAAACTGTTCCTAAATCTTCAGGATTTTTCTTCTTGAAAAAAGTGCTCTTAGACAACATTTCACAACAATTTAAACTGAATTAATAGCAAACATGCTGAATGTTCATCTCCATGTACTTCCTGGAAGAATTTCAGAGGACTGTTTAGAACCAGGGTGGAAGTAAGTTGCTAAACCTTTCCAGTCGGATTTCGTTCACATTGATTTCTCCACCTCTTAAGCCAACATGTGCGCTCATATAAGGAGGAAGCAGTATTTGTGTTTTCACTAGTTCTCTGCAGTGATGGACTTAATTAAGTGACTCAAATTTCAGTGAGCTCAGCCAGTTCAGCCTTGTTTTAAATTTGAATTAATGGTGGAAAAAGGGCATACATGCTTGCTGCTGTATGCTTGTTTTCTCTGTGCCCCATTTAACAGTGTTTCTTATCACTAATGCTAGTCTGCTGATTTTGCCTCCCCAGGGGGAGAAACAGTCTTCCTCACTATCTGGTTACCACTGTTTCCTGATATATTTGTGAGTCAGTATGTTTGCTTATTTTCGGAGAAGTGGAAGGAAACAGGGGAGGCCCAGGAAGTCGACAGAAACTGAGGGGAAAATGGTTTGCAGTGAGAGCATCACCTGTCACCTTTCCTGTGGTGGGTGGCAGTGGGTTAGCCTTTCCCAGCTCTCTTCTGCAGGGTTCAATGGCAGGAATCACTTTGCTTGCTTTTGAACTGCTGTAGACAAGGGGTATTATTTGGAGGCACAATGATGACTGAGGAAAACTCTGTGTGTGAAAATGGGGAGGATGGTTTTGGGTTAAACAGCCTTGGGTCTAGCCAGGCCTTTTATCTCTGGTTACTGAAAGCTTGTTTGTGTGTGTGTATCTCAGAGCACATCTATGATATGTTGCTAGTCAAACGGTGTATTTAAACTCCAATCCTTAAATTAAGGCAAGAAAATAATTACACGTTTTGTAATAAATATTGCTAAATGGTAGGATTTGGGAACTTCCGTTCTGTTTCTAGAGTTGCTTAAAAATCATAGTGTCTTATTGCTCTTGTATAATGCCTGGGAACCTTGATAAGGATGTCGCAAGTGCTGTTGGGTGAGCAGTTGGGCATGTTTTCTTTTTTTTTTTTTCCCCCCGTGATGTGAATTTAATCAAAATATTTCTTAGAAACACTGAGTTTAAAATTACATGGCTCTCTCCAAACTGGTGAACATGTGCTTCTATCAGGAGCACATATAATTTTAATTATATTTCCTGCCTGCTCTCAGTTTTGAATAGCACAGCTGGGAGGTAACTGGAAAGAGGGCAGATGAGAGGAAGATGATTGTGTCAGAAAAGTTTATGAGAGCTCTGTCCTGGAAACTCTTTTTTAGAGTTCTTCACCTTAATAGCAGCAGTTGAAGACTTCTCACTTGTTTGAAATCCTGCACCCTTTATCCTTCCTATGGTAATGGAGAACAGATTCATGACTGAGGAAAGCTGCTTGCTAGGCAAGGGCTTCTTCCACATTTAACTGTGTGCCGCCAGATATTCCTGCTCCAAGTGTTACCCATTCTGGCACCAGGCTAACCCCTACCCTGACAGAACTCTCTTCAGGCACTGCCAGAACAGTTCGTTTTGTTGTGACTAAGTCATGGCACTACCAGCTGTCTTATTATCCCTTGATCTTTATCTAATTCACTTTGGATGCCTTCATATGTATTCTGAATTACTATCTGTTCAACTCAGTCCTTGATGATAGGCCAAAACAGTGTATTTTGTCACACTGGAAAGACAACTTTATGAAATGAAGTCAAATATCTTCTTGCCAACCCCATGCCCACCATCCCAGTTTTGTTTCACGCTTTTGATTTCTCACGTGTTTTTGAAAACAGAGTGTAAAGAAAGGATCAGCAGAGAGGATGTTCCTGGAGTAGCAATATAGAGACTGTGGAGAAGGACCCATCCAAGTCAGGTCACAGTTTGCAGTACAGACTGGAAGCAGACTGAGTCTGTGTTTGGGACTGTGTGCTCTCACAAACTTGAGGTTAGCACAATATAACTAGAAGTGAATGTGTGACCAGCCCCTCCATTTACAATATAGTGTAGCATGTTTTGCATGGAGCATCATTTTAATGGGGTGAACAAGCTGAGTGAGAGATTAGTGTTCAGTGGAGATAAAGGTTGTGAAACACCTGCTCTCCTCTGCCAGCCCTGTTAATGCTTTTGTTGTCATTTGATCTATTCTGTCTGGCCTAAGACTGCTCTTATAGAGCTCTGTTTAGAAAGCATTTGCATCACACAGCTTCCTCTTAAGCAGTAAGTATACTAGAAGTAAAATAATATGTAACAGCAACTGTTACAACAGGAATGTGCAAACTTAGTAATTTGAAGTCATGTGGGAAATCTTCCACCAAATTTGTGTGGTTCAGATTCTACTATCTGAATGTAGAATAGATTCCTGTATGTTAAGTAAAACAAGGCGTCTCTTAAAGATCTTGCTGGTCTTCTTACTCTTGGTTTGCCTGTGGTTATTTACAAGTTGAGCCAGGTATTAAAGGTGATGGGGAAAAGTGAAGGCCTAACTTGAGGATCACGTGATGCAGTTAATTTCAAACTGTGTAATTCAGTTTAAATTGAAATTTAACCACATTTAAATAGATGGGCTGCCAATTTCTTTTCTAATGCAGACATACCAGCCTTCTGCTACTTGTCGTCTGTATTAAAGCCTTCTCAAAGCTTGAATTTATCAGAATGCACATGACTGGCATAGTGCAACATGGCATGGTTACAGCCTCCCTTCTCTCTTGCAGTTCTGTAAAGTATTCTATGCACATTCAGTAAGTTGGAATTTGGGCTTCTCTAGGATTAATCATCATAGATAAAATCCAGGCATGCACATGATTTGCGTTCTCTGCCAGCTTGTGTGGGGTGCCAATCCCTTGTGAAGGAAAGGGTACAGGCTACATATGGATGGTGGAGGGGTGGCTGAGGATAGGCCAGGGGGATGTTGTGCACCCACAGCTGCCTTCCTTGGTACAGAGGCATCTAGAAAGCCTTTGGGAAGTCCAGATTGCAAATTGGTACTACAGCAGCAGAAGAGGCTGTGTTAGGAATTGTGGATTCCCCTTCTCAGCTCAAGTCTGGTCTGGTCACCTGGTAAGACTACGGAGGGCTCTGCAGCTGTTACCAGCATTTCTGAACGAGTTTTTGTTGGCACAGCTCCAGTGCTTGCAACCTTAGACCAGGGTGTCTCCCCAAAAATGGTATTAAAAATTACAAGTGTCCAGTGGGTATTGGTGCTCATCCTCAGTAGAGCGCCATGGTCATTAGGAAGGAAATGTGAAGCAAAATGCTACCCTCGATCATGCTGATGTACAAGAAGCTTGCTATAGGGGAGGGAGTGGTTCATAATGCAGAAAAACTGTTTTCTTAACAGTCAATAGACTCCAAATACTGTTTAACCTTCTTTCAGGGCTCCATCCTCCCTTAAATTTAATCTCTTGTTCTGTAAAGTTAAATAGGAGGGTGCTTTCAGAACAAAGGTGATTCACTAAATGAAGAAATATGCTATTTCAATTTCTTAGTATAGAAAGAAAATTTCTTTTCTTGTACTTAATGCTCTCTCAAGAACACTTGCCTACTGCACTTTGGTAGTTACTGTTCCTTCTAGTTGATTTTTGGATTTAAAAAATACATGTTCAGCTATATTAAAAATTAGAATGAAAAAATTCTTATGCCTGCTAGCGTAATATTTGAATTCATTGGAAGAGTGAAAATTACCTTTGCAGCCTCGGTGTTACATACTGTATACTTGCAGTGTTTTCTAATAGACATGAAGCTATGGTGAGCTTTTAAAATAATTTTGAGTGGCTAGTAATCTTATCTAAAATGCAAAAGTTCAGGTGTACCCTGTTGGTTTGAATGTTCTGAGTATTGGTTTTTTTCCCCCACATACAAAAAAAAAGGACGCATTCCTTGGGCTTAGCTTGTGAGTTCTAAGATCCATGTTAGGTGTGTGGTTCTTTTTTTTCAGTTGAGCATTTAAAGCAGACTTGGACTAAACAACAGTCCTGATTTTACACAGACTGAAAACCTCTGAGATCTACCACCTCCCCCTTTCTCCACACTGGCAGTAATGGCTTCACTCTGTTCCTTGTAACAAAGATAGTCTTTTTAGTACTTTGTGCTGTTTCCCTGTATTTCCTCCCTTGCCTTCAGACTTGTGTAATTTTTTCTGTCCCGTACTACTTTCTCAGATTATCCTCTTTGCTTGTCTGTTCCTATACTATTCTATACTAGAGTAGCAACCTCTAATACTTCTCCCTTTTTTGTCAGTTCTAAATGAAACACATTGTGTTACATAGTTACACTTGCCATTTAATATGGGTTATTTTTTATATCTATATAAAAAGAAAAACACTCCAAGGAATCTTATGTTTGTTTGGATTGTGAGGGACGCAACCCTTGCATGGGTGTGCTCATGTGCAGTTTATGGCTTGACCCTTCTGACTTTAAAGACGTTCTTCTCAGGTTTGAATATGTGTAGGTGTTTAATGAATGTTAATCCTGTACAAATGAAAGATGAAGAAATGCGCATGATGATATGAGCCCTTAATTCAAATTTCAGCTTAGGAAAGTTTTGTATAGGCCCTCGAGAAATTTGTTATTCACTATTATGCCTAATGTGAGTACAACAGATTTTAAATAGCTTGCTTTGTTTGCTCATCCATGACCTGCTCACTGCGATATAGAAAGCAGATATTTAGCTGTCCAATTCTGATTTGCAGTTAATCATATCTATCTTAATTTCACCCTGACTCTTAAGATAGGCCTCTTCGTTTAACAGTCATGTGGACTCAGTTGTCTAACTGGAAAAGGTAGTCTGTCATGTCTAGTATCTTTTACCAGTGAGTTAAGGATGATGTTTTTCTAGGTGTGCTTCTAGATCCTCTTTGCTTTTATCAGCTGGGGACTTGCTGTTCTTCCCTAGTTAAAACTTCTTTAATTGAGAATCATGGAACCTTCTTCAGTAAGCAAGGCAGCAATTGTTATTAAATCTTTTTTTTTCTCCAATAGTAAGCTCTCCCTTAATTGTTTTTGTAATTTATTTTTAAATGATTTCTACTAGATGGAGTCCTTTGACAGAATTCTCCTTGCTAGTCTGCTGCAAAGAGACAGTCTAATCTAAAAATGAGTGAGAATCTTGTTATGAACAGAAATTGTTGGGAAGGTTTCTATGCTTTTAAGGGGATGTGTGGATAGTCTTCCAATGAACTTTTAATTGACAGTTAGTATTCTTAGAGACAGTAGGCTGGCTTAAATGCACCTTCATTTTTCTGCATTGCTCTTCAGAGCTAAATGTAAATGGTGAATGTTAATTATTCAACCGCAGAAACAAATGATGTGGTTGATTGGCTTCCAGGTGCAGTTGCTGTTATCAGGCTCATATGAGTGTATGTGAGGCGTTATTGTGTGGCCACAGTGGTGTCTTTTGTGTTAGAGTATTCCACAATGCCAGTACTATGTATGCTGCTGAGCTGCTGCCATCCTTGCTGGGTGAGGAGGCACTGGAAGTTGGGCTGAAAATGTGCCACAGGTAGCCTTGAGGCTGTGGTAAGAATCCCTGTAAGGAATCTGCTGGGGTTTTTTGTTTATTTTCCATTCTAATGTAATCTTCAGGCCCCTCACACAGCAAACGTCACCACTGGGACCATATGTATTGTGCCTGTTCTTCACTTCAGGGCTTTTTCCAGAGAGGTGGACAGCAACCCTTACTCCCAGACTGTGCTGTTCCTTGGGCCCAAAGGAGAAAGGACACAATCCCAGGTGGGGGCCTGAGGGACAGGGGTTTGAGAAAGCGGTGCTGTATGCAGCTGTGCAGCACTGCAAATCCTCATTATCCTCTACCTCCTGAATCACACTACTACCCTGGTATTGATGTATAATCACCCATAGCGCGGGAAGCAGTGTTAATGTTTATTGGCTTTGTCTTTATTCTGCTTGCTCGTGCCAATTCTCATCTATAATAGAGCTTGCATATAGACATATAAATGTGTAATGAATACTGAACATCTGTATGGAGTACTGTTGAGCACTTTTTTGGTGAAAGTGTTTGGAATGCTGTCTGACTGTTTGAATACTCACAAAGGAATCTTGTGATCTCGTTGTGTTTTATAAAACTTGTCCTAAATATTTAAAGACAATTTTGGGCTTTCAAAAATAGTTTTATGGGGTGTTAGTGCAGCTCTTGAGTTTGAATTGTGCTTTTTCAGTAGGCATGTGCTTAAAAGAGAAAATTAACCCAAAATTATTGTATCCTAAACTGTATGTGATAAAATATACCTTGACTATGTAACGTGTTCAGTATTTTTTCTATTGATGCTCACTTGTTTCAATGCCCTCCACAAAAGTTCTTTTTTTTCTTTTTTTTTTTTTTAAATTTCAATTAGCCATTAGGCCAGCAGATGGTTATTTAATGGATAGTGTATTAATGGACTTCCCACCCTAATTACTAAAATGAGTGCATCACAAATGCACTAGTCAATCAATGACTGAATGTGTGTGTTGGATCTTGAACTCTTCTTTTTTGACTGAATTGCCTCAGATATCCTGAGAGTCTGTCTTCTGAATTTTAGTCACACCTCAATAATATTTAGAGATACAAGTTGTAAACATTTTGTCATTGAACTCAGTGCTATTCATTAACTGTTCTTTTTGATGATAATTGGCGGTGGTGATTTTGTTGAATGAGTAGAACCTTGTTTGATTCTGCCCCATAGCTCTTGAAGCTCTATTAGTGATGGTAAAGTGTGAGTTGGAAATATGTGAATGTGTGTGTAGTGATACCTATCTGTCAGTTAGACACATACAAAGGCACTCATATACAGTCTTATGTATATTAAGGGTCTTGCCTTTATTGTTCTTATGTTGGTATAATGTAAAATCCTCACTTTAGACTCAAGATATACAACTCAGCAATGATGCATTGGATTTATATGAAGGTTCAAACTGCAGAATAGTTTTTGAAGCTATTTTATTGAAACAAGTCAAAAGATGCATGCTATGAGAAGAAGCAATAGACATGATCAGGGCTATTTTTCCATGTGCTGTTCTTCTCCTAAATACATAGGATGCATTCCAGAGACCAGGCTAAAAACTCTCTTCCAGGAAGGGGAACCCAGAAAATGAGATCTCATCGAAGAACTTGAAATTCAGTAAGAGGATTAGTACTGTGGCTTGTAAACAACAATAACAACAACAAAAAAATGTGTTACTTAAGCAACCTCTGTGCCATTTGACTCTGTGAACCAAAGCTGTTTTCTTTTTTCAGGTGCATCCTAAGGTATGGGCAGCGGGAGGTGGTTGTTTGCACTCTGCCTGCTGTGAGCCTCTTTGGCTCATTTGTCTTCTAGGTCAGGTGTCTGGCTAGAAAAGCCCAGAGTGCTGAGCTGGATCAAAGACAAAAACCAATCTGTTTTAAGATGAAATCATTCAGTGATAGAACACTGTGAATGTAATAAACTTGCTGTTGAAAATAGAGGGAGCTGGTAAAGCCTAGTTTTTACCTGGATCCTAACTGCTGGGCCAGTGCCCACATGGGCAGCTAAAGAGGTTTTGTGTAGAGGGTTGCACATTAAGTTGCTGAACACTAGCTTTCTTTCTTTTTTTTTGTCATTGCTAAGAATGTTATGAATCGTTGCTAAGAGTTACCAAAAAAACCCTCAACAATTCCAGGTCAAATAGACTTGAAAGAAGATCGCTGGCTATAGTACAAGGCTCGATTGACAATAGAGCAGTAAGGCAGCATAATCCTAGCTTTCAAAAGACATCCATTTTCTTCCCCTCTCATGTGGATTGTTCTGGAAGTGCTGAATAGCTTCTTAATGAGTCATAGGTTGCAACCCAGTCTGTGCCGTGTAACCCTCTTTCCCCCTTTGGTCAGTTTATCGCAGAGCTGACACAACATGACTCTTTCAACATAGCTTCCAGTCAATTATTTTGAGGCCTTGGAGTCAGCCAGTATCAAGAGCTGCTGATAAGAGTGCAGGTTTTGCAAAAAATGTTAATGGAAGATAGGGAATGCATTTTTATCCCTCCAGGCAATCTGTCTCCTTGAACCACTGCTGTCCCCTGCTAGGAAGAGAAAATGACCTTCATAGTATAACAGCTTTTTGTTACTAAAGTTATATTTCTATATTTTACTTTTTAGATGAGCCTTTGAATTCAGAAGTAAGCATTCTGGTGTTTCACAAGCAGGCTTCAAAGAGTGTGTTGGTTTTAGAAATGAGGTTTTTCCAATGTTTGCATCTTCTGAATGAATCATTGAGTTTATTCTCTAAAAATGAGAATAAATGTTCTACCATGGCCCAGCCATAGACAGACTAGATGCATCTTTCAACAACTTCTGATTTTTTTTTTTGAGGAAGGCATTAAAGTAGATGTGTCACTGGTTTTTTGTGTGTTCTAAAGTTTTATTTTTAGAATGGCACTATCTACCAATAACACCAGAGACAGTATTTGCTATCTCTTAATATTACTGAGAAGTTACGTCTCTGTATCCCTAAATAAGTGTGATAACCACTTTCAGTGACTTAGGCTAGTTTAAAAAAGCATGTTATGTTACAGACTAAAGAGATGATGCATATAGCTACACACCCCAAATAAGTGTGAAAGGAACATGTCAGTGTTGTAGCAAGCAATCAGTTATTGGCTTCTTGTAGTTTCAAAATCCAGAGTTTGTGTGTATGAACCCAGCAGACCTGCACTGAGGAGTTGAAACTACTGTACAATCCACTTCGTATTTTGAAAAATCTGTAGGAGAAAATACCTAGTAAGTCAAACTTTTGGACTTTGTGAATGTTGTTTTTCACTTAAATGATGTGAAACATGGATATGAATTTAAAAAACATTTGTGTATATATAAAGCAAGCAGGTTTATTCAAGATGAATTTTATGGAAGGAGATAAACTTTTGATGTGAATACAGAGAATGATGCCAGGATGAAACAGAATTTGACAGAGCTGTAGTACAAATCTGTTGTGATTCCGGGTTGGACATTTTTTTTTGTGAGCCTCTTTCCATGGCTGGTGACTTCTGCTGTAATTTTGCTCCTGCTCAAAGTTTATGTTTGTGATACTGGCAATGCTGTTGTATGATCATTTAACTCTGAACTCTTCCAGCTGCTTTTGGAAGTAGTTTCATATACCACCAGCAATATAGTAGATGTTAATCATGCAAATAGCGCACAGCTAAAATGTAGAGATGTGCCATGCTAAAGTGATTATTGTTTCAGAGTGTTACTTAACCTCTGAGAGCTACCTTTCCTAATCTTTTTCATGGCTTAATCTGAATCTTTCTCATCTGATTCTTTCACTTACATGAAATAATTCTGGTTTATGCAGAAATGGAAGAGGTAAGGAAGGGTTTCAACCTAGTGGAATGTAATACAATTGTATTTAGAAAGGTTTAGTGACATAACTATGAAGACAAAGATGTAGTAGACCTTGATTATGGCTTAATGCACTAATTAAATATTTGAAGTGTGTTCTGATTTTCTGCATTCTTTTTTTTTTCCTCTGTATCCTTCAAGTGATGTCATGGCCATAAATATACTTCAGCTTTCTGAAATTTGGCTAGCCGCTGTAAAAGTAGTCTTTACTTTGAAACAATCTGCTGTGAGATGTGTAGTGATAGTAAGTTGAACAAGAGACTGTGAGCTGTGCAGACTCCACTCTGATAATGGTTTATTAGGTGCTGCAGTTCTAGGCATGTTATTTAAGACACATTAGAAAAACTATGGAAAGGAATGGTTTTTTAAAACCATGGGGAAGTCCAAAAATTTTATGTGACAGAATTTTCTGTTGTCAACAGGGCATTATTAATCTGTTAATTAAATATTTCAGTGTAAAGAGTGGTCAATCATATCCTGCCCTCTCTCTCCGCCACCCCTATCCCCACAGATAAATGCTTGTTTTCACATATAGAAGTTACATTTACTTTCAAAAAATGAAATATATTTTTCAGGTGTTCAGGTGTAGTTTTAGTTCTGTATGCTTGTTTTATGGTGACTTTTCCAATGAAGTTTTACAGGTTCCTTAATTTTTGTCATTTTTGGTCATTAGAATCTTTTGTCTCTTTGTATTCATGGCATTAATCCAGCAGGGCTGGATTTAGGAGTATCTGGCTGGTGCCAATAGAGGCAGCAATTTGGATATCACTGTTTAATTTCCTCTTAAAATGGATCATGTTGCCTTTGGGGCTCTATACACTGGAAATATTCTAACCAGTTTTAAAACTGGTTGGAACACTTGTGTAGATCATGGTCTCTTCTGCAAACAGTGCTGGTTTGTCTGACCTGTTTTCTCTTGAAATAGCTCAGTAAAATGACCCCAGACTGCAGTGTTAATATGCTGCTTATTGCTCTTCAAACACATTGGGAATCTCTTGTTCTACTTAGAGCTGCTCCCATATAACTCTAGATTCAGAATCACTTTGCCCGTATTTCCTCTTGTTTCAGTACAATGTGTTGTCAAGCTTGCCTTCTCAAAGGTCAAGAAGATTTGTAGGTGTGAGCACAAATTTAAGAGTGCTAATTAGGTATCTTCTACATTGGTTTCCCTGTTTAAATCTTTTATCTGCTACTAAATTGAGTTTGAATTGTCTTGATTTGCGCATAAATTTGGGTCAGACCTGCAAAACTGTTCTGACAAAAGATTTGTTCATAAATCTGATATTTAGCTGATAGCACAGTGCTCTGTATTAGGAGGTCAGGGTTCACTTCACTGTTATTATTGCTAATGTGAATCTGGCCATTTCTCTGTGTTACGTTGGCTTTCTGCTCCTGTGAGACTTTTTTTATTGAAGTGGCAAACTACATCAGAATGCCTTATAACTGAGCAAAATGTTTTAAGATCTTTTCTCCTGCTGGTGTGGGGGAAAACTTACCATTAAGTCCTCATGGCAAAGAAGCATCCCAACTTTTCTTTTGAGGCTTCTCAACTTCTCTATTGAAAATAAATCCCAAAAAGTCACCACAAATGGAAATATTTTTGGCTGCTCTGTAGTATAAAACTATTGTTGTTTACTGACTTAATAATTTTATCTTAAGCACTGAAAGTTGTCTTGTTTTGATAGGGGTGTTTAACGTATTGGATCCCAACTGAACTTTTTTCTGCTTAAATTCCCAGTATAAGCTGTTACGGCCATTTTCCAGAACTGATGACAGCTCTCTGCTGCATTTTTTTCAAAACAGATGACTAATACTGGGTATGCCCATAGAGTGTTTTGCATCAGATATGGCTGAGCATGCTCCAAGCTGGGGAAGTATCATGCCAGCTCTTATCCAGGGGCTGTGCTGACCCAATGCAAAGCTCAAGCCAGGCTAATATGATTTTTTTTCCAGTCTGGGCTTTTTAGTTCAGGCTGGCTACCACGTTAACACAGTAACAAAGCTTTCCAATGGCTCAGAGTGCTGGCAGGGCAAACTTGCTTCTGCTGTAGAACTGGGACAGAGCACATCCCTGTCTGCCCAGTGCTGACCATATTTAGCAAGCCTGACAAATCACTGCTTTCATTAACCTGATGTTCTGTGGCTGCACCAAATGGCAGACCTTGGAGGAGCACCTGCAGGGAGGCCTTAGGGCTGTGGGCACATGGCAGAAGTGACAGTGGCGATTTCATGCCTTTAATAGGTAGGTAGTGAGGAGCCCACATACTTTTGGAGCAGCATGGATTGATTTTGTGTGTGTTACTTAGGATGCTGTAACTGCAACACTTCCTTGGTAATAGGAACACAGTTTTTCTTATTAGAAAAGGGAATCTTTTATGTTTGTGCTTGTTAAGAGAGATTTCACTGTTCTTCCTGGACTTGGCTTTGTCTCTTCAACAAAAAAGACTGTGGATTTTGGTAATTAGCGAAATTTACACATCAATACAAGAGTAAATGGTTTTCAGGTGGTGGTGACAAACCTTTAGTTGCATATGCATTTTCATTAATAAAGGACATAATTAGGCTTGGAGTTCTTTACTCCATTAGCCAAGTTCCTAGCCTTAGAAACCAAAATGGTTAGGCTGTTCAGATGGTCTCATTCCCTAATCATTGACTGTCAGAGACAAATGTAATAATAGCTACAGTTCTTGTACGGGACACTTTTATTCTTGTTGCCTTTACATTTAGAATGCTGGTTTTTTTTTTCTCGCAGATTTTTAGAACATCCCCTCCTCTCCTGCATGCGTCAACAAAAATCTCCACTTCATTAAAACTCTAAAGTTGTTAAACTTTATTTTTCCAGTTGTAAAGTACTAGCATGATGTAGCTGAAAGATTGAACTTGGTTTCCATCACAGGACAAAGCACAAAAATATCTGCTGGAGAGGAGGGATAAACATGAGCAAACATTTTTATAGTTCACAAGAAATCTTCAAAACATTGTGTAGATAAGATCTCATTTTTTGTCATACATGAGAACTCTTTCTTGCCCATTACTATTTTTAGGATTAGGTCAATGTATCTTCACTTCTAGGCTGTATCTACACTGACCTTTTAATCAAAAGCTAATGCTGCTGCTAATATCCTCTAGGATGAAAAACTGCTGTTCTATGAGCCCACATTTTGCTTGTAGGACAGAACACACCACTATTCTCTATTTTGCATTTTTGCATTTTAGTTGCTGCTATTTAAGAATCAATGATAGAAATAAAATTACAATTCTTAGTATGCAGACAGATAAGATGGAAGACAATCACATGAACTACATTTGAAAGAAAAGTCAGACTGGAGAGAAATCTGTGAGGGGTTTGTATGCTATCAAAGCAATTTGGTCCCCTGTCAGCTCGTGCATTAAGGAGGAAAAATTGTGGAACCTTGATAGAAGGTAATTCTTACTCCCTGTAGCACAGCTCCCTTCCAAATTGTTGCTTTCCTCTCTCTGCTTAGTAAGCAACAGGGAAGTGCTAAATTTAGAGTAAATCGAGTTGGAGTCATTTAATGACCATTCAGTTGCTTTCACTTACTAACCAGAAGAGTGGGTGGTCAAGTAGGTGGTTCTATCAAAGTTTCTTTATGTAGTGGAAGCTTCATGTTCTTTCTCAATTTCTTCCAGGAAAGTTTTGTATTTGTGACACAATAATGAACCATCCTAAGCATCTAGAATATATAAATAAATTTTGTATAGTTTGATGGATGTTTCAGCAACAACAAAAAAAGGTCCTGTTTTCTTCTATGTCAATTTAAAGCTCTCTGCTGCTTTTTTCTCACTTAGCAAGTTGTGAAGCTATAATGAATGACTAATGCATAGCCAAAAGTGTGGTAGTGACCATCATCTCTGGAAGTTTCATGTTCTGACATTCTAGAAAATCTAATTAAGAACAGCAGTGGCTCAGCAAGGAGCTGTTGCAGTAGTTTGTCATCAAACCTCAAGATCTATCTTGAACTGAAACAAAACTGATTGTTTAGGAATTGTTAATCCACCCTGTCTTTAGAGATGCCTCAGAAAGCAGATACTACCTACTAATCTCTCAAGAGATAATTTGAAAAAAAATGAATCTGTAAGAATAACTTTGGATTTTTTGAGCACAGTGTTACATGGTTGCAGAAATACAAGTGTGGTACAGATAGTTCTTAATAAAAGCTAAAACTGTTCTAGTTTTTACAGGACTTGGTTCTCACAAAAATAAAGTGGAGTAGGAATAATTGGAACAGAGTATTTCAAATAGGAGAGGTGAAAACCTCCAAGACTTTTACAATAAAGCTTTATTGAGTAATGCTCTGTTGAACCAAAGCAGTAGCTGCCTCTGTTTGATCATCAGCCTTCTATGTCAGTGTGAAGGGAGTGAAACGTTGAGCAAGTGTCTTACTGCCAGTGCCCCATGGTAAATTCCATTTTATTACGAATGCTAGTTGTAAGTATATTTTTGTTCATTCTAATATTACATGTTTGATTAAAAATAAAAATGCAGAAACTTTACCACTATTTGATCCCTGTTTATATTAGGAGGATCTATAAAGCACTTTTTTTTCTGCAGAACAGTACCTGAAGAATTACTTGTATAAATGAGTAGGCCTAAACTTGACTAAAGCTACTTGTTACTTTTGTAATTGGTATCTTCAGGCACTGACTAAGACTTGCTCATTTAATTGGGAGTTTGACATTTATTGTGATAATTTGTCATGAAGTAATTAACAATAGTGATTCTAAGCAGAAATATTTTTATTGATTTTTTTCCAGTTACTCATTCTGTTTGATTTGTATTGATGACTTATATAAAAATAATTCAATATCAAGTCTTTTTTTCTTGGTAAAAATAAAGTATAACATCTAATGTTTATTCACTGTCATCCTTCTCTTTCACATTTTAATGTGTTTATTTTTTCCTTTCACCTTATCCATTTCAAGTAAGATGCTGCTGATAAAGAGGAGCACCTCTCTTCCTACTCATTCCTTTCTATTTTTGACAGCCCGAGTTGAAGAAGGCTGCTGCATTAGAAGCACTGCCGTGTGTGTAAATAGCCCCTGTATGCATAACAACTCAACTCAAAATCTGTGTTAGAAAGTTCTTGTAAACTTAGCATCAATCTGCACTTACGTATTCCTGCTATATTTAATCCCGAGTAACAACTAAGGCTTACTTCACATTGATTATACATATTTCAGGCACAGCTGAAGAGAGGACTCTTCGGCAGGGTTATGTCCTAGGGCAGAACTGTGTCACTCCAGTGCTGCTCCTCATCTTCTTTCTCTTCTTGAACTGACACTTTCTTCTTCTTGAATTCTTTACATCAGCAGCAATGTTCACTGCCCTCTCCCATAGGCCAACTAGTATATTTGTATAACCACTATATCCCAAACTCTGACTGCTTTCTGTCAGCTAGCTGCTTGCAGATTAAAGCACCAGTGTTTGCATCTTGTAGAAATGTAAGAGCATTTTAATTTTCATGATTTTCCTCTTCAGAGGAAAGAAAGATGAATCTGAAGCAATTAGTCTAGCATATGAATTGGTAGCAGGAGGTTTAAAGGTGACCTGAAAATGTTGATTGAATAAACTTAATTCATTTATGGCTGTATAATTTAAAACTAATTCAAATTAGATCCTCCTCTGCTTACTTTCTGAAATTAGAGTTGTGAATTTCTGGTTTGCAAGACCTAAAAGCAGTATAGAATTAAATTACTGTATCAAAGAATGAAGACGTCCACTTGTTCCTGACGGCAAAAAAGAAGATTTTGAACCCTCTTCAGAGTAACATTCATATAAAAACTCTCTGGCCTAAGGAAAAAAGGTCTTTAGTTCTTCTTGTCTTCTGCCATCCGAACTGTTTCTAATTGTCTTTGAATATTTCTAAGCAAGTATGATTTGTTTTGGTGGTGTAGAGTTCATATATTCTTTTATGTTTCTCTCTACAATGTATAGATGTAAGGATGATGGGGTGAGGTAAGGAAATTGCCTCACTTCATCAGTGTGGTGAAAGCTCCTTTTCTTAAAACCCACTGTATCCTGATACTGCTATTCCTACTCTGGCAAAGGAGATTTGAGGATTAGGTAGGATCCTGACTTTTCTTGGTTTTTATTTGCTGTTTGATTCAGAGGTAGTGAAGATTCTCTCTTCTGTTTTTTTTAGAAGCATTAATTGTGAAACTATAATGTGGTAGGTAGTCACTTGTCTTGAATAATATTTGGGAGCACTTATCTTGCCAAACATTTTCTTCACAAAATATGAGAATGGATTTGGACATGCATACCTTTTTGTAACTGAATGCTAAAGGAATTAAATTTTTTTCTGACAGTCAGTCTCCATCATGTTGGGTTGCCTGTTTTCTAAGAAATTAATTTATTTCTAGCACTTTTCCTCTTTAATATTTTCTAATTCTCTAATTTATGGATTGAATGTATTAGTATTGAGTGGGTTGAAGTAGATGGATTAGAAGGGAGGTAGCAAAATATTTCTTGTAATCTTTCAAATTTCATTACTGCTGATGTTGATGTATGTGTAAAAACCAAATCACAGCAGTTTTTGGAAACGAAATTTCTTGCATTAGCCTGTGACTGCTCTGGGTTGAAGCCTCTGCTCTGTGAGTTTGTTGTTTTCCATTTCTGCATGCAGATGTGCTTCACTCAGCTGTAATGTAGCTGGGTCACAGTCTACCTGCTTGCACCAAGGGCTTCTTTGACCAGCTCACAGGTGCTTTGGAAGCATCCTGAAGTAGTGAGGCTGAGTAAAACCTTGGTTCTGTGTGGTTTCTTGTCCTTTTCTAGTGAGTTGCCACTGACAAACTGTGACGTGACAAAGCTGGCAGTAATAAAAAACGTGATGTTTGATACCAAAACAGATCTGGGTACAATAAGTCAGATGAGCTTTCAGTCTTTGTGACTGTTTTAGCAAATGCGTATTCAAAGTGAGCAAATGGCAGAGCAGTGTGACTCAGCAGTGGCAGCTGGGGTAGCGATGCCATCTGTAGTCTGAAATGACACTCAGAGTAGTGTGGAGTTGCACGACAGCTACATGTAAGGTAGGTGGGCCCAGACTGGTACAGGATATTCAGGCTGTGGAGTAGCAGCACTGAAGAGCAGATGTCCAGAGAGTATGAGGGATCCCTGGGTAGATCCAGTATTGCTGCTGTGTAGACTATTATTGTGATTTTTGGGCTTAGAGGGAGAGTGCTGCATCCAATTTTATCAGGTGGCCATAGGAAGTCAGAGACCTACTGAGAGTGTTGCTGAAAGAGAACAGATGTGGATTGTTTTGTTAGAGCTCTTTTTTGGAAATGCTCTGCTACTGACTCGCAAAAGCATTACTAGAGATGGAAAATATGCCAACTGCAGTAAGAGCACTCTGTAACTGCCAGTTTGTAATTCCTGCTTCCCTCGGGATTAAAAAGGAATTGACAGTAGTTATCCAAACAGAAGTCATCAGCGTAGATAACTACTGTATGGATTGAAGGGTGACACTGATTAAAGTTTTGAAAACGCGGAGCGCCAGTCCTCATACCCACTCTTATGGTCTGTTCAGTTGAGCTGTTCTTGTAGAGACTGAAAACAGTTGCTGGTGTTGCAGAGTAGGAATAGACCACTTAGGGATTATTCTGGGTAGGTTTGTTAGTGGACTGTCTCAGTGTACCTTCTAAATGGAATCAGTCATCAGCATTTTCTGCCATATGTCTGCAAAATAGTGTGTCAAATTTAGGACCTCAGAACACAGCCAATGCTAAAAATTAGCTCTGCCATCTTGACTAGCCTAGGAGATGGATTATTAGAGAACCTCGCCGCAAATTCTGAGAGATGATTTAGTTCTACAGAATGTAACTCATCTTTATATAACTGATCTGAGTGTCCCTGAAAATTAATTTTTAAATTTTTTTTGTTATTTAAAGGGAAAGTGTTAAGAGAATGGAGCTAGGCTCTGCTCAGTAGTATTGCTCTCAGCTGAGCAATACAACCAGAGACAGTGGCAGAAACTAATGACCAGGATGTTCCATCTGAAAATGAGGAAGAACTTCTTTACTGTGTGGGTGACAGTGCACTGGAACAGCTTGCCCAGAGAGGTTTTGGACTCTTCCTCACTGGAGATATGCAAGAACTGTCTGGACGGAATTCTGAGTAATGTGCTCTAGGATGACCCTGCTTGGGGAGGTTGGACCAGATGACCCACTATGTCCCTTCCAACCTGCCCCATTCTGTGATTTACCCTGATTTGAAGGTTGACTGTTTCTGTCACCAGAAGGTGATAGTTCTTTCTAGTGAGAGGGCTATAGACAAGCGAGATGTTGAGCTAATAGGATCAAAATGGTGTTGATATGCCTCAGCTTTCCCCTAACTCCTGCAGCATATCTGCTTTCCCAGATCACAAAAATAAAAACTGTCTCTAAGAGCTTGCAGCTGTAGTGATGTGTCTAACAAGTTAACTCTAGCTGATACTCATCTGGGCTGGAAGATGAGGAATGTTTTCCATATAACTGGTCTGTATAAATATCAAGACAAAAGCATCATGGTGCGTGGGTCACTAGCCACTACAGAGAAGGTGCTGACAATGTCTCTCTCTTTTCTTTGGCTAGTAAAGGATGTGCTGGCGAAGTCAGTCATTTTCAATTCTCCTTGCTCTGTAGGTGGTATGAGATTCAAGCAGTGCAAGACTGCATAATAACGCTATTGGCCTCTCAGTCTGGCTCTCAGCTTGGAGCTGCACTAGCACTTCTTCATTCTCAACTTCAGAGGTGGTATCAGGGCAGCTATTACTAAAACACCTTAAAAAGAACTCTGAAAGCTTGCATTTTGTTAGTTGTCCACAACACGTGCCTTTGGCAGGTTGACTATTCTGACTCTTAAACAGATGTTGTTGGCAACGTAGGTGAGTAGGATGGTATGATTTCCCCTCATCTCCTTTAGATGGGCAACTAAAAGGAGGAAACGTAGCCAACCAAAGGGTTTGCTTGCCTAAGCCTCCATGCTTTCTCATCTCCCTCTAAACACATCTGCCTTATTTCTTATTCTAGCAGTGGAGTCTTGTAATCTTCTTTTTTTTTTTGGTGCTTATTTAACCCCTCATAACCTCTTTCCCTCTAACCCTCTGGGTTGTTTTAACTATTTAAACCAGAGGAAAGCAAATCCAACAATAACAACAGAGGAATGGGTTTCTGCCAGTTGCTGCCATGAGTTTTGTTGAGTTGAATTGGCTGGCTTTATGTAAGTGGGCATAAACAGTGAAGGGTAACAAAAATAAAGTTTGTTCTTTGAAAACGGAGAGAGAGGAAGTGATAGTTGAATGCAGCCAAAATGATGGGCTGTAAAGAGAGTCTTTTCAGCAGTGCTGTGAGTAGATAAGAGTGAGAGAAGACTCATTTGTCAGAGACTCTCTCAGGGCAGAGAGGAGACGCCAAGGTGATTGTGTTAAGGGGAGATGAAAGCTGGAAGAGAGTGTGTCTCAGAGAAGCTTTTTAGTTATCCTTCAAAAATGGAGTATAGCAGGAGTGAAGGACACATGAAGAGGCTTGAAGGAAGATGTGAGTGTTGAATGATGGTACCTGTAATACTTGAGAAAAGAAGGGCTGACCTGAGATCAAGTGTGGAGTGAAAGAGTAAAATGGTGGTTGCAACTTGTGCTGCCCTACTCTAAGGTTGTCAGAAAGGCAGGCTAAGGTTCAGTTTAGACAGAAGGAGGCCACTTTAGACCAGTGCTATGATGGGGTCAACCCCACAGAAAAAGGGTTTGCAAATGCGTTTGTAGATGAGGACACCCAGAGATGAGATGCAAACAAAAAGACCTGTAGTCTGTCTTTGTTCCTTCGAAGTGTACGCAAGGAGGGGACAGAACCTCACCGTGCTGGTGGGTGACGTGGATTTGTACTTGAAGTTAAGACAGCCATTTGTAATAGTCTGTACCTGTCACTTCTTTTTTCTCAACAAGTTATAGTATGAACAAAACATATCTGTTTTTTCACTGTCTCATACCTTTTTGGGGTGGACTGTGATATGGCAAAAAATAAGGGAGGAAACTTCTGGTCACACTTCGAGGCTGCTTTATTACAAATTGCTTATATTCCTCTGGTACTGAAGTGTTTCAATTCAAAATCAGCAAAATTTTTATTATGCGCGTTGCTTTATTCATTGCATCCAGATTATGTGTTGGTTATTAAGTATTGATTTTTGTATTGCATTAGAAATTTTATGCTTTTCTTGGGCTTTGGTCTCTGTGAAGTATTTTCTTCTGAATGTATTGCTCTGCATTTTATTCCATATTTTATCCTCTAAATGATAACTTCGTAGTGCAGAGCCAATTTTGAGCTTTCTTTAAATTTTAATAGAGGAAAATTAAGAAACAAGGAAGAATGCTTTTTTTTTGTGGAGAGGTTAGTGTTTTTATTGAATTTTTAATTTTTAAAAAATTTTTATTTGTGGTGGCAAGTAGTACAAGCATTAGACACACATTGTCCACTGAAACAGTTCACATTTTTAATTTTGGCTTTAAGAAAACAAAACAAACCCCAAATGTGAAACTCTTAAAATATTTTCTCCTTCCATGAGTTTTCATTCTCAGGTGAGTTATAGTAGGAATTTGGAAAATGATTCTTTCTAGCAGCTTATCCTGCTGCAGCCTTTCTTTCCTTTCCCTAGCAAATTGCATGCTGTTTTAGGTAATGGCAGACCAGAAAGTGAATGCTTTGTCATATACACCTTTGTGAATATACTACCAAAGGATAGCTGAAAAGATATTGTGAAAACATGGGCACATAATACTTGTATAAGTTCTAGTTGAATATGTAAATTCCTTGTCTAATTTGAAAAAAAGAGAAGCTAATGCAATAGCGAAGTGTGAGAGTTTTTTTTCCTTTTTTGCCTTTCAAATGTTCTCTAAGCCTTTATTATTTCTATTATAATCCTTAGGTGATGGAAAACTAGAACCACACAAGATTTCTGGATGTGGGTTATAATTTTGTAAAGAAATGTTCAGCATTCTTTTCTAAATTTTTCCCCTTTTAACTCTTGAATTACCTTTTAGCTATTGTTTAGCATCATGCAGATGTTTTCCTGAAAATGTTTAAATCAGTCTTTAAATCTAAAGACTGAGTGGTGAATTTATGCTGAGACTAGTACTGGCACCCTATCAGTGTCTACCAGGACAGATTTCAGCCACAGTTCTTTTTGCACTTAACTTCTGTGCAACGTGTAACACAGAGGGATAGGTTTTCACTTGTGTGCTGAGGTGGTAAGATTGTCAGAATAGTGTTTCTCTGTTCTCCTTGCTGTGCTTTGGGCAGTGTGCCTTCAGGACATGGATGGATGATTGGCTTCAAAAAGCTATGACTTCATTGCACAGTCTGAAGTAGGTTTTATCCAACCTTCAGGCTTACACTATTTTAAAAAGCCAACTCAGTCAGAATGTTTCTCCGTTTAAGAAGTGGAGAGATTAAACACAACTTGAATCTGCTTGAAAAATATTATAATATAGTTAAGTATTCTTGTAATAGTTAGTTTTATTGAAACTCAAGTGCAGATTTGCAGATAAAAACACAAGTTTAAAGTCCTTGAGTTCAACTCCCTGGGAAGCCATTAAATAACATTACCTTTGTTTGTTAAATTGTAATATTTCTACTATTCTGACTGTAAATACTTCTACCCTAAAATAGTGATTTCTTTCTAGAAGTTTATATGCCTATTGCAATTTCTCTGTTGAGAATTTTTTTAATTGCACAAGTAAAGCCAAGTTTGATGGCATATCAGTAAGTTTTGTCCAAAATGGTGTGCTGATTTGTGTTGTTTCTTCACCAGAGGTCTTGCTGAGGACCAAATCTGATGAGAGAAGAGACACGTTATTTCCTACATGCACAATTTATATTTTAAATCAGTTTAACAGCAAGTAGTGATTTGGCTACAAGATGTAAAGGAAGAAAGTGAGTTGTTAGCATAACGTGTGTTTCTCTGAGTGTGTTAAAGAACTTTGCTGTCAGATTGCTCTCTACCAATGTAATTTATCTAAAATATTTTCCTCGTAGTTAGAAAATATCTGATAAATCTTACTTTTCTGAAGAATGAAGTAACAACTTATACAAAGAGTAGTGTGTGAAATGAATCATCCATTTGACATTCATTTGATTCTGTAGGGCACATGTAAAGGAAGGCTCAGGTTTGTAAGTCTAAAAAGAAAAGGTAGAAGACAGAAGATAAAAGACAAATCTCTATTTCTTTGTGTTTGCTGTTCTCAGCTTGTTTAATATGAAAAGTTTTCATATAATTCTGATTTTTATCTTAGGTTTTCTGTGATACTTTAGTCCATCTTTAAGCATAACATTGCAGAGGACAATGTTGAACTTGTCTTTGTGATTGAATAAAAGGTATTAAAACCAGTAAAGGAGTGCAGAGCTTCAATTTGATACCAGGGAAAGTATGAAGCATTGCTGAGGAAAGCTTTAGATAAGACATCATTTTAATAGGAGATTATGCAAGGAGAGCCCAGGAAAGGATAGGCTTGATTCATATAACCTTGATTCTGGGAAGGTGATGGAGCAGCTCATGCTTGAAGCCATTTCCAGATACATGCAGGACATCAGCAAATACTGTCTGCTTAGATGTCAGTGAGGTTGTAGACATTGTCTTCCAAACAGGGAGGGTCCTCCCACTGAGCACCAGGAAACACTAATACATTAATGTGGGGTTTTTTTGGTTGTTTTTGTTTTGGTGTTTATTTGTCTTATTGTTTGTTTTTTGGTTTTTTTTGGTTGGTTTTTTTGGTTGTTTTTTCTTTTAACAGTGTGGGTTACTGAGCACTGGCACAGGTTGCGCAGGGAAACTGTGGAATCTCCATCCTTGGAGATTTTGTCTGGACATGGTCCTAGGCAACTGTCTCTAGGTGGCTCTGCTTGAGCAGGCTGGACCACATGGCCTGCAGTAGTCCTTCCACACTCAACTGTTACTCTGATTCTGTAGATTTGAGCCCAGTATATCTTGAATTTGTTATTTGTTGGTCTGTATCTCATCAGATATTTCAATAAATTTGTAAGTTTGGCTGTTTCCCATGGGTATAAAAACCTTCACTGCTTTCAAAATACATTTATGCTGTTCTTCTTTCTAACCTTCCTTTCATCTTGCTGGATTGTATGAAAAGATATGCAAGACATTAGTACTTACCACTTTTCTTCCTACGAAATGAGAAACTAGAGCAGTATCTGCACTTCTGATACAAAAGGATTTGGCTTTTAGTTTGGCAGCTCCTGTGTGTGTGTGAAGGTATATTTTTAAACTCAATATTGCTCGTTGCCCCTCCTATTCATATGCCCAAATTTTGTGATTCACTGCTAGCTTAATTCTTTATGTACCTTGATGTTGTTACTCAAAAGATCTCTTCTGAGAGGTTCTTGTCATCCTCTTGAGACTCTGGATTTATACGATGACTGAACTCTTCAATCATCTCTCTACTTTCTTGGACTTACCTCCTTTTGAGGCTTCAGAAATAACCTTTTGTAACAGCTTCTGCCATTTTCAACATCAGAGCTCTTCCATTTCCTTGCATTTAATTTGATCTTCCTTTTTGCATGACGATTTAATATTTTATACACAGTCCTATATTCAGCTCCCCTTAAGAAGTCCTCGGCTTTCATGTTGGCCACATTCATTTTGAGCTCTGTGCCCCCATGTTCCTTGAGCTCTTTTTTAACTTCAGTCTGTAAAATTTATGTCCTCTTCTCTCATTTACTCATTTGTATGGCTTCTGCACTGATGCTGTGGTAACTTGTGTTTGTTGTTCTCAAAGAGGAGACTTTTTTTATTTGAATAGTTGCTCCTATTGTCTAGCTGGAAGCTTTTGGTTTTGTCTGTTGAATGAAGTTTTAATAACTGATAGAAAAAGAGATGGGTTATAGAACAAACTTAAAATAACTTGTGTTGTCCCCTCTCACACTAGTTTATGGCTAAAGTGTCAAAATTGTAGTAGGGTGGCACTGAAAAACAGTGTCATAGAAAGGGACCTGGGGGTCCTGGTTGGCAAAATGCTGAATATGAGTGAGCAGTGTCCTGGCAGTGAGGAAGGCCAACCCTGTCCTGGGGGGGCACCAGGCACAGCATCACCAGCTGGGCAAGGGAGGGGATTGTCCCGCTTTGCTCTGCACTGGGGCGGCCTCACCTCAAGTGCTGGGGGCAGCTTTGGGCACCACAATATAAAAAAGTGATTTATGATTAGAGAGTGTCCAAAGGAGGGCAACAAAGATGGAGAAATGCCTTGAGGGGAAGCTGTACGACCAGTGGCTGAGGTCACTTGGTCTGTTCAGCCTGGAGAAGAGGAGACTGAGGGGAGACCTCATTGCAGTTACGACGTCCTCGTGAGGGGAAGAGGAGGGGCAGACACTGACCTCTCTAGTGACCAGTGACAGGACCTGAGGGAATGGCCTGGAGTTGTGTCAGGGGAGGTTTAGGTTGGATATCAGGAAAAGGTTTTACTCCCAGAGGGTGGTTAGGCACTGGAACAGGCTCTCCAGGTAAGTAGTCACAGCAGCAAGCCTGACAGAGTTCAAGAAGCGTTTGGACAATGCTCTCAGGCACATGGTGTGACTCTTGGGGTGTCCTGTGCAGGGCCAGGAGTTGGGCTCAATGATCCTGATGGGTCCCTTCCAACTCAGCATATTCTGTGATTCTGTGATTTGTAGTTGTTCGGCCTGATTTTGTGCTTGAGTTGGTGGCATGACTAGTAGAGATAGAGATGGAAGTTGAGTTGTGAATTTATTCCTGCCAAGCCCTTGTTTCAGGTTTGGTTTTTTTTTTCTCTTGGAAAGTAGGTTACAAAATAACCTAGCACTCAATCTGCAGAAAATTTTGTGATTTCATGTATGGTTTGTAGGGCTGTCTTAATTTAACACTGGTACTGAATTTAATCTTGTTCTTATCCATTGCCTTTTAACAGCATATAGTGAGAATATTTAGGAGAAATGCCAAAGACTGTGAAATCTATATAAGATTTTCTATAGATAAGCACTAGCAGTGTCTTGGAAAAGGAATTGTTTTCAGAAGCAGCATTGTAAAACCACATATCTACAAAAAATAATCAAAGTGATTAATTTCTTTTTGAACACTCAGTTGTGTTCTTGAAGTCACGGAACTTGCTTGCTGGCATTTTATTATTGGTATAATTATGAAAATATTTATTAATTTCAAGGACATGATTCCACCCCTTAATTCCCCAATTTTTTATGTTCAAATGGTATAATTGCTTGCCACCAGTGCAAATGGTCAGAAGTTTGCTCAGTGTACTGCAGGAATACTGAAGCTTGCAGCCTATATGCTGAAATATGAAATAGCTTTGGTGTTCTGTGGAGGTTTTAACTTATATATTGATGAAAATCTATGCATCATTTAATGAAACTGTTGATTCTTCTCATGGTTTCAGAAATACCTTGTGAACTGAAATGGAAATTGTCTTGGTAGCTTCAGTTATATAAAGTGATCTGCATATGTAGGGCTCTTTGCTCTCTGCTGCCTTGGCCATGCAAAGGAAGGATGAAAAAGACATTTCACAGCTACCTGTTGGTGTTGTCACGTCTCCAGTAGAGAACAGAAGTTCTTTTTCCTGGAGAATAAGAGGAAATTTAAAGACACTTTTGCTTACATTATGTTTTGTTTAGTTTGGAAACTGAAGGACAGATAGCGAAATAGAGACTGATCTTTTCTTCCCTTCATCTCTTTCCCTTTTCTATCCTGTTCACTGCTGGTAAAGCATAGAAGAGATTCCTCTTGGCAGTGAATATGAAGCTTTTTGAAATCGGACATGTGCAAGGCTTTTCCAGGCTGTGTATAGAGAGAGAGAGGCTAATTTAATAGAAGAAATTTAATAAATGGCATGGCCAGGTAGACCACATCTAATTGTGAATCTTCATGCTCTTCCAATATTTGAGGTTAGGCTAAATGCTGCCACTAATAGTGATATTTTACCCTGAAGAGTACAGGAAAGGATGTCCACCCGAGGCTTCTTGCCTTCTCAATAACTTGCACCTAATAATTATCAAGTTCCCATCTTTCCTTTCTAAAATTAGCTGTTGTTAAATTAGCTATTTATTAATAAGGAATATGGAAGGCAGGAAATGAAAAGAAATATGGATAGATCAGACTTGTTTGTGAGCTGTTTAGCATTTTTCCCCCTACTCTTCTTGGTTATGACACTACTTAATGACTTTTGGAGGGTGGAATTGGTTTTAATTTCACAGTGATTTATAGCAAGTACTGATTTAGGAGAGATTTTTCCACTACCTTGTCAGAAAAAATTATGTTTATAGGGATGTTTAGATTATTTGACAGTTATAACAGCACCAACAAAAGCCCTACAACTAAAATATAATAATGTTAATTTAGGAATAAATTGCCATATTTCCTCTTTTGCCATTGGTGTTTACATTCCACTGGTGCTATTGGATGAGACTTGGAGTTCCACGTTCAAGTTACTAAGGTAAGAGGGTGATTAAAACTTCCTGATATTAAGAATAAGTTTAGAAAAATTTAAAAAAACATTTACAGGTAGGTAAATTTACTTGGCTTTTACTGCTGTTACTTGAAATCAGTTGGTTTGTGTAATGAATTCTAGTACTACAAAATAAGGTACCACTCTAAGGAGGATAAATATTCTTAGTATGACTTCTCCCTGTAGTGGAGAATCTGTAATTCTCCTTAAGTGCAGCTCTTTTCATGGTTATTTTTTTAACATTAAGTAGTGCCTCTGATCTTCTGCCTTTTTAGATGCCATAGGTTAATTAAGGTTGTTTCAGTGTTACATTTCAATAGGTAATACTTAACATAAGCATTTTAACATAAGTCATTAAAATTTATTCTCAAACTGCATTAACATCAATTCTTAGTATAGTCTTAATAGGTGTCTGAATCCTCTGCAGCCAAGGTGTTTTAAAATGCTCATAACAGAAATAATGTTGTGCCTTTAGGAGATGAACACATCCTGTGCTTGAAGGTGTGCTGTTATATAAACAGGTAAATTAATGTGGTAGGTGGGTGATTTTTAAAAGCAGAACTTGTACCTGGATGTATATGACTGAAAAGAGACCCACTATAGCACCTTTATACTCTTCAACCTTTCAATTCACCACTCAATGGGAGAAGAAAAAAAGAAAATTTCACAGGACTTTTACCTGACATCACAGATCAACATAATTTTGTACCGGGTTCTTGCCATGGAGCTAATATATTTAAAGCTATTCATTATGCTTTTACAGCAGGTGGTGGAGAAAAATAAAAGCATGCTCTTGAATAAAAAGAGCAGATTGTTCCAACTAGTCATTTGAGCTGAATGAGAAAAGAGTATTTCATTCTTGATGTGACACCTTCATACATGGAAGTCCTAAAAGAAACAATTGACAACTGAGCCCTGTGTACAGGGGAAGCTGTGCTGACAAAACTTTGTTGTGTGCCTCTAGTAGAACTCTTCTCTCATGCTCTTGGTTTGGCTTTTTTCCCTCCTGATCTGCTTGTTCCTAGTGGGTGAGTTTCCAGGCTCACAACCAGCTCCTTAAAATGGAGGGGCACGAACTTTGAGATATTACTAGTGTGTTTTGCATTTTGCATAACAGCAGAAGTGGTCAGATGCAAAAACACATCTCAGAACTAAAGTGTAAAGTTGTATGATTCAACTGTCTTTCTATACATACCATTCTATGCCTGAAATATTCCTTTGTCAGGCTGATAGGTTATAATAGTAAGTAATGAAGAACACTTCTAAAATCTAAATTTAATTTCATCTGCCAATACAGAATGTTTACATGCTATTTGGAAATAGTATCTTTTAGCTAGAAGTCAGTAGATCTCCAGTGCACCATCCTTATAATGCTATTCATAATAAATGTTATGAATACCTTAAATTGATTTTAATGTTGTTGTGCAAGTGACTGTTTCTATTCTAAATAGTAGAAGAGCATAATCTCTAGGAAGTGCAGTGAGAACTTCGGAATTGTTAGATAAAAATCAGTTTTTCAAATTCAGAATCAGTTTTCTGTTTTGTCCTGAGCTGATGAGCTGGGAGGCCACAGTGAAGTTGTACTGGGCATCCATTTATCAGTGGGAGTTATTGACACATGCTTCTAGTCTTAAGCTTATTTATATTTTAACCTAGTGGAAAAAAGGTCTGTTCAGCTCTTATTTCCTGGGTTGATATATAAGGAGGTAGGATAAATCAAAATCACAGGGCAATGTCAGTACCAAGTTTTGCTGCTAAGGAATTATGATTATAATTTTAAAATATGTAATGCATCGTTTCAGGTTTGGAAAGATCTTTGAATTTAAATAAAGAAATGTTTTTAAATAGCTTTTTATAGGTATTTTGGGTTTTTGTGGCAAGGTTTTGGTGGTTGGGGGGTTACAGGGCTGGCTTCTGTGAGGAGCTGCCAGAAGCTTCCCCTGTGTCCGAAAGAGCCAACGCCAGGCTCCAAGGCAGACCCCTGGCTGAGCCTGTTAGAGACAGTGGTAGTGCCTCTGGGATAACAGATTTAAGGGGGAAAATTTTCTGTGCGACAAAATGTTTTTTAAGACTTGATATTATTTTTCATTACCGTACTCTGATTTGATTTGTAATAAATTGAGTGTGGTTTGCCCATGATGGTAATTGGTGAGTGACCTATAGGTCTTCCAAAATATTTTTCTCTCCCCTGAGGAGGGGATTGATAGAACATCTTTGGTGGGCACATGGTGTCCAGGCAGGGTCAATCCCCCACAATAGATGATGTGTAAGTTTGGACTATATAATCTTTATTAAATCTTCATTAAATTTTGGTTAATTTTGGAGATTTTATGATTAATTTTGAGATTAAATTTAGGTTAATCTTGATGACCTTGTTATTAAGCAGATCTTTAATTTATTTTCTGAGAGTTCAGTGTGGGATATTAATCTTTCTTTTTATAATGAACATTTAAGATTCTTTATCTTTCATAAATGAAAATGGACATGTAGGCAAGAAATATTTTTGAGGCTTGTATGATTTATCACTTGTCTTTTAGAAGGACGTTGAAGGGGAGTGTGTGAGTTCTCAGTCTGTTTAAGCTGAAGTTGATAACCTAGTGAAGCTTATGAGAAAAGATAATGGATACAGTGAATTGTTGTTTTGCTTGGTTTCTGTGAAATGTAAATGTTTCCCAAATACTTCACAAGCAACTGAGCAAATTTGATTGATCTACAATACAACTAGTAGTTTGAAAAAATAATCAGAGATATTTAAAATTCTGTCTTCTTAGCTTTCTATTAGAGCTGTTGGTGGGGTGTTTGTTTCTGATGGACTACCTGGTTTTTTCTTTTTGTTTGTCTTTGATTATTGAGGGTAGCTTGATGGCTGCTTGAACACCTCTGCAGGTGTGGCAAGTCATGACTCTGGTTGATGCTGTCCCATCCAGCTCTTCTGGGCCATGTCCTGATGGCAGTGTTGTTTGAAGGGAGGAGATTCTACTGGCTGCCTTGCATCCCAGTCCCTCGGCCCACGTCAGACTGCTGAGGTCAGACCAGTCTGGTGTATTACTCTGACTGCTGCTGCCATCTTTTTCAGAAGCATGATAATAGAAATCTAAGGTAAATGTGGATTCAGGTACTGAAGATCCAAGAGCGTTTGAATGTCAGCACTGTGTGGTTCCAGCCAGGAGACTGAGCAGAGGTGCACAAATCACTGTGGCAGGATATGTGTGTTGGTAGGTATGGACAAATTCTAGTGGCAGGGTAGTATTGAGGAAAAATTTTAAGTTATACATCAGTGATAGCTAAAGGAATATGGTGGTGATAATAATGGGACAGTGGTTGGTAGTGAAGTACCATTTTAGTGGGTTTTGGGGGAAGTTACAAATGGCTTAGTAGATTTCTGACTTATCATTTGTAAGATATTAGTGGACTGTTGTCAAAATATTAGGCAACAAATATGAATGGGTATTTGAGTTCAGCTGCTGAACTTCACTGGAAGGTAGTGAATGTTCATCAGGCTGATCCACTATCTTCCGTGAGCAATGCTGTTACATTACTGGGGACGGGGGACCAGTAGGTGAATTAGGGTGCTAATAAGTCCTGGCCTACTGTGTGCTTTTGTCAGATGTGGTTTTATATTTGAGTGGTTTAAGATTTGATTTAAAATTTATACAGTTTTGAATGAATGACTGGGAACAAAATATATCACTGCAGGTTTCACCCACCCACCACCTCTTCTCCTTGTGTTTTCCACACAGCAGGTTGCACTAGGTTTGTCTCTTACTGCCTGGAGTTACCAAAATAGCATGCAAGCAATTGACTGTTAAAACAGAGAAGGAGAGGTCTAAATTTGCTCATGTTTTAGGTCTTTAGGAGTAGTCTGCAGGGGGTTTGAAATGCTTGGTCTTGGTAGTACTGGATAAAACACTACAGCATTAAGTATTTACTTGCCTTGAAAAGTCTTGGTATGTTGGTAAGAGGTAAGGTGGCAGTGTGCTTCATGAAAGGAAGCTGTTGGTTCAAGCAGTTGTTACAGGGTTGATTTTGTAGTGGGTTGATAATCTGCCCTGATAAACTTTGCTCATGTGTATATGGTAAATGCACACTTGCTTGTTCTGTGGGTGCAGCCATGAGGTTGGGATTGCTTGCTGTGTATTAACAGGCACGTTGTTATTGCTAATCAGAACCCTGATAACTAAAATTAATAGTGGGTACGAAGACAAGCAATTAAGGACATTCATCTTCTAAATGAGTCTAAAAGATTCATTGGTAGTTTAAATTTATATACTGAGGGCACTTAAACCATTAAAAAGGGTAATGGGTGCCCTGCAGGCATGTGTTTCAAAGCCATATGTCATTTCAGTGCTGGGACAGCAGACTGATAACTTCCCTTTAAGAGAAACTGCTATTCATTTATCAATAAATTGTTGAAGGAAATGTACATTTTTTTTGCTGTAGAGTGCTCATAGAAGTGTAATGTAAGTTAAATCAAAATGCAAGATTTATATTCTAAGTCTTTTTGGCTTTATCATAATAGATGTTAATTAGAAAAGTCTCTCACTGGTAACCGAGGGCACTGGAGTTGGGATTTTGAAAAGTATAAATATTTCTCTGACACACAAATATTTCTCTCGTGCCTTGCAGTCTTTGATAGTGACACTGATGTAGTAACCAACAGGGAATGAGATGTTGGGGCTTTTTGTTGCTGCTGTTAATGCTCAGCTCATGTTGTCATAGGGTGTTGTTTGAGCAAGTTTTGTTAATAGAGAGACAAATATGAAGTTTAAGGGTTTATGGTACAAGGATTTAGCACAAATTTTACTTCAGTGTAGAATTTTCTTTCTTTGTCCTTGCCAGCTGAAACATTTCTTAAGAGGTAGTTCTGGGGGTGCCTGCGTATGTATCTGGCAATGGGTTTTGGAGATGTAGGATTATCTAAAACTTGGCTTTGTAATTCATTCAAAAAGACAAATACTTTTGCAGATTTGTGGGAACTACTTGAGTTGTCCCTAATTGAAGATGCAACATGATCTCTTGCTGTGGGACACAGTGCCGATTTGTTTATGGAATTTAGTAAAAGGAAATTCCTCTTCCCTAAATATGAATGCTGTTTGTGCAAACCCTCTGCCTGTTACGTGATACTTAAATATTCTGTTTTGGGTAGGTTAAAAGCATTTTTATTCTCAATGTGGTGACATACATGCCTATTCCTCCTTTCCTTTTCCTCTGGCCTTTCTGAGTTCCACACCGTGTATATCTTGTACAGAGGGCAGGAATGAGCACAGGCTGTAGTTCTTGGTGATCCTCAATCTCCCCTTTCCCACCTCCAGCCCATTTGCCTCTGGAGTGTAGTGTGAGCTGGTTAGACCCTGGCAGGCATGGAAGAGTGTTGGCTGTTTGTGCTGTGGTGGTGACTCATCATAGGGCAACACTGGAATTTATTGTAATAAGGGGTTTTTGTTTGTTCTCGCGGTCCTTGTCCCGTATTTTGTATTTAAAAAGACAGACAACAGAGTTAATACAAACACCCTGTTATTCTAGAAGTGTCTCAGCGAAAGGAACTTTTGTTGTGATGAGCATTATTTGGATTGATGTGCCTGAATTGCTGAGGACAGGGAAAAGAGGATGCAAGAAATATCTCCCCTGACTTTCAAAAATTGTCTATAGTCTAGTTCTTGGGTTCTTATATAACTTCTCTGGATTAAAAAATACCACCTAAATAATGATGAATGCTCTGTGTTTTCTCTTTCACTCTCTCCTGGTATTGCCTTTTGTTTTTGAGCAGGAGGAGCAAACTCTAGGGCTGTGTGCCATGAATAGAGATAACAGCTGCTGCAGAATTGAATGCATGACATCTGTATTTTCTTGCCTTTATGCTCTGTTTTTCCTTTGACCAGGCTCTTTTGATTCCTTTGTTTCTGCCTTCTCAAACCTTGATCTTTTTCTGTGATTGTCACACTTTCTTCTCTCTTTTCCCAGCCTACTTAATGGCCCTGAGTTAAGAATGGACTAAAAAATTTTCTGAATGACACAGGGCAGACATTACTGTTCTACATGGGAATTCTGTCTTTATTTGTTTTTTGCCTCCCATAACTTACATTCCTCCCATTCTTCTTTTTCTGTCACTTCTCCTCACAACTTCTGTTGTAAGGTTTTCATATCTGTTGTTTGTGTGACCCTGAAAAAATGTCTTGCTATGTTATGCTAGACTGATTTAGTAAATCAAGATTACCAAATTCATTCTGCAGCAATTATTTAAAATCTAAGTAATTTTAATTAATTTTTCTGGCTGTTTTGGGCACAGCATTTATCCTTGTTGTCAGTGTTTGGACTGCTTATGCTTTCAATGCATCGGAGTTTTTGATTTTCATCTTTGAGCTTGGTCTATTGTTTTCAGTTTTCCCCGTGGTTTAGATAGCATGTTGCTTTTTGTCATGCAGACACTGAGATAGGTTTCATTTGGATTGGTGACTTCAGGGTATGATTTGCTCTGACAGAAGGTGCTCTTGGGGGAAATTGTTTGTGTGGAGTAGTGATGTTTTTACCAAAGAGAGTGGAACAATGATGAGTGAGTTGTTTGCAGGTTTTAGCTTTGTAAAAGCAAGCCTGTGAACTGTGGTACAGGGCTGTGTGGGCACTGCAGTTGTGGTGGGCCAGAGAAACACTTCTGCTTGACTCTTGAAAGATCTCTGTTTTTAAATAAACTAATAACAAGTTTCTTGTCTAGGAGGATGCACGTTCGATGATGGTCCTGGGCCCTGTGACTACCACCAAGACCTGTACGATGATTTCGACTGGGTACATGTCAGTGCTCAAGAGCCTCACTACTTGCCACCTGAGATGCCTCAAGGTGAGAAACCTCACAGATTTTGAAGGATAAGTTTCTTTACAAACTTGGAGCCTCACTGAACATGGCCTCCATGCCATGCTCTGAGATCCCCACTCTAACCTTGATAATGGAGGTAATAAAAAGAAACAAAGCTAATAAATATGACAGCCTTGGTAATTGAGAAGCCTTCTTAGATCAAATCCCCCTTTAAACCTGGGATGAAGCAGAGAGAATGGAGAAAGGAATCCATAATTTCCTCTTTATTCTGTGTGGAATTCCTGTTGACTTTAAGTCAAATTCTGTGTTTTATATGACAGCTAATGTATTGATTCAATTATTCAGGTAGGCACTAGAAGAAATGGTGAAAAAAGGGATACATGCAAAAATCCCATACACTGATTTCTTCCCTCCCCTCCCCCCAACCTCCTATCATCCGAAGGTAATCAGAAAAGCTTTGATTTATGGAAATATTGCTGTTGTTAATTACTATTTAGGACAGGTAATGAATAACTGAAGAGACACAGCCTACATGACCTTGCCTGCTCACCTTTGATGAACAGCTTAATCGGCGCTTCCCAGACAGCATGATATGCTGAGAATGAAAGCATTTGAAATTCAGCTACATTTTCCAATTAATAATACATTAAGTAATTAATCATGCAGAGGAGGAAAAAAGGTCATGGCTATTTTATTTGTATCTAAAAGGTTTTGTGAAGTGAGGAGTATGTGGAGAAGGAGTGGGAAATGTTGCCACACACAAGTAACCTCACCTCTGCACCATTTCTTCCCCTGCTTTTTTATACTGTTCTGAATTATTAATGGTGGTTGATCTATATAATTTTACTTCTTAACTGCTACCTGGCTGGGTTTCCCCTGCTTTGGAGTCACTGATCCTAGCAGGTGTTAGCATGCACAATAACTTGGAAAATAGGTTAGTTAAGCAAGACCCACACTTTATTTAATGGACTTCTTGGTGCTTCAGTTTTGCATAAGGAAGAACAAATTTAAAGCCTGAAGCCTCAACATTCACGATGGTCTTATACTAAAAAAAGTTCAAAACAATATCTCCCCTAGTAAGGCCGAAATTCGTTACTATTCAGTTTGCATTTTTCAGAATCTACATGTTTTTTATAAAGGTTGGAGGTATCTTAATTGTGATGGAAGCACCATTTTGGGAAATTTTGGTATTCTCAGGCGTTTGGCACACCTCGTCGAGGAAGAAGAGCAATTTGAGGAATTGTATTTTGAATGAATCTAAATGACAAGATAGCTTCTTGCTTATCCCAAATAACATACCTGTCATACTTAGGCAGTTTTCAGAGTTTCAGAGACACAGTGCTCTCTGGTATGTGATTTCTGTTGAATTCTGCTACAGACTCTTTTTTCTCTGAATGTAGCACATGGATTCTTTCAGACGAAGTTCTTTTTTTTTTTGCATCTGTATGTGAAATTGCAGCTGCTCAATAAAATCTATCAGAATAAAGGAATTTTTCAGATATAGTCCAAAACAGATACAGAAGAATCTCTGGTTATTCTTTTTTCCTCCTTTAGTTAGAATGCTAGGCTTATTGTACCAAGCTTGATGTTTGGTGACTGAGATGTGGACTAAAACTAAGTCTCAAATCTGTTCTGATCTGATGAGCTTCCGCTTAAGGAGTTCAGAGTCTTCAGATTCTGAAGATGCATGCCATATCTAAACATTTAAGTTCATTTGTGTTTGAATTAGCATGATGTTAAATTAAGTCTAAAAATGTAGCATGGTTCTAACATGATTACTGAATTCTTCTGGTGGATCTGCAGGAAATGGAACAGCAAGAGGTTCAAGCAAAAGCAGAAGGGAAATAACTGTGTGGAGTTATCTTCTGTGCAGTGTTTTAACACTGGTGACCCTTCCTGATTACTGTTGAAACTGTAGGTTTGAAATCATTCTACTGCTCATGAAGAAGTTATCCAAGTAGTATAAGATATGGTAATGGAAGTATAGATAAAATGAAACTACTGCAGTTTTCACTTAGAAGAATGCTGTGTTTTCTAACCCGTAGAGGCTAGGGGCCAATCTCTTAGGGACGACTTTTTCCTGTTCAGTCAGTGAAGGAGAACAGAGAAGGGAAGGAGTACCCAGAAAAAACTAAGCAGCAAAGAAACTGAAGTCCTATGGTAGGGGTTGTTTTCTTTCAATCTCTTCTTCTCAGGTCTATAATCCTTCACCTAGGCACAAAGCTCCTTGATCAACACCTCCTCTACATGGACACCCTTTGTAGTGTTTGGAGCCCTTGACTTTTACATCTCTTTGGAATACAATAAAATGGGGGCTCCAGGTATAGATTTGTCTCAGGAGGAGCACTATTTTACCACTGTGATAACAAGATAATACCCTTACAGTGAGTATGCAGCTTTTAGGGCTCTAACTTTTCCAGATTCACATGGCATCATTGTAGTTATAGAGGATTATACTCAATTTCAAATGATAATTTTCAGTCTTCAGTATATTCAGAAAGACTTATTAAAAAAAACCTTAAACAACAAAACTCCCCAAAATAAAAAGTGCAAGAGAGAATAAGACACATAAAAAATAGTAAAAGGGAAAAAACTGACAATTGCTAATGGTATGGCAAGTGCTAAATCGACAAGTGCCAATGTTTTACTTTTGATTCAAGGGGGATGGTGGTTTAAATCAATGTTGTGCTTTGGAGAGTGATGATGAATCATGGGAAATTTCAGACCTAATGGCACGTGCTTCAGAGTGCTATGAAAACACGAAAAGTTCTCCTAATGGAAAACATTTTACAAGTGTAGCAACAGCAAATGCTATTGGTAAAGCAAGTGTAATTACCTCTGAGTAATTAATGCAACTTCAGATTTTTTTTTAGACTGACCTACATTGTATTTCTCAAGCTGTGAGCAGAGGCAAAAGCCACTTATCTCCTGTTATGGGAAAAATAAATGCAGTAGTAATGATTAATTTCAAAATAAAGTGAACACTTAAAACAGGTGCTTGAGTACATCTTTAAATACCAACTTGTAAATTGTCCGAACTGCAGCTTACAGGATAAAATCTTTGGATTACTTATTAAGACCTGGGAAAACACCTGATTTCCAACATTAGCTTTCTGAGAGCACATGAAAGCGACTGTGCTAGATCAAGCTTAAGATTTGCTGATTTTGAGTGTAGCCATTAGCAGTTGCCTAGGCAAGAATGCAGAGGCAGGACAAATTAAGTGCTGATCCATGCCGTGACTGCTCTCCTACTTTCCAGCTGCTTGGCATTTAGGAATGTTCTCAACTAGAAACAGTCTTTATTAGTAATATTCTCAAGGAGTCTATGGTTTTGCCCTGTCAGCCTTGTCTTACTCTGTGTGGGCTCCTTGAAGGCTTCAGGTGTCTGCTATGGGTTAAAACAGACTGCCAGGTTTTGTTATGGAACATGGGAAAACGCAGCTCTCCTTGCTTGTTTTGGACTTGCACATGACTTCTCTTTTAAACATGTTGGTCTTACATACAGGAGGTATGCAAAGCTGAGTAGTAATCCTCGCCTCCCACCCCCTGAGTTTTTTTAAAATACCTCTTAAATAACATCAACACTTTTCTCCTGACCATCATTCCTAGGTCAAATGGTCCTACTGAAATGTTCCATACGTGGAAATGGTTCCGCAACTGTACATTTGCATTTTGTTGGAGGCAGGGCTGGTAAGCAGGTGTTGTATTTTTGTAGATATGGTGACAAAAAGTGAAGTTCAGTTATTTACCTCGTGATCTTTGTCCCTCTAAAGAAAGACCTCTTCTAGATGTTAAAGCAAACCCTTTAGAGCATGTATTACGTTTTCATGTGTGTTATTTTTATACATCATGCTATACAAGATAGAAATTGGAAAATGCTCTTAAGCTGAAATCTAATTTTGTCTACGGATATTTTCCAGATATTTTAGGGGATTATTCATTGTGTGTGGATAACTTAATTTTGCAGAAGACAGAGTAAATAATAGTGTTTTCTTATACCACTGGAGATGTGCAAAGGGGAATTTGATCTATATTAATAACACGTTTACTGATGGTTTTACCCCTAGATAGAGAAGATAGTTTATTTACCCTGTGTGCTTTGCCTGTTAAAAGCAACATTAGTCTGAGGCTATGTGAGGTCAGGGCATGAGAGCCTGTAATGGGCCGTGTGATGGGAGCCACTTAATGAAGGGCTTTTTTAATGTAAGGGCTATTACCCTCCTGGTTACAAATGCATTTTGAAGTATGTCTAAATTATAGTGGACAATACAGATGCGCTGAGATGGACATCTTATTTCTGATCCCTCAGATGGATAATGTGCCTGGATTGGATGTGTGCTAATTTTTTAAAATTGGTTTTATAGAAATCTGAGAAAACTAAATTAACAGCAGTGGGGGAGGTCCTTAGCTGCACTTGTCATCTGTCATGACTAAAGAAAAGCAGATTAAATCTTTAAAGGTGTTCCTTAGTATTGTAGAGTTTTGCAAATGCAAACTTTATTTGTTACAATGAAGAGTCTTGCAAGAATAATTTTTTCACTTAACAGAAATCACATATAAACTGCTATACTGCCCCATTAAAGAATAAAACTAAATCCACTACTCTGAAAAAAAAGAAAAGAAACAAAACAATCATGAAAAATAAAACATTAATATATTCTGGTTTAGGTTGATATTTTGGAGGAAGACTACACAGTTATTTCAGAATGGAGAACATATACGGTGAAAGGTATTGGAGATGGGAGGAATTACGTTGACAAATAATCTTAGCCTCTACTTTCATGGTTCTTTTTTATGGTTTTAGGTAGAATGTCTGACTGCTCATTACCACATCCTGTCATGCCCAGAGGAGTTCTCATGTTTCTGCCTTCTCCCAGCTGTTTTGATGTGCATGTGGTTGTGTACTTGTGTGGATTGGAAATAAAAAAAAGAAAGTATGCAGCATGGGTCAGTTTGTTAGCCCAGTTAGCTCACTGTGCATCTGTAAAAAGATTTGCCATGCTCATGCAGCTGATGAGGACCATGTTAGCTGGTGGCATGAGTGGATACAGGTCTTATGTAAACCTCTAGGGCACCTGAAAGAAATATGAAAATTACATCCTTAGATTTGCGTGCAATTTAAATGTTCCTGTACAAATAGTGTTGAATATTTGTTGTGATCTGAAAGGTCAGTTGCGCTCTGTTTAAGTTCTGCCTTGTACAGAAAGGAAATAACTTTTGTGTCACCTGCCTGACCCAAAATGAATTTCTGCACAGGACCAATGTAAGTGTTTATGAAATGTATAACTGAGAGAGGGGAGCCAAAAGGTCATGAAATTTGTGTTTTAATATAGATTTCATATGGATGTAGCTCAGGAAGGAAAGCTGTAATGTAAATGTCATATAGATGAGACTTCTGGCCTTTTACTTCACTTTAACCTGAATTTTTCTCCTATAAAAATGAATCCATCAACCCATGAATAAATTTCAACTATGTGGATGTGTAAGGGTATAGTCAGACAAAAGCTAACCAGGAAGCAGTGAAAAAAGATGTATTTCTTGAGAGGTGAAAAAGATTGCAAGCTTGGCAGCAGGAAAACCCTCACCATGTCCTGGGTTACTGAGCTCTTGCACAGTGATGCTGCTCCACAAGTGATGTGGCAGCTTGCTGTTTTGTGCTACAGAAGGGTGAAGTTCAAACAGGGTCCCTTTCTGTGTCTCTTTATTTTAATAGAGAGGCAAACAAAGTTTACTAGTCCACTGAGCAGCTGAGAACTGCATTTTCAAGATTTCGCTGTTCTAAGACTTGCTTTGTTGGTGTAAAAATCAGAGAAACTGTGCACGAAGGAATTTGTTGACTAGTCCATAGATTGGCAAATGCAGTCCCGGACTGTAGTGGTTTTAAAATTTGATAATTGAAAGCTTATCTGGGTGATTCATTACATTACCAAATAAATTGCAAAACCTTGGGTCTGTATTTGGAGCTGCTAAGAAATTCTGGTTGTCTTTCCCCTACTTACATTTTTTTATGTGATAGAATGGATGTGTTTTATTTAAGGTGGCTGAATTTTTTTCCTTGGTTGCTGAGGTCTTCATATTCTCCTTCACCCCAAAAGCTGACTGATATTTAGTTCCTGTTTAACTTGTCAATGCACTGCAGAGCTGAATTTATTTGAAGTACTTCCTTGATTAGAAAAACATATTTTCCTGCCTTTCTTGTTCAGTAAACCTTGTGCTTGCTTTTTTGCCTGTGTTATTTGTTAGCAGCATTTTTAACAGAAAGAAGCCTACCTTGTTAGTCCAATGCAATTAATGTCTGCCTAAAGAATATGTGTAAGCATCCTGATCCTATTTGGCTCATTCAGTACTGTGCACTATCAATCTATTGACTAATTCCAAGGATTCCCTGTTGTTCTCAAATACACTTCACTTGGTATAAAGTGAACAGTGGAGCAGCACAGGGAAGGCTTTATAGATATTGCACAATGTATGAGTGCTTTTGTGCATTTAGATAAGCCATTTTTTCATCAAGAAATCTAGGCATGAATTTAGTAAAAGTAAGGTTTTTGTACTAATAGTAATGGCTTTGGCATATGAGTAACAAAAATCTTGGGTTTTCATTCATTGACACAGATTTCTTGCTGAATTTACACAAAATTACTTCACCTTCAGTGCCAGCTCCTATACCAGCTTATCTACACTTACTTTGGTTGATTTTGCTTTTTCTTTTCCTCTTCTAAGTTATAACGCTATTTTGTTCAGCCTTACCCCTTCCATCCAGTGTAAGCTGTATAAAATGGAGCCTTCTGAGAAACTGCTCCTTCTTTCTCCTTGTTATTTTTCTTTTCCTTGTTCAATATTTGAAGTATGTTGTGAATCTGGACTACTAAATTAAAACAGCGGGAGAAACCTGTTTGTTATAGAAAGAGTTTCAAAGCAGTAGGTCAATCTTGGACAAATCCACCTTTGCCATCCTGGTACCTTCAGAATATTCGTAACAGTGTTCTCGTTTGCGACACAGCCTTCTGTCGAGTGGTGCAGCTTTCTGGCTTCTGGTATCTCTATCTCAAGGAGTTCAAATGGTATTGGTCAGCACTGTGAGCAGGGAGAAATGACCAGTTCTGGTCAACTCTTTCCACTCTTGGTCAGAAGCCTGGGCTGTAAGTGGAAGTGTTTTGTTGCTTGTATAAAGTCAGCTGCTGCTTTGGGAATTGTGAATGTCAGTAAGAGGCATTACCTGGAACTGCAATTTTGGTAGCATTGTGAAGGGTGAACAAAAAGCAAAACGGTGCTGGCCTTTCAGAATTGAAGGAAAAATGGGGCTGAACAGCGCCTTGGTAGCTTGGAAGATGTTACAGATTATTTAAGGCATTTAGAGGCATTCAGAGTGGGCAAGGCTAGAAGTCCAAAGCACAGCAAGGAGCAGTGCTCGTTTGGTTTCTCACAGCTTACCTTCATGGAGAGGAGCAAGCCAGCTCTGCTTTTGAGTACTGTGTCTGCCCGTTGTGCCATTGTCCTACCATCATTTTCACTCTCAGCCTGCTTGTGTGTGTGTATAGATGTGTTTATTTTTTTCTCCTGAAGGTAGTGGCTGCCTCGCCTTCAAATTTTCTGGGCTATTTTGGAGGGCAGTGAAGGGTCAGACCCAAGTTAAAGTACTGCTGCATCTCACATGGCTTCATTTGGCTCAGAGCATGGGCAGAGCTCATGTCCTCCTGCTCACAGAGCAAGGCATAGGGTCAGCACATCTGGTAACCTTGAACCCTCTGTTTGGCACCCTTTGGCCAGACCCTCTCATAGAAAATATAAAAAGCAGACAGCTGGTGTATGTGAAGTTATTTTATGTTTGCATGGCTGCTTCGGTTTGCTGTAAGTGTAGGTGGTATCCTTCCCTGTCCCTATGTCTGCTCCTAATCTTTAGCTTAATATTTCTGTAGGTTGCCCTGACTGGAAACCTCATTGCTCTGCTTTTTGTTCCCACTCACCTGTGTGCAATTTTTAGCAGTAATAAAGTCACATCTTGTCATGTAGGGATGGAGAAGAAGACAGATTAGAAGTAGGGGAAAAAAGTAAAATAATTTTACTGTTTGGAAGAGGATAAATAAAAAACAACACCTAGGTACTATTTGGGGAGGAGAGTGAAGGAAAAATGCTGTGATGTATGAAAAAGATTGGTGTTCAGACAAGATGGAAAAAAGCCCTGTAACAGAATGAGTAATGTGCAGTAGTTGCTAATGCAGATTATTGCTTCTGAAGCAGTAAATTTCAGAAAGAAAATCCGTTTATTTCTGTGGCTAGGGTGCTGTGGTAACCCCTTGTGCATGGGTACATCCCTTTCCCTGGGCTAACTTCTGACTTTGCTCCCAGCAAATATGAAGCCTCTTAATGGAAGCGAAGCTGTGAGACTGCAGAATAAGAGCATCCAAAATTTAGTACAGGGCCTGTTATGCAACTGTAAACTAATATCTGAATTACCTACAAATCTATAACCTGAACAATGACAACCCCAACAACAGAAGAAACAGTGCCTATAAAAACAAACAAAAACCTTTAAGTAAGATGAGATAAAATTCAGTAAGCCACGTAATATCAAAAAAATCCAAAGGGAAGTGGTGCTTTCCTTCATGTTTTCAGTGTACAGTGCCTGAAATGTTCCTGTATGCTTAAATATTGATTTCTGAGGTCCAACACTTTTTCTGCTCAGCATGTAATTTATGTTCCCATGTGTTTTTGCTGCAGGTCCGTGCTGATGCAGCAGTCATTGATGTTTGTTAATAGTGACTAAAGCTGAAGTATTAATAAAAAATATTATTTTATAGAACAGATTTTGAATCAACTGAGAAGGTTCAAAGTTTTCAAAAAGTTGTGGTGAGCTAATGAAACAATTAAAAACAGAAAACTCCAAATTATTTAATTTGGGCATTTGTATCATTACTTACTATAGGTACTTGCTCAATTTGTTTTTATTGTGCTAGTTAGTAAGGCTTGTTTCATCTCTTTTTCCCTCATTTTTTTCCCCCTTTTTTTTCTTCCCTCTCACTCTCTCCCACACCCAAACCTCTTTTCTGGGATTATTTTGCTCCCTTTCCCACCTTGCTACATAGAACTACTTTGAAAAGGCAAATCTGTCTCATGGCGGTTACACAAATCTCATTTCTGAGCGTGTAGGCTGTGAAGAGGCAATTGCCGAGGTGGTGCTTATTAGGGAAGGAACAGGTTTGTGTCAGGTACAGGAACAGATTCAGTTGTGTTGCTTTGCTTTGCCCTGTATGTGATGTTTGTGTTTGTTTCTGAATCTTGTTTAATCATTAGCGTATGTAATGTTGCTTCCACACGCACACTGACATTCAAAGATATCTTTTTTATTTTTTGTCTCGTCTCCTCCTGGGCTTGAAAGAGTAACCTTGTTTAAGTATGTTTTAGAGTAGATTTTAGAATATTATTAGGAAATTAAATCCACTGAGGACATGACCCACTAGAAAAATATTACTTTTAAAATGCAATACATTATTTCATTCAAAAACGTGTTGCTTCTGTCCAAAGGTGAGTGGACTTTTATCAGGTTTAAACTGTAGTTAAAACTAGCAAGCAGGAAAACTTAAATTTGACCATACATTTTTAATTTGTTTAGCATTTTACATACTGTCTGTCTTGCAGAGGAAAAAAGCATGTTTTTCCCTACCCCTTTAGGGCCCCCACCCCCATACCCTCAGCAGACTTAAAAAAACCACCAGTCTTCTATCAGGACCGTACTTTGTGTGGAGAGCTATAATTAAGTAACACTTTGAACTAATAAAAGCTCAAGGGTGGTGGTTTTTTGGTGGTTTTTTTTTTTTTTTTGGTTAGGGGTTTTTTTTTTTTTGAGTGATTTTGCTTTTTATTTCCTGAAGAAAAGAGGCATTTGATACGTATTTGTTTCAGAGGAAATAGCTTTTAAAGCTTATGATTCTGCAGTATAATCACAGCTTCAGGAAAAAAAAAAAAAGAATAAAAATGTGGAACTTAGAGGTACTTTTACAATGTACAGTGCTGGACTATCCAGAGGTACTCCAGTTAACCTTGTGTTACTGAGGTGGGAGAGATGACCCAGCTCTCCACCTGTTGCTGAGTTAGCAACCCCCCCCAACTTGCTTGTGTTCTTCTGTCTTTTTAAAGAACAGTTCTCAGGATTTGACAGCTATTTACTCTGTTTGGGATCAAACTATTTTTAGCTTCAAAAACCTAGCCTTGCATAAACACAAACCAGACATACTGTACTCTTTTAGAGAAAGTCAACAAGCAGTATGAACTAAGCATCTTTCTCGTGCATTTGTGTTCTCTTAACTTATTCTCATGAATGAGGGATCAGTAAGCACATGGCATACAAACAGAAGCAGCTGTTGTCATTAATTTTTCCTCTGTGGTGTAGCTGACATCTGCTAACATAGCCTTTACCTCCCTCAGCTTCTCCACTGTGTGTGCCAGGCTTATGGCTGGCTTTGAAATCTCCCAACTTGTGGACTTTCTTGAAAGAAATAAAGAAAACATGCAGCTGAGTGGCATTTGTAGTGACATTAGGAAGTATCCCTTGTACTAGCAGTAGAGATGGCTTCCTGTGTCTGTTGGTTACAGTGCTGGGAGCAGGGTGCCTTGCTCCAGGCTTTGTAGGTTGTCTCTTATCACTTTCCTCCAGACTGGCAGTGAGAGCTCTGCTTTCTAATTAGACTGCAGTTGCAGGTAGATATTAAGCCAGTATAAGTTTCCAATTAGGTTGCAACTTCACAGGTCACAGTGAGCCAGCCTAATACCTTACTGTTGAGTAAAGGGATTATTCTGCTCATCTTTACTCCCTTTCCTCCCTTGACTTCATGTTTCAGCTAGCTTCCTTAGCTAGCTTTACTCATCAGAGCTCACTGAGAGCTGATATAGCTCGTTATCCCCAAGAAAATGTTGTTGTTCTTCTGGATTCATCTGGCTTAGTGAACTGGCTTGACTCGAGTCTGACAAGCATCATAGCCAGCAACACAAGGGAATGAAGGAGACAGCTGAAAGGACAAGGGGCATAAAAACAAAAGGAGAGGCAAGACACAGGGAGTTGTTAGGTCATGCCACCTATAAGCTATAACAGCAGTTGGTGTTTTTAATTTTGTGATAAATATAATCTTAATTTCCACCCTGTCAGCCCCAAGTTTTTCATTGCGTGGTCCTGCTAATGCCTTTGTATTGGATCTTCTCTGAGACCAAGAGATGAATCTGTTCATCTTATGAGTAAGACAATGGATATTTGCATTTGTGTGTAAGTGCTCTCTCCAAATGTGGAGAACCACGTAAGCAGCTTCTTTGGAGGATTCAGACGGGTCCATAGTTTTGAGTATGTTGATTGCACATTATTGAAAAACATTCTCCACTGGAATTCATTAAGTGTCTAAGGAGGAGGAGGTGACCACCACGTGAAAAATGCTGGTCACCTGGGAGCAGGTGACTGCATGAAGACAACTGCTGCATCAAGAAAATACAGCCTATTTGACAAAGAGGTATTTGTACAATGGCTTAAAGAAAACATGGGTAAAAGTGCTCAATGATAAAGAAGTCTGATGATTTCCTCTAGACTAAATAAATTTTGCAATCCGACCAGCTGACCTAGTATGAATAAACCTTCTTAAAACTACTATGTAAATTTACTTACATTGTATGAAATTCATGTTACTCACAAGGTACACAATTTATTTTGCATATAAAATTTATATTTATATAAAATTATATTAATGTAATATTCATGTAGAATTTATATTAAGATTTTGATTAAGGTGTTTGAAAGAAGTAAAGCTGCAAAACAGTGTACATAGCTTATGGGTAAGGATCAGAGAATAAATTAGCACAGGTGATATTGCTGTGTCTGCTACAGCCTATCGAGAGCAGGAAACAGGTGAAGCCCTCTTTATGCAGTTGGTGAAAGCCTCACAGCCAGAGACTCCCAGAGATGCTGCCATCACAAACAAGGAAGAGCTGTTTGAGTATGGTTAAGGACAGCGTCAGCTGAAATGATCATGAGCCTTGAGTTTGAGATCCTGAGAAGAGTCCCCAAGGCTAACAGCAGAATTACAGACTTGAATTTTGAAGAGAAGATTTTCACCTCTTCAGGGACTTGCTTGGCAGGATCCCATTGGGAAGTACCCTGAAGGGCAAAGGGGTTCAAGAGAGTTGGTTGATCAAGGACAGCCTCTTGGAGCAGCACAGGGATGTACTGTTGCCTTTTGCAGAGAGTTAAGCAGGCATGGCAGAATGGCATTATGGATGAACAGAGCCTGTGCATTAAGAGTTCACAGAGAGAGAAGCAGGGAGAGGCTGCTTAGAAGATGTGGAGACATTGCCTGCTCATAATAGGGATGGAGTCAGGAAAGCCAAAGCTCATCTGGAATTCAAGGCAGAAAAGGAGTACAACAGGAAATGTTTTCTCCATAAGTACACTGGCAGCAAAAGGGAGACTAAGGAGTGTGTGAGCCCATTGTTAAGTCAGATTAGGGACCCAGGGACAGAGGAAAGAGGATGTACTTGATGCCTTCTTTGCATCAGTTTTCAGAGGTAAGGACTTATCCCCAAACCTTTCAGGGTGTGTGAGAGTGAGGCTGTACCTGAGGAGATGTGGACAGAGGGATCACTTACCACTTGGACATGCACTCGTCTGTGGGACCAGTTGGAATGCATCCAAGAGTTGGCAGATATCGTGAGGCTGCTTTCTCTTATCTTCAAAAGTTCATGGCACTTGGGGGAAGCTTTGCAGGACAAGTAAAAGGCAGTGTCATGTCAGTTCTTAAAATGTATTAGAAAAAGGATAGAGGGAAATACAGGTCATTATAGAAACAGTTTCCAAACACATGAAAGGCAAGAAAGGGGTTGGTGGGAGCAGCCAACATGGGTATGAAAAGGACAAATCATACCTGATGAATCTTACTGCTTTCTGTATTATGAGGCGAACAAGGTAGCATGTATCCCCTATCTTGGCTTTAGTAGGCCTGTAACACAGTCTTTCATAGTTAACTTTTCTCTGAACTGGGGAGATACGAGCTCTGCAAACAGAGGATGAGTGGAAAATTGGCTGAACTCCCAGACTGAAAGCTGTGATCAGGACTGCAAGTCCTGCTGGTGGTCACTTTAATGTCTTTAGTGTGCTGGAGGGCAGGGCTGTGCTTGAAGGGTCATGGGCATGTTGCAGAAGTAGACTGACAGCAACTTCATGAAGATTAATGAAGGGAGATGAAAAGTCTTGGCCCTGGGGAGGACCAGCAGCCTCATGCAGTAGCACAGTCTGCAATGTCTTTGCAGAACCCGGGAGCCCTGGTGGAGCATGAACCAGCCGTGCATCTTTGCAACAAGAGTGGCTGACAGCCACTTGAGGCTGCTGGAGTACACACAGGCCACCCTTCCCTCCTGCTCAGCACTGGAGAGACACATCTGGAGTGATGTGCCTGGTTCTGGGCTCCTCATGACGAGAAAGGCATGGGCATGCTGGAATGAGTCCAGCAAAAGGCTACCAAGCTGGTCAGAGGCTGGATTACAGGACATTCAAGGAGAGACTGAGAGAGCTAGGTATGTTCAGCCTGGAGAAGAGAAGGCTCAGACGAGGCCCTACTTGTGGTCTAGAAATGCCTGACTGGAAGATACAGGAAAAGTAGAGCCATGCACTTTTCTCATGGTGACAGGATGAGGGGCAGTGGGATGAGGGGACAAGTTGGAACATGGAAAACTTTGGTTTGTTTTTTTAATGAGTAGTAAAATCAGAGCAGATGCCCAGAGGAGTGATAGGCCTGCTGTGTGGTTTAGCCTGATCTGAGCAGTGAGTTGGACTAGAATGGCCTCTGGAGGTGCCTTCTGACCTGAACCACTCTATGACTTCACAAAAACAAGTATATGAGCATGTTGATTAAGAATTCATATAAATTAAGAACTAGGAAATTAAGATGATGAAAACTAAATAGGAAAAATAGACTAGTGAGTTGAAAAAGACAGAGAATGGTGTGTGGTTTTGCCTGCCACAAATTGGTATTAGGCAGTAGTAGTACAGATCTAAGGGAATTGAGAGTTCTGCTCAGGAATAGACACTGTGCAATAATCTACTCTGGTAATAATGTATTGTCTTTGGGTAATAATGTACTTTCTTCTCCCACTGGTAATTGGGATATCAAATGGCAACTGGTGAAAAAGAAATACATCTTGTATCTGTAGAACAGGGCAATATCCATGCAAGATCTTTTGAATGAAACCCTTGATTCCAGATTTTCTCAAATCATTTAAGATGACCTAGTTTGTTGTGTTTTTTTTCCTTAAAAACTGTAGATTATTCCAAATTTTTTTGCTTCTCTCATTTCAGTGTGAGGTGAGCTTGTTGATGTGATGTCATTTTATGAGCTAGGATTTTTTTGAAGACCAGAAACCATCCAAAACTTTTGGTTCTTTTAAAAATAATCTGCTTGGGAAGCAGTTGATACGATATTGACAGCAAAGCAATATCAAGGGATGAATGAGGTTTAAAAGTGGTAACATAAGTAGATTTTTTTGCTGTTGTTTTATGAAGGTAGTGTTTTATTCACAGAGTATTCTTTGTTTTGGTACCTGTACTCAGTGAGTCCTTTATGACTAACTCTATTTGTGGGACTGCAGCTCAAAAAGCAATGACTCAAAAGGTCTCAGGAGTGACAGGAGATTTTACAACCATGTATGGATGTAAGTACAGTTGGAGTATAAATTGTTGGTGGGCAGATATAATTGCATCTGTAGTGAGCATTTGCCCTTGTGATGTTGTCTATTTCAAAACCAGATACCGAGAAATGGGAAAGAATAGATAACGGAACAGCCAACAGTGTTAAGGGTTTGGAAAGTGCTTCGTGGTGAGGCTGAAGAGTGACTGCCTCTTGAGTCAGTCTGGAAGAAATTTCATCTCTTGTGAGAAGGGCTAGAGAGTGGCTGCATGAGGAAAAGGTTTAACTGCTGATGACTATTTAACCCAGCCACCAAAGAAACTGTGTATAGCAACTGCAAGCAAAAGTGTTTTAAAATCTTCCCTGCCCTGTTTTAAACATTTCTCGGTAAGGGAAGTTAACATTAAAACAATTTGGGTTACTTTAGATTGTTTTGTTGCTTGTTTTGTCACTTTTTAGTTTTCAGTGACTGTAACCGGCCTACTTCAGATCTTGGTTTTGTAGCTTCTTTACGTATTTATTAGTTTCCACAAGTGCAACTGAAAAAAAGAACTATTTATTCAGTCTGAAGCGGAGAAGTGATTGCATGGATGTGTGTTATGAAGGTGCAAAATGAGTAATGAGCTGGAATGCAAACCCCTGAAGGCAGCTAGGCCTGTCTCTTGGGAAGAATGTAGTTTATTCAGCCAGAAAGTTGCTCAGTGGAAAGATTTATTTACTTATTAATTTTTATATTTTCATTTTAAAGCTTGTACCATGGATTGCCAAAATTTTCATATTTGTAAATTGGGAAATTTACATTTAATTATTAATTAAATTGGGAAATGTAAATTGGTGTGTCCAAGAGTTCAGCACCATCTCCCTGGATCAGAATCACCCTTCACCAGCCCAGAGCTCCTTCAGTCTGCTAACCTGTCCATCCCATCCTCTAAAACCAATCACCTTCTCCATGTTCTTCCCCCTTGAAACTACCTTGAAACAGGTTCCTTTTTCTTCAAGCTTCATTCAGGTCTGAGATCTCAGGGGGTGACCCCTCCTGCTCTGTGCATCAGCAAGCAGGTCTGAGGAGTGGAGTTGGGACCTAGTTCAACGGCTGTGGTCACTCTTGAAACCATGTGTATCTTGAAACTTTATTCTTTCGCCTCTTTCTCCTTGATCCAGTGTAGGTGGACCCATTGATCCATTGCAGGTGTGGTCCCCAGATGTGAGAGATCACAGCACTGCTGGGGAGTCATATGAATGCCTCCTTGAGGGACCTGCATTATTTGTACATTATTACACATTTTTTTATAACATTCATATATTTAAATAAGGCTTCAATAAGATTTTCATAAATAAACATCACATACAAAGCTGCCCAAGCCATACCTCCAGCTTCTTGGTTGTGGAGCTTTGTTTATTTAGAGCTTGTTTTAGAGGTAGCAATATTTTACAATTTCAGCCTTTTAAGAAAGAGGAGGAAAAGCGTGTTTTCTTTGGCATCATGACCGCTGTGGCAGGTGTGTATTTGCTGAACAGGCCCTTGTTAAGCCAGCAATTCGAACAGATACCTCAGGTAGGCTTCCTGATGTCAGCTAATTGGTTACAAGCTAGCAAGTGAAAATTAGGGGTTAGTAAGTGTTTTAACTACTCTGTGAGTAAATCAGAAATAGTGGCGTTGTGGGGGGAGAACACATCCAAATACTGCATTCAGTGTATTCTGCTTAATTTGAGCACCAAGTTCCCTTACCAAGAGAAGGGAAGCAGTATTCATCCAGATCTGTGCTAAGTGTTTCCTATTGACTTCTGAAAAGGGAACCAGGAAAAAAAAATCTTTGCTGCTCTTTTTTGAGTCATATGCTTACTGTTTCTGGATTGCTTGCAGACTTTAGCTGACTCTGCTGCTAGGAGAGACTTTCAAATATATCTTGCTTAAATAGATGAACATTTATCTTCCATGTGCTTTGATAGCTTCTCCTAAAACATTTCCTGTTAACAAAGATATTTGCATGTAAATGTTTATCTCTCGCATTCCATCTGCTCCATCTCTTTCATCCTTAACTTAAATCCTAATTATGGTAGCATTTATGATTTTTCCCCAAGGAAACTGTGATATCACTTATATAGGATCTAACATTTCTACAGCAATATTTGAAAAGGTAAATTTGAAATTTTACTTTTTTTCATAATAAAAATTTGATAAGTACAGGGAATCAAATTTCATGATTAATAATGTAAAAGGGGGAATCAAAGTATTTTTTACCTTTAGTCAATAGAGTTTCGATAGTGAACTAGAAAGAGGTGTAACATGATTGTTGCCATAATGTAAATGTATTGAGTTTAACAGATGATGTTTATTTACCATAAATCTCAATATTGTTCAAGTGTGCAGTAGGTCATATTGTTTTTTATTTTATTCAGGTGTCCTGCATTTAGCTTTTACTTAGAAAGTTCAATAAACCAGAAAAAAAATTGTTGTAAAAATAATGAAGAAAATAATTTGTGTCTTGGAACAAATTATTGTATGGATGCCGGAATCTTGTGGAACTACAAATTATGATGCTTTTAAAATATCCTAGCAAACTCCTCTTTAAAGATTTGAGTAAAGGTTTTTAAAATTTACCTACCCATAATCCTTTAGATAACTGCTCACGATACTGCAGCGTGTTTGCAGAAGAGATCATTATAAAATATAATTCACTGTGTTAGTCTAGTTGCAGATGGACAGTTATGAAGACAAGCATCCCTAAGTTGTACAACAGCTGCTTTGGGGGTGTGGAGAGTGCCGCATCCCCAGCACCTGTTGGTCTTCCTTCACTTTGAGACTCAGCATGACTTGTTAGAAACGTACTTAAATCTTTTGTGGGTAGTTGAGCATTACAATTGAGAAAACTGACTTAAAGGAAAAAAAAACCCTTAAGTGTTAGCTGAAAATAAGATCTGTCGTGTCCTTCCATCCCTTCCTCCAAATATAAACTGTAAATGTTGCACTACAGACTCTTTGTGATTTGCTTCTCTTTAAAATTCTACAATTGTACATTACAGAGAAAAAGAAAATCCAGTACTAATGTAAAACTGAAATTTGTAGTTAAGAAAGTTTGTTGACAAAAGTATAAGATCGTAAGCTAATGGACTGAATGTTTAAATTATTTGGCAGGTTTCATAAATATTTTATGATTTTGTCTAAATGTTCATATTTTGAAATAAAGTTTGAGAAATAAAACAAAAGCATGATCTAATCTAAAATGCAAGTATTTTTAACTGTAGACTACTATACCAGTCTGCTCTTAGATAATTTCAAAAGTATTATGGAATGTTTCATGCTAAATGTAAACCTAATGTTGCTTTTAATTCATCATTTACCACAGCAAAGTCTTTGTTCTGTAATATCATCAGCGTATTAGCTCCCTGTAAGATCTAAACCACTGTAGATCTTGGAAAAACAAACTTTGATCAAAGATCTGAACTTGGAATACATGTATTAATTCTTCCCTTAGACTTGATAGGATAGTGAATTTTTTTTTTGTTAAATAAGAAAGTTAATTTTAGTATTTTTAAAAACCTACAGTAATTTGCATGCTTCCCTAGTGCCTTTGTACTTGATTGAAATTTATAATAGAAAGAAAAATTATACATAATGATATTTGTCTTTGACCTTACATGGTGATTAGAACCAGAGATAATTACCATTTTATTTCATTGCCTAAAATGCTGAAAAACACTGATTTTTTACTTTGTCATTTCATAGCCATCCCTTCCCTTTTTGGTCTGGCTTACCTCCATCCCTCTCCCACTCTCCTGAAATGCTTTTAGCTGCCCTTGCATAGATAGGCACAAGGTCATACAATAAAAGGACATCTGAAGCTGCAGCAACATGACTTCAGTGTTTCACAATCAGTTTGTTTGCTTACATTAATACACATGCACAAGATCTTAAGGATTCTGCTATTCCTTTAATTTCTTTTCCTCCCCCAAGTACCTTCCTATGTGCTAAATGAGACTAAGTGATGCACCAAGGAAGCCTGAGGCAAAAGAACTAGCATTTTTCATACATATTTGCACTGCTTATCAAAAAAAATTAATGACTCGAGTTTTAATCTTCTCTCAATTTGATGAGATGCAAGCCGTTTGCGGAAATCTTAATTGACCTTTGAAATATAATCAAGGAGTTATTCACGAACTTAATTCTTCTGAAAAGAAGTCCTGAAGTCTAAACCCTTCTAGAGTAGGCGGGTGTACTGGAACGCAGTGTAAACAAGGAGTATGTAAAATGACCTAGGGTTTGCAGGATGATTTGTTTGCTTTTTATTTACAGAAGGCTGACTTAACATGCAGTGTTTAGGGAATTGTTCTTGTTGCTTTACAAGCCAGGGCGTATAGAGAGTTAACACTGCCAGAGTAAATGGCAAAATTTAGGTCAAATATATTTGATTTGGAATTTGAGGTTCTGTCATAATAAGGGAGAAGAGATTGTGAATGGCTTTGACTTACATTTTGTTATGGTAAAACTGATGTAATGAAGGCAGAGTTATTGATGCTTTGAGCTTCAAAAAACGACAGCCAAGCTACTACTTCTCAAAGAAATAAAAGGCTATATCACCAATGAGAATAATCAGATGTTTTTATGGAAAACTGATATTTTAAGCATTCCTTTCTCCAAGTGTTTTCTTTTGAAGACCTGCTTAAATATACAGTTCTTACAGGCTGCTTCATTTTCACTTGTGAGCTTGCTTTCATCCAGTGGGCTCCCTACCTGACACTAGCACAATCGCACTTCTAAATCTGACCAAATGTACAGTCTTGCTCATCAGAACTAGGAAATTGGGAAATCCTATCAATGTAGTTGAGAGAGTGTAATGAAGACTGAGCCAGGCTCTTCTCAGAGGTGCCCAGTGACAGGACAGGAGCCACTGGGCACAAACTGAAACAAAGGAGATTCCTTCTGAACATCTGGAAATGCTGCTGTACTGTGAGGGTGACCGAGCAGTGGCACAGGTTGCTCAGGGAAATTGTGGAGTCTCCCACCTAGGAGATACTGCTGCACACATGGTCCTGGGCAAGTGCCTCTAGGTGACCCTGCTTGAGCAGGAAGTTTGAACCATATGTCCTCCAGAGACCCCTTCTGACCTCAACCTTTTCTTTTTCTGTGAAATCTTTGAATTTTGGTTTCTTATTTTCTGTATCTGTAAAATAGTTTTATTAAGATTTAATGTTTCTGAACAGCAAGACAGAAGACCTTTCCAGCTCTGAAACTGTTGTCCATCTCTTTTATTGTTGTGTTCTGTATTCATGAAAGCAGATTTGATTTTGTCTACAGTTCTGTTAGGAACAAACTAGAAGTTCATTGGAAAAAACATTTCCTTTTTAAGTGTTGCACAGCTGTAATGATTCCTGTGTTACTTTTTCCATCTGATAATGACACTGGTGCTCAGAGTAAGTTTAGCTTCAGCACAATATCTTCATCTTATGCCATTTTATTTTTTTTAATAATAACAATTTTAGCTTGATTTTTCTGATGGGTTTCTCATGTTGACAGTGTTAATTTATATACAGTTTCCTGGGGCAACACAGACAGTTTTATTACTGTTATGGCTTTTCATTATAATGAAAATTCAACAAATAAGTGGCATGCATGTCAATATTAGAGATTTATGAGACAGAGAGAGAGGAGACAAGAGTAGATTTGTTGAAATTTTCTTCAAGCTTTGTCTAGGGTTTTTTTTTTTAATCAAAATATAGCTGTAAAATACATAATTTCTAAAGATTTAATCTACTCTGAGATAGTACAAGTTTGTAAAATTGCAGAAGGTAGTAATAATTTTATTTTAATATTTTTCAAGTTTGATGTTTATGACTTGCCATATGGTATTAAGTGTATGCATAAATTGCAGTGCATTGTGCCCTTAACTGGTGTGATATAGTAATTTCAAATCTTTAAGCACTCTATTAAGGGATAGAGATTTTGGAGATTTTTTGCTATCTAAGAGAAGAAAGCATAATTAAAGGAGGTGCAAACCCACATTTATAAGATATATGGCACATCTGGCAGCTTGTGTGAAGAAAATATGTTTGTTTGGCCGTGGGAATGCCTGCAATTTTATCTGCCAATCTGACACAGTAGGAGTTTAGCTAATGAGGTTGCTTAGCAAAAAGTGCATCAGGAGGAAGACAGGGTTAAAAATAAGCATACATATGAAGAGAGAGCAAAAGATTTATAATGGATATAGAACTGTTCCAAGTTGTTATGGCAACTAATATTTTAGACCCATAATTACCTGTTAACAATGCTGCCAATCCTACATAGATTGTATTTTTGTTACGTGTTTTTCTTCAATATTTTTTAAAAATCTTGAAATATTGCCTAAAATATTCAGTCTTTGAAAGACTGTCAATGATGAAAGAAAGCCCATATATTTTCATGTTTTTTGGTACAACTACACTGAATAAAACCCCAAAACTTAATGGAATAAAATAAAAAAATACAGGAAAACTCTGTCTGATTTTGTTACTGAAGTACTTTTTCCACCTGAAACCTGAAAAACAGATGTAAAGATATACATCCTAGTATTACTTGTTGCTTAGACTTAAATAATGAACTTTCTGAACTTTTTGAAATCAAGATAATGCTGTGTACTTTCTCTATCACAGTTTGTAGGAAAACCATTGAAAATATATAATCAATTAATAACCAGAAGGCATAATTTATTTATTTGCCCTAATTGTCCCACAAAGGAGAGGAAATTTAATTTGTTCTTGCCACCCCTTGAAGCCAGCTTTTTTTCAGAAGGTCTCTGTAATAGATGTTGTGACAAATAAGATGTAATAAGGGTGTAAGCTCTTCCAAGAGTGAAGAAGAATTTTAAGTATGGGCTTCTTTCTTAGCAGGATTTTCTTGTCTCTGAGGACTTACTGTGCCACAGCACTGTTGTAAGATTTGGTAAAAACATAGGTTTGATCAAATCAAAATAAAATTACAGTGACATACACATATTTACTAATTACTAGCTACCTTGAAGTGGTTCTAAAGTGACATGTAGTCTGCCTTGAGACTGGTGTTATTTTAGGCTTTTTTTTTTTAATTTGAAGAGACCAGAAGTCTACCTTTTCTTTTTACTCTTCTCTGTACTTCCTGCATCCTCTGTGCAAGAAGGATGAGACAAATAAGAGGACATAGTTGTAATCTAGAACTTGACATTTTTTAATCGAGTGGGCCTGGAGTAACTTCAGTTATTTGAAAAAAGTATGAAATTTTAAAGATAACTCAAGGAAAGTAGACTTCTCCAAAGATGTACTTAGGTACAACCCTCTAAATTTCTTTCAGGTGGAGCTGTGCAAAGGCACTGGATATTTAAGGAATGTGTTATTCTGCCCATCTCAAAAACTGAAACTGTCATCCCAGCTTAATTAAGTGCTTTTGTGAGCACTGCCTTGCTCACTGGACAATAAGCTTTTCTTGACTAAGGAACAAGCAATGCGAGTATAGTTAATTCTTCCTCCGGATCAGATAACTCCATGGTGATGTGTCTTTAGCTTTTTAACCCTTCAGTTTTTCACATGAGTGCAGAGACTGGGTTGTTTAGGTAGCTTGGAAAACCAGTGGACCTTAAATTGTTCAGGTGTTACACACAGTTCTTGTAGTGTTGAAGAACACTGGGTTGTGTTCTCCTGTGTTTTTTGAAGGTCATTACTGAATGGTTGGATTTGTATTCATTCCTACTATGACAAGGATAAGTAATTGTTTAACACTCCTGAGTTCAGATGTGTTAGTATTATTTAGTATAATGTGGTAAAACCTCTTTCTTCTTGTGCCTTTCTAGTAAGGGCATATTTGCAACAAAATGAAGACTATTGCTGTTGGTAAGTGTGGTGTTTGATATATTGTAGGTACGTGTGCATCACGTTTTCTGGCCATTTGGAAAGCAGGGAATTAAGCTGGAAAGAAAGCTGACAGCCTGAGTCGGGAGTGCAAGCTTTGTCAGCCATAATTAAAGAATGAGGTTCCCAGAAATGCTCAAGATCTTATTTTTTTATCAAATGTATTGGAAGTGTGAACTACGTATCAATGAGGAAAACAGGAAAGATTAGAAAATCTGGAACATTAAATGCAATTCTGCAAACACATCTGTCCATGACAGAATTTTAGTCGGAACTTGCTAAAAGCTTAGAATTTAATTAAAACCCCAACCTTTTTGTGAGATGTTAGAAGCTAAGAGCTTGAAAGGGTCTGTTGAGGACAACAGATATTGAAGGATTAAAAAGAAAATTCCAGGTCATCTTATTACAGGGAAGATGAACGTGTGATTTTAAATGCACAGTAGAGGAGTTTTTGTATAAGAGCACCTATGGCTGCGTTTACAGGAAGCCCTTGGGTACTGTCCACTGCAAGGAATCACTGGCAGTAGTGAATAATGTTCCGGCAATTCAAAATAAACTGAAACTCTGAAATTGTGGAAGTATTATTCTGACCATTGCTGACACTTGAATGTGTAAAGTCTGGTGCCATCTTTTGCAAAGGGTTTGAGTAGGAAGGAGGAAAAATAGAGTCAGCAGAGTGGGAAAAGTTATCAGTAGGATTTCCACAATATATCCTGTGATATTTTATATAACTTATTTATATAACTTTGCTGTTCCAAATCAGAAATGTTTTGTGAAAGGAGGTAAATTCTGGGACTAAATGTTTCCGTGTAAACTAAAATTATTTAGGATGATTAAACTTGCATCATATTCCAGAGAGCTGCAGAAGAATCTTACTGAGTGGCTGGATGATATCAAAATATTAAAGTGTGCGAAGCACGATGCACCAATTGTGCTTCAATTTAGTTATTCAAACTTTGGAGAAACTCTTTGTTTACCGCAAGAAGTGCCTGGCAAATAGTCAAATACTGAGTTCCTGGTGAAGTTACTGAATAGGAAAATGGAAAACATTTGTAGGCTGCAAGAAAATTGCATTCTTGTCCTGCATGTAGACGCTACAGAGAGAGACTGTATTTTTAGGATGTACTTTGCTAAACTGGTGGGGAAAACACCAGCAATTAGTAGTGCTTCCTTGTCCTAGGCAATTTTAGGTAGTTCTATGCAACCAACCTGTTGGTGGTTGATGCTTGACACAATCTTCCAGTCCAACTCAGTTTTAGTAGCACTACCTCTGCAGATCTACATTGCCATTCTGGTACAAATCTCTAGAAGTGAATAAAAATATACTTTTATGGTAACAGGGTATAACTGAAAAAAATGATAATTAATTTTTGAAACTTTATTTAAAATCCTTTTCTTTTTGCCTTTCCTTCCTCTTTATACACTGGAAAGCATGAGAGCAGCATTCAACTTTGGTTTTCATTCATTTAAGGTGTGAATTTTGGTTCAGATAAAAATATTCTATTAAAAAAAACCCAAACAGAAGTGTTGACAAGTTGTGAACAGACAACCGGACAACCATGTTTTCGCATTCCTTTCTACTACACAGAAGATTTGATTTGATAGTCTCATAAAGAGTTTATGAAGGAAAAACTCTGGATGTTGGTTTTTTGCCCATACCTTCTCCTTCATGTTGAAAATTTAGACAGCAACAGACAGCTCCTGAAATTGGGAATGCCAGAGGGGGATGCATCTTCAGTCTCACCATTGTTAGTGACAGAGTGGTAGCAAGGGAGAGGAGTCTGGTAGCCAAATTCTGGGAAGCTGTGCATGGCAGTTGGCTCATTTATGTATCTTAGGCATCTGCCTTTATAAGTTTCCAAATATGGTGAGGTCTTTTGTGGGTATTGTACTTATTCTTTTGCACCTAGAAAATAAACAAAAAAGCAAAAAGTAGTGTCTTCCTAAAGAATGTTTTTATCTCTTTGTTTCTGTGCATGTTTTTCCCATTGCTATGCTTCTCCTGAAATTTAGACTGTATATTTTTTAGGTTAAGGAACAAGTTTATCTGTACCAAAATAGCATATCCACTCAGTGTCTCATGTAATTCAGTTTTGTAAATAAATATTTTTGAGTTGCGTTGCATGGACTGGAGAGGATGTCTGATTGAAATGTAGGAAACTATTAGTAAGTGTCCAAAGTGTAGAACTGGCAAGGTGCATGTAACTCATTGGAGATGATTCTCTAGTAGATCTCTGCTGGAACATCTAAGTTCAAGCAGCTTTTAGATATGAGCATATGTGTTTGAAGGACTTTTCTCATTTTTAAGTTATTAAAACACATTGGTCAATGGGAAGTATTAAACTGTGTGAAAAAGAGAATTAAAAAAAACTGTAGCTTTTTGCATTCAGTGAGTACTTGAAAAACTTAAGCATTACTGTTCCTTGCCATTTGTAGTAGTAGTCTGGAGGGTGCTCATGCTAAACAAGAATTGTTTTTTTACAAGTGTTCATTTCACAGGTTCTTAGTTTTTGCTGTTTTTGCAGAAAGATTTTATCCAGTAATAAAGTTAAGCAGTAATCTGTTCTCTATTAGATTCAAAGGTTTTATAGACTTGATCAATGAGGAGTGTCATGAAATACACGCTGAAATTGTTTTCGGTGCATTGTTGCCAGCCCCTGTTGGTGTCGTTCTGCTCCCACTTCCTAAGGAGGTGAAATTTCTTAGGTATTTTTGAGATTAGTAAATTCTTAACTATTTTTCAGAAGGACTTGAAATTCAAAGGGAAGTCCAGGTTAGGCAAAACAGCTTAGTTTCATGTAAGTAGTCTCTTATGCATTATATGGCTGGGTGAACAGGAGCTAATATTTTTTTCGTTTTCTTTGAAACACGTTTTCCCAGAGATTTTAGTGATTTGATTTATTTGAGGTTAATACATAGGCCCCAATTTAGTGCCATGTTGCATTTGCTTGCCTAAGGGAAACACTGCATATTAAGTGGGTTGAATTAGGGAAGCAGCGTGCATGGACAAAATGTTTCTGGGGAAGACCCAGAATCCATATGAACCAGAAAGAGCCTCTGGTAGGTTGAATCATTTCAGCAGTGAGGCAAAACCTTGCTTGGCAGAAGAGACACCGCAGTGCACGTGCTGGAGAGCAAGAAGATGAGAGATATATCTGATGCTTTGTCAGAGGTGGAAGAGATTACATCTTTGTAATCACAAAAAATTATTCTGGGAGTAAATGGGAGAGGTTGCATGAAGGGTCATAGGTCTGGTGACACACTGAATTAAGGGGTCCAGGGCTGTGTTTGCTGTGCTGTCCATTTCTCCAACAGCAGTTCTCAGGTATCTGGTCTCATAGTTCCTGAGAAATTTTTTTGGTAGAAGGTAAATAATATATTTTAAAGGGTTAGTAGTGCTTCAATATGACTGTTTGATGCTGGAGGAATGAAAAATGAGTTTTCATCACCCCCACCCTCACCCAGAGCTTGATATGGGGATTTGTTATGGATGTGGGTTAGGTATGAGGCATATTTTATTTGAAGTTAGAATAAACAACCCCCGTCATTCCCCTAATACCCCTGCCCCCAAACACATGAATTGAAAGTAATTCCTCAAAATCTGATTTATTATAGGGTCTTAAATCAAGAATTTAAAAGTGCCTGATTTTGAGGAAAGTAGTCATCATACAGAAGCATACAATTTTGTTTATACCTTCTACTTAATACTGCACATTATTGCTGCATCAAATATGTGAGAAAAGGGTGGTTTTGCTGGTGTTATTTTCCATTGGCACTTAGTCTTTCTGAAATCAGAAAATTATTATTAATCCCCCTAATTCTCGGAATTATTTTTGAATGAAGTAACAATTTATCTTCAATCATCCAGTTAACTCTTGTTCTCTGCCCTGTCTTCTAGCTGGTTCTCCTTGCCGGACATCATTTTTTTTTTCTCTGCCCCTCTACATTTCGGACTTACAGTTTTATTTTGCATGATTGTCATATATTACTATGAGAAATAAGACACTTAAGAGTGTCCTTGTGATTTTATTTCAACAATTTTAAGCATTTTATACCTCCCCTAATCCTTTGAGAAATATCCATACCATCATTCATTTTTTATATTCTCTATAGAATCATAGAATGATAGAATGGTTTGAGTTGGAAAAGACTTTAGAAAAACTAAAGTCTTTTCCAACTCTAGTTCCAGACTCCCCTGCCATGGGCAGGGACACCTTCACTAGACCAGGTTTTTCAAAGCCCTCTCCAACCTGGCCTTAAGCACATCCAGGAATTGGGCATCCACAACTTCTCTGGGAAGTCTGTTCCAGAGTCTCACTAGAGCCCTTTTAAGATATATATAACAGCATCAATTAATATGAAAGATAGAAAATTATTTGAGTTTTTTTTCCTAAAATGGAGCTAGAAGTGGAATAAGTAATACAATTTTTCAGTTGCACTTGTGCCTCTGAAATAAATCTACATGGATGTTACAGACTTTTCTTGTCTGTACCTGAACAAGCACATTGGGAAAAAAAATAAATAATAATAAAAAATTCTTCAAATGAGATGCTTCAAAGCAGCCCTCTAGTAGTTGCTTCCACAGCCTTTCTGCAAAGACTCAGAGAGGGACAGAGCTTCAGAAAACCTGCATTGGCCTCAAGGCGTTCTTTCTGCTTCATTCACTCCTTCTTTTGGGAAGGTTGAGGAGAGCCTTGAGCAGGTTTTGTTTGGGTCTTTTAAGACTATTTTTATTGCTCACAAAATATTTGAAGTTTTTTTTTTGTAGTGTGGAGGCCTAATTTTCTAGCTATCCACAGACAAGGACTAGAAGATTTCCCAGTTTAGGCTTCTCTGTTACTTGTGTGCCTACTTAGTTGAAACAAAACCCTTAAGTACTTTGTTTTTATTGCTTATTTGCTTAATGTTTTCTATGAAATTCAAGTAATAGAGAGGTTTCTGTGAAGCAGATACTGACCTTAAGTGTATTGAAGTCACTAAATTCATGCTATCTACTGAAGAGTTGCGTTACCAGATTACTAACAGCAATCTTGTTTTTGAATTGGGAGCCTAAAAGTGGAAGGTTTTGCTTTTTAAACATGGGCAAGACCTGTGTATAAGAAAAGCATATCCCAGAACTCTTGAAATATAATATTACAAGAGTGTTGTTTTGGGGAAAAGATCCTTCCCAGGTTTAACGTACAAAGAATTTGGTTAAAGCTCCATTTTAAGAGGATTTTAGGAGGTTCATTTTTCAACCTCCGATACTGTGCTGCTGGACTTGGTCAGGTTGCACACTGCTTATCTTTATTTAGTCTATTTCTATCTTTCTCTTGAACCCCTCTCCTCCTGCTTGTCCCTCTTTTCAGCTATCAGTCTTGTATCTAAAGTCTCAAATTTCCAACATCTCACGTGTTAGAACTGTGTTTCACCCTAATACTCTCCTTTCCTTTAATACTCCTTTGTTTGTAATGCCATTGTTCTCCATTACTCTGAGATATTTCACAGCCTTGTACACAAGCTGTCTTGCAGAATATTACTGCTTTTTTGTACTGTGATGTATTCTAGAGATAGTCCTGTGAACTCTGTCGTGAACCTCTCTGCAGCCCAATGGTTGCCTTTTAACAAGTGTTTGTGTGTGCCTTTTTTTTGTGTGTGTATACGTCTAGCTATGCTTTCCTTTCACTTATATTAATTTTCGTCTCTGCTGTTCCACCTGGTTTTGTGATACTTTTTTTTCACCAGCTTATCTGATGTGACTTTTTTTTAATGTGGAGTTTCAGGGTGATGACATCCATATTTATATGTTACAGTCTATTGAATTTGCCCTTTGGTTTTTGCTTGTTTGTTTGTTTTTGTTTTGGTTGGTTTGGGGTTTTTTTGGTGGGTTTTTTTTTGGTATTTTTTGTGTGTGTTCTTTTTAAAATTTCTTCCCCCTTATATTTATTTTTTCCTGAGCAATAAGGTTCTTGCCATAGGAGTATAAAATAGGTAGCAGAACAGAGCTTCAATGTGAAGAATGTTTTTGTCTACTTATCTCCTAGTGATAAGTGGTCTTGAGTAGAAATTAATAAACCTTAAAGAGAATTGTGTAGTATTAAACGTGTCTATCGGCTAACTCTCAGAAATAATTCAGAGCAACATTGAGGTGTCTGACGATGTAATTGTACTTAGATTTGCATGTTTTTGTCTTGCTCCTTCCTCAGCTTAATTGTACACCCCCCAAAATGATTCATGAAAGGCGAAGATGGTTTCTGTTGAATTCAATGGAACAATTACATGTCTGGAGGTGATGCAGGAGTACTCCAGTGCTTTTCACTACTTTGGGTACCACAGGTTCATGTATGTTCAGTTTGAAATGAAAGGGTAAGAGTAAGAGCCTTGTTATGACTCACGTCAAATGGAAATTTTCCAGTATCTTGTTTAAAGCAAGTCTCTCTGGCAGCACAGTACTTTCAAAAGTGTTATGATTTATCAATATAGAATCCTCTTTTCATACCAGTGGGATGCCCCTGTTAGTTTGGACTAAGTAATCAAATTTTTAAGGCATTGAATGGAGGTGAAACTTCATAACCATCCCTTCTTTGAAGGCAGGAGCAATGTTTCTAATTGTTAGAAATGATAAATAGCTGTCTAAGTAATTGTGCCTTATAAAGACAGTGAGGCACTGATCACTCACAGTAGCAAATGTGCTTGCTGACCTTTGAATTAAAGGAGAAATTGTGGCAGATATTAAATATTATGGCCTGTTGGTAGTTTTTCTTCCCAAAAGTTATACCTGTCTGTGATTTTGGACTTCAGCAGCATGGTTTACATAATATTATCATTCCTTTTTTTCATGGAAACTATTGATTCATTGGATATCACATAATACGAAAGCATTAGCATTCTCAAGCAAATGCTAATTTGCAAAAATTAATATATACTCTGAATATAAATTGCAAAAAAAAACTATGACAATTAGTTGCTATGATACAGAACTAAGTTCTGGCAAAAGAGAAGTGCAAAATTAAGGGCAGAGTGGAGTAATTGTTTTAGATAGGCTACAGGTGTCTGGCATTACATAGGTGTAAATACTATGTGTATTTGATATATACTTTCATTTGCTGCTCTTGGCTTCATCCTCCTATATCCCCGTACACCCACAATATCTGAAGGTGCCTTTTGTGTAGAACAATTGAGCCTTGCAGGAGAGAGGCATTTCTCCTGATGATTTTAGCAATATGCATCATTTTATATGCTGATTTTATCACACATTGTTCAAATGAGTTCATTAAAATTAAACATCACTGAATACTTCCATAGCCACCTGCACTGTCTTAATTCCTGTTTTGCTAAATAACTGAGCCATATGGTTGCTTCAAGACTTGCCTTGCCCTTGCTGTGTTGAATGTTACAAAAATGCTTGATAATACTAAAGGAAAAAAGTTCTTCTTTTTTGGTATATCTTACATCTTTCAAGGTATTATTTTTGTTCTGTTAAGTTTCTTAGTAAATTTGCAACTAAAATCACAATGTGTACCTGCCATTAAAAGAAATTAATGGGTTTTATTAGCTGTATAGACTTTAAAATTATTTTCACCTTTTGAAGTTGTTTATTTGGTTTTTTGTTTCGCTTTTCCTTCAGATGAAGCAGCAGCCTACCTGTTCCTGTGGGTCTGTGAATCCAATTATTTACGTGTTTATGTGTCTTTTATGTAATAACAAGAACACTGGAGAAGGGAATGTGAGATGGCAGTGGTACAAAACCAGAATGCCTTCTTGCATTGATAGCTCATGGATTTCTTTTCCGCCTTGCCACTATCTGCAGTCATGAACTTGCCTAGCCACAGCTTTCCCAAAAGCAGCAAACTGAAAAAGCCCCCAACCCAAACAATTGATTCCTATGTAATTACGTGAACATCTAACTAATTTCTATTGTTAGTCTCTGATTTTTGCTTGATGAATTAACACTCAAAATGGAAACTGCTGTGTCACCAGTAACTTTGCTTTAATAGGGGCAAAAATTTCCCAGAGCTGTGTGTTTCTTTGCTTGCACACCATTGTAGTTTAAGAAGGTGCACCTAAAGAAAGTCTAATGTGTTTACTGGCTGATCTCATCATTTCCTCATGTCTCCTGGTTTTGCAGCCCTTCCATGCTGGCCTGGTGTTACCTGATGCCCAAGCTCTCGGGCTGCAGTTCTGGACACTGCTTGGCTGCCAGCATGGGTGCTATGCTGTCTTCCTGTTCGTGCCTTTTGTTGTCCACTGGTTGTCCATGTTCCAGCATGTCTTTTCCTTCCAAAAGTCTACTGAGGTAGCCATCAATGGCCTCAGCATTGTACTACAGAAGCTGCTGAACTGTGGCCCCCTTGCCCCCCTTTCCCATTTTGATCATTTTGGACCAAGAAAGGACCAGGAGGGTCATGGGAAAGGACACACAGGACTCAAGGGTGCAAGGAGGCTGCTTGGCCACTCTGGATGGCCCGAATGGAGTTACCTGTGAGTGCCCTGGGGACAGGTGTTCTCACCGATCCCTGTGGGCCAGGGTATAGTTGCTCTTGCTGCTGACCTGGCCATCACAGGAGTAGGCATTGAAATGAAGTGTCTTCTGTCCACCAGACTGATAATATTCAGCTCCATAACCATGTCTCGACATTATATTTAAAGTGGTAGTGAGCTAAGGTACAGATAAGAGTAGAGTACCAAGAAGGAAGTTCTATAATATTTAATGAAGTGCAAATTTATTTTTCTAAATATATAAAGAGAAGAGAGTGAAGCAGTAGTTACCACACATCTTAGCCTGCTTACTTCACTAGGCTTAGGGAAGAAACATCTTGATGAAACTGAAAAGGCTTTATGGCAGGTGAAAAGCTGCTTGGAAAACACTGGTAGCATCCAGTTTTTCTTACTGTTTTTGTTAGTGCCATGATGAATGATGGAATAACAAATGTTCTTTGTCTGAGGTTATTCAGGTTAGTCTACCTGTGAGCCTATTTGAAGATAAGCTGGGGTTTAAAAATTATTATGATACACTAGGGTAGTACTCATCAAGTAGATTTGAAAAATAATGAAGAAGAAATGATTTGGTGAAATTGTGCAGGCTTATTATGCTGTTGTGAAAAAGGCAGACAGGATTGGTTTGTAAACAAGGTTCCGTGTAAACATATATTAAATAATCTTCTCAGGGTTTTTTTTTTCTTGGTGCAGTTAGAAGAATAGGTATTTTTATTCAGTTTGGAGTATGGAAGGAGAATGCCTTTTCTGGGAAATCTCAGAGGAAAGCAGCAGAAATGACAGAGGGCTAAATAGCAGCACTTCCTCCGTTCAAAGTCTGAAGAAAATTAGGACTGTCTCTTCTACGAGAGAGAAAAAGGAAAGGGAAATTTTCAAAAATTTTAAGGTTGGTGCAAAGAGGGGGGCAATCTAAACTTCATTTTGCCTGGTGATAGGTTAAGCAGTAATAATCTTAAATTGCAGTAAGAGAGATTCAGTTTGATGATTAGATATAATGTTAATTGAATTCTAGGATTGAGTGTTTAATAACTGTCTCTTACCAGAGTCACAAGTGTTCTGCTATCTACTGTCACAGTCTTTTGTCCTGAAATGTTGTTATGTGCATAAATGCCAGGAACAGTTTTGTCTTCTCTTTGTGAGAAAAGAACATACGCAGAATCTATTGCCTATTTTTATCTATTTCTGTTGGAAAGAGTCAAAATTTCTTTTCTTTCCCCTAATTGTTGTGCATTTCCATTCTGTATAGGGAGGATTCTGATTAGTCCTTGGTCAGTCTCAAGAGGGTTGATAGGTAAATCATAAGAGGAAATAAATATTTGATTTTTTTTTAAATAGCCTATTTTAGTAACTACTCTCTCATTACTGACAGCTCTGCTTGTTTTCTAAATTTGCTTGATATTTCCTTCACAGAGATTTTTTTTGTTTTAGAAAATTTAATGTTAGAAGACAATATTATAAGATTAATCTGTCTTCACTTTCTGAGATGCTACTTGACTTCTAAGTATCTTATTTGGACATTCAAAACACTGGAAGGCAGTATTATGATTCATAGCTGTTAACAACTCTAGTTTTCCTCTACAGTTTCAGCAAATTCTAATTTTGAAAGAAAAGTTTCAGAGACTGAAATTATACTCTTGGTTCAGGATAAGTTTTACATTCCCTTAGGAAGTACAACTGCAAAACCTTTGTTTAAAAGCCTAATTGCAGCTGAAAAAAGAAAAGAAAAGAGCTTCTTGAATGACTTGGTACTCTGATATCTGTACTGTGTTACTGGAGAAAACAAAAGTGGGAAATAAATCACAGAAGATAATTGTATTAAATTACATTTGGAACATGGGTTCAATGTCCTAGTAGTCCTGATAATTAATTACAGTGTTTGACTAATGAATATTAGTGTTAAAAGTTCACAAATTGTCTGTAATGGAGGCAAGGTTCTCATCCTTCATATGGTATATATTTGGGTAGATTTGTCAGTTTTTTTGTATTTTTCAGAAGTTTAGGTTGATCACATTAGTTGGTGCCAAGAAATTACTCCACTTGCATGAAGCTACCAGCTATATATTATGGGCTCGGATAAATACGTTCAGTATTTTGTTGGATTTGTGAACTTCAGTATTCAAAATAGAGGAGGTTTTAAAAAGCATTAGCATGTATAAACTCACTCTTTGGAAGCAAGAAGCTGTTTCAAATTTGTATGAGTTGGAAAATTTGGTATCAGGAGGAAAGATGCGAATCTTTATAAACTGAGATGTTTTCTGGGATGAAAACAAAAATCCCCCAAACAACAAGAAAAATGACCAAACCCCACTAATAGCTGTTGAAGTTCAAGTTTTGTCTGAAACAGCAGTCCTAGTTTATATGCAGTCTTTCCCCTTGCTGTTCTATTGTTGGATACTGAGCCCAATTATTTCTTTCAAAACACTATAAAAAATGCTAGTATGCTAGCATGGGTGGTTTTTATAATAGATACGGTTGTTTCCATCCATTTCAGAAGGTGGTACAAAACCAGAATGCCTGTATTTCCCCTGTAGAAGAAATATGGTGTGTACTAGAGTGTAAAACCAGTTGAGATGCTAATACAATTGGAGGGGCAAGGGTTTTATAAGGAGAGCTTATTTATCCATTTATTTTAAAACAGCTAATTTGGATGGAAAACACGATGGCCTCTCAGGCCTCCCAGGCTCCATCATGGCTGATGGAGATGCAGCAGGCATCAAGCCATGTGCAGGTTACAGCCATTACTCTGGGTGTAATGTCTTAATGCTAATCATTTGTAGTGTTTAGGAGAGAAGAGTTGATGTCTGTGAGTGGAGGGCTGTTAGCAAGAGGTGAAGCATGACGAGAGTTGTCACACACCATAAACCCCACATCTCTGTTTAAACTGCGAGCTCCAGCATCTAGGAGAGCAAGGAATTCTAACTCCTGAACTTGGGGTTTTAATGTATTTTGTAAGCCTTCCTAGGTATCAAGACAAATGTTTTAACCATGTTTTGGGTGGTGGATTTTGTCCATTTATTTTATTTTCATTGTATGAGTTCTTTCTGGTGTGCAATGTGTATTTAGGGTTTTTAATCTTGTTCCTGTGGTAATTAATATAGAGGTGTATGAATCCCGTACTCTGGGTAGTGCATTCCTCAATGCATTTCTTGCATATGTATGATTCATGGATTTTGGCTGTTCTCTTTAGGTTTTGTTAAATTATTTATTGTAATTGTCATAGAGATTTGCATTATAGGACTGCTTGCACTTGCGAGATCAACATTACCACCAGTAACTGGAAAATCAAAATAAATTCCAGAAGTAGCTGTCTGTATATGATCCTTTTTTCAGCCTCTTCCTTTCCATCTATGTAATATTCAGCTCTTTATGGGGCATTCAGTGTCAATGTACCACGCTTGTTAATTTGCTCAAGATTTTATTTTACAAATATGCATAACCATGTGCTGATGGTCTGGAAGACAGATGGAAGACTTCCTTGAAACTTAATAAATTTCAAGGTTTCTGTCTTTTTCTCCTTAAGCAAGTACTTGAGTTCACTAGAGAGTGCTGCAGTTGTACTGACAAAGGCTCGACTTCTGGTTATTCTCAACTGCAGTGTGAGTCACTACCAAGTGAGGTATGTACTTCAGAGGGGAGGTCAGATAGTATTTTGAAGAACAGCAAACAAATTGCTATTAAATTTGTCTTCTGAATGCATAGGGTGAATATTATTTCCACTATTTAAGTATTGTTTTATATTGTTTTCCAAAACTCCTATCAGTGGTAATCCTTCCCAGCAGTTGGTTCTTAATTCATGTTGTGCATTTAATCAAGGAATATACAACTCCTTAAGTGTAGGTCCTACATCTGTAAAAGCAACAAAACCTGGAAATAACAAAGATTCTTCAGGTCACTGTTGCATAAAGCAATGTTCTGAGAAAAATTGATTTCATTACAGGAAATATTTGGTGCTGGGAAAAAGTGATTGAAAATAAAGGAATGAATATTCTTCCTATTACCAAAAAACCCCAGTGAAAATATTTTAAGAACTTCCCATGCTTTAAATAAAGACTACTATAAAGAAACATAAGACAAAAAATTACTTCTTCTGAAAGATCTGTAATAGCAGTTGTAATCTGCTGTCGCATATGACAGTGAGCCTTTATTTAACTGTTGGTGGTGCTTGGGAGTAGTATTCTCAGCAGATAGTTAATTCTTATTTTCTCCTGTTACGTGTATATCTAGGGAATGACCAGTGTCTGTTTTCAGTTTCAATGTTTTAAGCTGATAGGAGTAAGTATCTTCTCTGTGCACTTCTAATATTGTTGCTTTTGGATGAATGACTAGTGTGTTCAAGATACTCTGAATATGAATGTGCATCCAAAAATTATATTTTCCCATCCAGTTAAAATCTAAATACCACTTCGTACTTAGGAGCGGAAAAAAGCCTAGTGTTCGCAGAGTAGTTTTTAGCTGGCAATGAAAAACATAGTCCTAGAGATATGTTTTGAGCTGCCTTTCTCTAAATACTTTCAAGATATTTGCAAGAAGTTACTTGTAATTTTCTTTTTAATGGGGAGTATTCCCATTGTCTATCTCTGTGTTATGACTTCAGTTTGCTCTCTTATCTTGATGTGGCTCTGGTTCTTGTTAGTTTTCCTGGGGTCAGTTCATTTCCCTCACCTAGGAAGAAATCCAACCTTTCTGTCTCAGGAGGAAGGTACAGGAGATCTACGTAATTTATTACCGAATTTGTGTGTTGTTTTGCAAGGGTCTGATGAGCATAGATGGAGGAGGGCGTAGGGTAGGAGTAAAAGTCCTGTGAACTTCAGTGGTTGTGAGCTTTTAGGTCACCTTAGCTGACATTTCTGAATTTTCTGTGACCTTTTTTTGTGCGCTGCAGTGAACACAGCAGCACACCAAAGACTTAAGCAAGCGCTCAGCACTGGCATTTTCTCTAAGGCTCTCTGCCCTAGAATACTTTTAATTGCTTCGTATTTCACTTTAATTTGTTTTTAAATAAATAATACTACACAGAAACAGAACCTTTCTATTAACAGTCTCAGTAAAGCATGTCTCTTTTATCAGCATCTGGAAAATCTAAATGCTGCATGTTCCGTGGTGGTGGTGTTGTGGTGGCATCCCAGACCTGTAGGTGGATACAGAATGGCCAACACTGGTCTTTCATCCTGGAGGGTCTGTTACAAAAATGGGTTGAACAAAGCTAGCACAGAGGGAGATGTCTTCTTATGCATTGCTGATCACCTTATCCAGTCAAGTAATATCAGAGCAGCTTACAGGAATGGTGAAGCAAAATGGATTTAAACACTTTTCTGCACCTGTTTTGCATACAGTGAAGTTGTTGCAAGTGTTTGTAGGTGTCGGTGTCTTCATGGGACTGAAATTTTCCCGGGAGATGCAGGAGTGCCTTGAGGTTTGGCAACTTTAGCTGATGCTCTGGGAACTGCAGATTAAAACATCTGACTGGCTTTGGGCTGTGCAGGCACAAATGGTACCCACTTATTTGATATCCCAAGTGGATAGATCCATCCCGAGATGATATTAATCTAGAGTTGGAAGTTTGTTGGAAATTTTGCTTAGAAAAGACGTTTTCTTCCAGAAAGCAAGCTGGCCAATGTATTCTTCTCTTTGGGCAGCCAGATGAGCCCCTGTGTGACTGAGAAGCAGCCTGCAGTCACTGTGTCACCATCTGTGGGTTATTTATGGGTTTGCAGCAGAAATTCAGACAGTTCAGAACTATTGTTACTTTTGTCTTAGCCATCCATTCATGGATACTGATGTTAAAAATCCATGACAGAGTGCCTCACGTAATCCCTAAATAAGTATGAAACTATTCCATGTGCCTTTTGGTTACTGAAATGCAGCTTACTGTTCAGTAACACTGTCCTTCCATAAGCTTGCCTGATGCACCATATCAAATGTCGTTTTCTGACTGCTTTGTTGGAAGAGGCGGTTCAAAGGAGCACAACGTAACATAAATGCTCTCTTGTACAGACACTACAAGCTTGCATTGCAAATTTCAGTTGCTGAAATTTTCTGTCTCAGGTTTCGGCATGCTGAAAGTCTATGTATTAGCTAAAGGTCCATCACGTGAAAAAAGAGGGAGAAAATTATCATACCTCAGAAACTGGTATGTTATCATGGTCTATTTTCTCTGCATCAGTACAAATAAATCCACAGGGTGCTGGTGTTATGGATGAGAAAACTACGAATTCCAACACTTCCAAAGTGTATATTTTTCATATTTATTCATTTGTAAAATGTTAGTGTGGAGAACAAAACTTTTGTAGCTACATCTAACCCAATGAACAATTTTTAGTCAAAAGCTCATCATGAACTTTGTTGCAAATATTGCATGCCTTTGAAACATGGAGTTTTTTCTTTTCTCTTTTTCCGTTTGAATTGCGAACATTTTCTTGTTCTCACGGAATTGAACAAGTCATGAGTGATATTAGTATCACGCCAGTAGAATCATAGGTGTAAATACAGGTGAAGTGTTTTAGTGCCCATGATATTAATTCTGTGGCTGATTTGGTGCTGTTTTTATTTGCCTTGCCTGGATCAGTCTTGTGCTGCGCTGTCTTGTCAGGCTGCGTCCCCGATGCTTGACCTCCGTGGGTGTGGTTAATGGGGGAATCCCAGCTGCATGACCTTGCTGTAGAGCAGGGCTTTTGGCATCAACGACTATAGCCTGGAGGGCAGGACACCTTTTCTCCTCCTGTGAAATTGCAGTGCCAGTGTGAAATTGATGAATTGATGAGCTCTTGCAGTCCACGAGGCTGAGTTTCTGTTTGAATTGAGTGAGTGCTCTGCTTTTATTAATACATTGTAGCTTAATACCCTGCCTTGGGTTGGTTCTTTTAATAATTCTCATTCTCTATTGGAAGTAGGAAAGCCCCAAAAAGATTTTCATTATCCAGAAAAATTTCCCCTGTCTGTATTGTGTATTTTTGTTGTTATTTTTAATCTCTGTAGCAAATTGAGAGTCTTATCTTGACTTGCATTTGAGTTGTGGTGCCTTGGAACTGAGCTAGGCAATGAGGTTGAAATTCATGATCCTGATTCACCCCCACTTTCACTTTGACAATCTGTAAAGAAATCGAAGAAAGCCTTCAGCAATTTGACTCTTGCATAGGGAATGATATTGTAAACAAGTGAAGTAAGTGGAAAGATACCTCTGAATTACAGCCATCTAAAGAAATTTTGTAGACATCTTGTGTTGTTTACACCAGTAACATTATTTTTGAAGTTTTTAAAATGAAAACAGGTAAAATCAGGATATAATTATATTGAATGTTTCAAGTGTGTATCAAGTAATGTATCTTAAGTGGGATTATAGTGTTAGAAAGTAACATTTTTCTCCAGACACACTCCTTAAGGCGTATCCTTAACTGATGGTTCAGGGCACTAAAATTAAAAACTCTAACAATGTCTCTAGTTTTTCTTCATAATTTCTTTGGTTTTTTCCTAATTTTTTCTGTCCTAGGGTTGCAGTCATTTAATGTATGTTAGGTAATGGAGAGCAAAAGAGGACAAAAAGGCTATAATACTTTGAGGTTTTATTAAACCCAAGCACATGGAGGTTTACCTGGAGTATACTTAATGTAATCATGGGCTTCGGTTTTTTTCTTTTGAAAAGAATATCCTTCCTCCAAGAAGAAAAAATTAAGAGCTTTTGACTTTTTATCATTAGCCTTTATTTTTTTCCCTTCTTGCAAATTACAGTAAAGAAATACAAGTAAAAATCTCTCTCAAATTGTCACAGGGTAGACATTCTCCAAAGAACAAAATAGGCATAAATAGTATTGTGCACGAAATATAAGTTTTCTGTGAATTAGTATAGATGTTTCTGAACTTCTCTTTGCAGTCTGCTTCCAGTTGCAAGCCTATTTCTCTGTTTCAGTGTCTGTTCATTGCCTGCAGTCTCTCATAAATGTTGTGCAAAACATAATCAGGGACTATGTTACACAGTCATTATTAAAAGACAAAAAGGTCACATAGTGCCTAGCTTTAGGATAAGGCACATAAGTGCCTGGACCCTCCATTCCATGTAATTGACATTGCCATGAAGTAAAGAAAACCTCTTCTTCTAATTTTACAGGAAAGACTTCTTTTTAGCTGGTCTTTTCTGTGAATCTGTTTAGCATCTTCACATTATGCTCTACTAAAATAGGATGTATATAGTTGGGTTTTTTCTCCCCCGCCAGCAAACCACAAAAATGAATCTACTTCTGTACCCTTAAATCTAGTTGCATATAAAATTAGTAATGTTCTGAACAATTATTTCCCACCTGAAGGTGAAAGTCCTAGTAACTGAAGGAGCACATTCACAGGCAGAGAAATTACCACAATATGTCCCCAAAATGGAGATGGTTTGATGGTTACTTCTTGTTTGGAGGAAAGAGGATTTGCAGGAGCTGAAGATCAGCCTGCTGAAAATTACAAGTTTCACACTTCAAATACAAACCTGTTTTTCAGGACGCAAGGAAGTGAGAGAAAATAATTTGATGTGGAAACTGCTCTGTCACATTGGTACCTTACAGCAGGCAAATTTTATTTTATTTAAGGATTTCTTTTTAATCTTAGCACGATTTCTTACCTTCAATTAACTGCTAGATGATAAGAGAACTTGGGTTTCAGTAGGGGATAAAAACTAAGACTTTTCACAATTAATTAGTTAAAGAATTAATTTATTCTGAAATGATCTGTCCTTGCCACTGAACTAGGACATCAAGTTTAATGCTTATCAAAATAAATAAAATACAGTGAAAGCTATGAGATATATACAGCTGTGTTTAATAAACGTGGCTCAGAGAAAGTCTAGTAGCTCTTATTCCATAGCTGTGTAGATGCCCTTTAGCAAGTTCATGAATTTAATGCCGAATAGGCATCAAAATCTTCCTGAAAGACTGATCCTAAAGCTGAACTGTTTGCATGAACTTGGTCAAAGCTTAGGAGGCAGTGCCATTTAGCTGTTTCATAGTCTGATGTTTCTGTTTTGTGTAGTAGAGAATTGAATTGACCTTTTACATCAGGAATAACATTAGAAACTATTAACTGGCAAATAGATAGGAGGCACTTCAGAGAAGAAAGGCTAAATGAGAGGATGGAGTTTGATTTGGAGAAATCTAAACTACATTCAAGTAGGAAAAATTAACACTTGAGCTTCTTGGGAGAAAGAGAACATATGATTTTTAAAGATTGTAAATTCACAAGAATGGAGAAGATTCTTCCAGGAATTACTAAAAGAAGGATGAAACAACATTACTGTCAAAATACAAGAAAAAATTTCAAGAAAAATGTTACTGATGAGTTGTGTGCAGTTTGTAACTGTGCTAACTACCAGAGGAACTAAAGACATCATGCTAGAACCTGGTGAAAAACTGAGTGAAAGGAATATTTAAGAGCAATGGATCTCTGTCCAGGCATAAATGATGATTTGGATACTTTTCTTCTTTCATGTCTTTGCAGCATGAAAGTCAACCTTTCTGTCTCATAAGAAGAAAAAATTAACTTCTGCTTTTTCATGTTAAGCTTTTCTTCCTTCATTGCCCCAAGTATGTTGGTTTGCTTTTTTTTTTTTTAATTTAATATAATTTTTTATTTTTTACCATTTTGGGATTCAACGGAGTAACTCATTTGCAATTGACTTTCTTCAGGTAAAACCTTAGTGGAAACAGAACACAAATTAGTGTGGGTTTTCTTCCCTGTTTACAAGGGAAGTAGGTGTATACAGTGCTTTACATCTGCTTGTGCGTGACCTTGCTAGGCCAGAAAAAATGGGGAAAAAAACATTCACAGAGCCTGGCTCTACTGGGATTTAGTAACACACTTAGTACAAGTGTTAGCTAACACTAATGGCAGCTCTTTACCTTTCTGGCAACTGCGGTTTGTTGACCTTGGCCAGCCCCTCACCTAGCCCTTTTGTGGTCCTTTCCCCAGAAGCACAAGGGGGGAAATAGGGTGGGCAAGCTCATGGGTTTGAGACAAAGACAGGGACATCACCTATTTGGTAAACCACCAGTTACTCTCACAGACAAAACAGATCCATCTTGTGGAAGAATTAACCAAATTTCCACCCCAGGCACAGGGGGATGGGAACTGGGGGTGCAGTCAATCCGTTGCACTTCGTGTCTGCTGCTCCTTCCTCCTCACCCTGCATCCCTGCTCCAGCCTGGAGCACCACTGTGAATAGTTAGCTGTAACGTTTGCTCTAACCTCTCACTGAAAATCTCAAACAGTTAGGTAATCTTGGGAATTAATGATATTGTGAGCAGTTCCCATGTTTATAGTTTGCATTTCTGCCAAGTCCAGTAATATCTTAAGATACTATGAAGATTTTACAGTAAGGGAGGGTTTATCTTCTTCTGTGCCTTAGCTTTAGAAATATTAGAAGTAAATGGGGGTTTCTTGTTGTTGGGGGTTTTTTTTGGTAGGAAAGACTTGAGTTGCTTTTTGCATATTGCTTTAAAATATTTGCAAGATACAAGTAATAAAGGCAAAGAGTCAACTTAGATGGCCATGGATAATCAATGTTAACAGTGTGGGAAGCTGTCTGTAATTTTTCGCCGACCCTTTTCAGTTTTCTAACTCTTATGCAGAAGGAAAAAAACCCAAGTTGCTGATGTACAGCCTCTCCCTGCCACATGCATAGTGTTTAGTAACAAAATGTTTGAAAATATTATTCTCTAGTCTGATGATCAGATGCCTGTAAGAACATATGTATTACTAAAAAAGAGATTACAAACTAGCATATTACTAAGTTTATTCTAGAGTCAGGGGCATAAAAATTGCACACCAGTAGATCTGGTTCACAAACACTTTCTCAGGCAACCATCAACAGATTCTAGACCATAATCTTTAAAGATTTAAAGTAACAGCAAATATGAATAATATAATATGATTCCTTTGTGTCTTTATAAATGGGTATTAATGATGAAGAAATAACCAGGAATTGCTACCTTACCAAATTCTCTAATAAAAAAATAAATCAAGTAATGGATTCTGCATAATTCTAAATATGAACTAGTTGCTTATGTAATTTCTGGCAACTGCGCTTTAAACTACTTTACTTTAAACATCTTCTTTTTTGAAGATGACTACTAAAAATACAGATTTCAATGCATTGTGCATTAATAAGAGCAGCTTTCTTTCTATAGTATTTCTTTCTCATTTTTTTTTTCCTAAGTTTATTAGCACAGACTTGCTTTACAGGCTAGTAAAGGCTAGATGCTAAATTAGCATCTCACACAGATGATTTAATTCCATGTACATAAATTTTCATCTTTTCCTGAGCAACAGCTTGTGAAAAATTTTCAGAATGCCTAATACAACTGTTTAGGACATACTAGATCACAATAGTTCCTTCTTGTCTAAAAATCAAAGGATAAAATTTGACGTGCAAAATGGTAATAATTTATATGAATATACTTCAGAGAAGATTTTTCACCAGTATTCGTGTACATACTCCCAAGACTTCTGTGAGACTACTCATTTGGGCAAATGTTCACAAATCCATTACTTTTTAAAATTTGGGTTAAATTTTTTCTCTTATTTTTGATGGATTTAACCTGAACTTGCCTCACGAGGAAAGGCTCTTTGTTGTGATGCCCTTTAGGACTGAAAGTAAAAGGAAAATCTGTCAACAGGAAGGTTCTGGAATCATGAAACAGATAGGTAGGTAAAATTAGGTTAGGAAACTTTCCTGTAGCAATGATTCAGATTGTATGTTGAATTGGGTTTTCTCACTTGGTTGGAAAGGTTGGCCTGGCATGCCCTATCTAGCAAGCTTTTTTCTGTGAGGTTCATTCACTAGGTAGTGCTTGGTATGGAGCTGTCCCTCTTGAAGAAATGGATCAGCTCTGAACTAGGTTAGATGGCAGCCTGTCTTTATCATCCAGTCTGCAGGACAGCAGGACAGACTAATTCAACATTATTGCCTGTATAACCTGTTGAAACATATGATTTCCACTTTTTGCCTTTGTAGCTAGACAGGCACAGCCTGTTTTGTCTTGTGTATATTTGTAATACACATTTACAAGACAGACACTCTTCCAGCTATAGAAACTTCTGTTATCCCTTTAAATCCATTGGCAAATGGAGGGGCAAAAAAAACTTTTCCAAACAAATTTGGCTTGGTGTCTTAAGTCATCTATTTCCATCGCTAATATATCTCAAATTCAAGTCTGCCTCTTTTTTGGGGGGTAGAAAAGGGTGTGGTAAAGCTACATTGAGGAATGTGGACCTTATTTTTCATTTTGTTTTCAGAAAATCTGCAGAGCAGGTTGAGAGAATTTTGGCCTCAGTGACCCCTGAATAATGATGATACTTTTCTTCTCCTGTTATTTTTTTCCCATCCATCTGTGATACTATTTCCAATTATCTGATCCTAAAATGAGAGAGAAAAGTTTGTAGGTGGAGGCATCTAGAAAGGTCCTCAGAGATATGTGATATCTTCTGTAGATACTGCTTCAGTCATGTTTTTAGCCATTTTATAGCTTTCTGGATTTCATGCCACTTGAACTTTGAGGTTTCTGGGATAAGGAAACCTATGCATTTCATTCTTTTTCACAGTGAATAATCAGTTTCTTGGTATTCATCTTTTTCCTTACTACTGCTTTTTTTTCTTCCCTTCCCCCCTCTCCCCTCCCTTAGGATCATATATGATAGTGATTTCCTCAGACCATGACCCTGGAGAAAAGACTCGACTTCAGCTTCCAACAATGAAAGAAAATGATACTCACTGCATCGATTTCAGCTACCTCCTGTACAGCAAGAATGGAGGAAACCCAGGCACTTTGAACATCCTTGTTAGGGTGAACAAAGGACCACTGGCTAATCCCATCTGGAATGTCACTGGCTCCACTGGCAAAGACTGGCTTCGAGCAGAGTTGGCTGTCAGCACTTTCTGGCCAAATGAGTATCAGGTAAACTTGCAATAAAGTCACACCACTTAATAATATTTACTGCAAAGTCCTATTCACTTTGTGTTGTTTTAATCTGTTATGATGGAATATTCTCCCAGTGTCCTCAAGTGAAGTGTTCCATTCAGTATAAATAATTATGTGGGAATGGATATTTTTTATAGCAGGTGATTGTTCAAAGTTATCTGTTACTGTATGATAGGAAAAAAGAATTAGCTGGAAAAAAGCCTTGTTGAAAGAAATGGTAAGGTTAAAGTCCAGTAGCATCAAAAATTATAAACTCCCAGAAATAAATTGCCTGTGCAACTGTAATTTGTACTTGTCTTCCCTCCTCTTTTGTATATGCCTGTGTTACTGTGTCTAATTACATGACCATAAACTGTGTTTTTTTCCACATGACATTTGCTTCATTTGTTGTGCAGGCAGAATGGTGCTCACCTAATGAGCAGCTGTTCAGGATATGTTTTTTTCCCTGTTTGCTTGCTATGGGACAAAACCACCTGCAGTGTAGGCCTGTTGTTTGGAGGGAAAATTTGTTTTGTTATTACTAGATGCTGTTCTTTGATTTGTTTGATTAACCTAAGAAAGTACGTGCAGCTGTTTTACTCAGTGGGTATTTGATGTGAAGGATGAATCTCATACATGGGCATTTTTGTTCTGGCGTGTAGGAGTAGGAAGAGTTGGATTACATGTGCTCATCTGAGTTGTTACACCATGAGGTGTTAATGTGCTTACAGGCCCCTATCTAAATATTCTTCATTAGTGCTTTTGCAAAGAGTTTGAATCTCCAGAGTAGTTAATAAATGAAGGAAAGTGGCTGCGTTATTAACGGTTTTGTTGAATAGTGGTATTGTAGGAATGTTTCTTAAAAGTGCCTTTATCTAATGTTTGTTGTGATTGCCCACCAAAGTAACATCCATTAATAAGCTTCAGTGCAAGCAGCCTTACTTATACAGTGAAAATTATGTAACTTACTATCATTTTATGGGTTTTTTTTTTCCCCCCCGGTTTTAATGTTTTTATTTATAAAGAAATTTAATCTACCAGTGGCATTGAAACTGGGTAAAATTTGATTTAAAGTTCTGAAGCCTGGTTCCAGAAAGCTTGGCTTTTGAGGAGGTGTTTTATTAACCCTTTTTATGTTGCTAGAAAGTACCATTTGGTGTCCTTAAACAAACCTCAGGAGCCTTTTATAACAGTACAGTAGTGATCAAGTATAGCAGCATTATATGCTGTAAATCAGGTTTTTGCTGACAGATGGCCAGGCTTGACAATGAGATTGGTGGTTGGGGCCTTATCTTAGCGACACGGCCATTTTTCACTTACGTTATAGCCTTCACATTATCTCTCCATAGACTCTGCCTAAATTCATTCTTTCCCTTGCTTGGTCGCCCAACAGAATATTGAAATCATGTGTAACTCTGTTTATTTTTAAATTAAAAACAAGCCTGGAATAGAACTGGAGGACTGTTAATGCAACCTGCTGTGATTTGTGTCCAACTTGCACGATTTCTTTCATGAGCAGGAGGGGAAATTACATGCTATCTATGCACAACTGCTTGTTTGCACAAACAGGGTTGGTATTTTTGTGGTTTTGGTTCTTTCAGCTCTCAGGGTTCAGGTTCCACATTGCTCTTGGTAGTTTTTTCTTTGTTTGTTCGTTTTTAGTTTGCTTTTTTCCTTAGTTTTGAGTTGAGTTATGCTTTGGAATGGAAATATTTTTTCATTTTTCTCATAAGAGTTCCATGCTACACAGTTGTACCTTGTGATTTTGGCACTTTTACCTACCTGTTGGTCAATGAGTTTAGCTATCACCGAGGAAAATAAGCACTGGTTTCTATAACAAGATGGAAGTGGTTCTTTACTAACCTGGGAAGTGGATCCCTGCCTGTACAAGCAAGGTCACTGCTAAAGATCACTGCTGAGTGCAATTGTTTGCATGTACTTTGTTACAATCAGGTCAGCTTCACTGCCATTTCCTTCACTTTTAAGTGAAGGAGGAGAGTAGAGATTACCGGGGGCTGAATAGCCCAGGTTGCACTCTAAGGAAGTCTCGTGTGGTGACTTGGAAGTTAGCAGCATGGCCAAGTTAGTTGTAATAACAGAGTGCTGCACCGTGGCTAATTAGCTCCTAAACAGCATTTCTGTACTCTGCTGTGCTCTGTTGAAGCTTTATTGCTTCCTATTCAAACTAGCACAGTGTTTTTACGTCACTCTAGTATACAATATAAATTAATCTTATGCATTTTTTGATGGATTTAATACTTCCTTTTACTCACAGGAATATATTTTTTAAAATAATCAATTTCCTTAACTTTCTTTAACTATATTCTGCCAGGCAATTATTTGTATATTTGCTTTCTGACAAAACATAGTACCGTTTATTATAATAGCTTTACTGGATAAAACATTCATCTAGTTTTGTACCCTGTCTCTGCTGGCAGGTAGCAGTGGAAGTTTACAGAAGAGTTTAGGAACAGGACAAACTCATACCTCCCCCAGAATACACTTCCAGCCTTGAGCATATATGTGTTTCAAGAACTTTGAGCTTAAGAACATAAATGGTACCTTTCCGTATTCCTGTTGGTGGGTTTTTTCTTTTTTTTTTGGCAATGATTTAAGCTTCTAGTGTCTACAGTATATATGACAAGGAATTCTAATGTTAATTCCATGTTAGGACTATTCCTGGGGGTTTCTCCAAGCCTGGGGCCTGTAATTCTTCACTTGTCATATTTTGCACGTGGGGAGCTTCAGAAGTCCTGTAATGACATGATCTGTCTTCTGTCTCCTGCTAGCAAGGCATCTGCAACTTCTATTCTGCTTTTTAACATGTGGATGAACTCTCAAAGAAAAGGGTTTGATTAGAGAATCCCTTGGGATCAAGGTTGATTTGATTTTGGTCCTTGTTAGTTCTGGAATCTTTTTTTATCGCTCTGTTGGAAATATACCACCTTTGACCTGCCTCAAGTTTGTTTGAAAGGAAAAATATTTTGGGATTTTTGTTGTTTAAACTTTGTAACTGACTAGGAGTTTTGTCTCTTTGTTTTCTTTGTTAGTTATTGCTGTAATTAATTTATTTTAGTTGGGATGTGTGTTCCTGTCTGGATGAATTGTTTTATCTAGTGCTTCTGTTCATTTCCCTAAGTTCTCTCCTGCTTTGCACAGTAGGGATTATCCCACTGCTGAGAGCTGTCTCTTCATTTCTGCTTCTGTCACAGTCATTTTTCCGCTTCCCTTGTTACCTATGTCATCCCTTTTTAGTTTGATTTTGTTTGTTTGTGGTTTGTTTGGTTTTTTTTGAACACTGTCTCCCAAAAGTCTCTGTTGTGCAAATTTGTTTTGCTTCCACAGGATCACATCTGTGCTTGCTCACATATGAGGTCCATTTTGTAATGTGAACCATGGGTTTTCCATTTTTTGTTTTATAATGCAAATCTGATGTTTCTATCAGAAATTGGTAAATTAACTCTTGACTTGGAACCATAAATTTCAAACTTGTAAAAAACTAATTACTTGGTTTCTTTATGGTTCTTTAAAAATTCACTATACAGTAATGGTATTCTGCAGTTTAGCAAACATGCCGGCTGGGATACTGACTTCATAGGAGTGATGTTGCACCTGGAAGTATAGCTAGCAAAGTAAAAATACTGAACTGCACTGAGCAAAAGGTCTTTTATCAGTTAAAAAATACTGCAGGAAAACTCTGGAAAGACAAATAATTTTCTTGCAGAATTGTGAATCCTGATTTGGATAATTAATTTGTTCTTTATTATAATGCTGATGATTTATAGGATTTGCAAAAGTTTAAAGTATTCAAAGATCTTGGAAAATTACTTTATGATCTTTAAAGGTCTCAAAACTGTAATAAAAGTATAACAGGAGAATGGTAGACTGAAGATTGAGTAATGGTATGTACAGTTGGGCCATATGCCACATAAGGTAGGAAACAGATTTCTTGTGAAATATGAGAATTTGTTGCCTTTTTGGATATCAGATCCCTATTTCAAACTCGTAGACATGTGAGACTGTAAACAAGCTGTATGCAGAAAAGTTTGGGGGAGACAGAGAGCTAGATGTGATTTAGTCATTTGTTATAGCTAAGGAAGGAAAGCCACAAGTGAAATGGAAAGTACCTGTGTGAACTGTGTGGAACTGAGTTACAAGCTAACTTTAGAAGAAACCCACCCTCCCAAACTCCAACTTCCTATTTATAAGGCAAATGTCCTTTTTAATATGTGGACTTTAACCTTGAAATACTACCTAACATCAAGAAAATACAAATATCTTTAAAAAAACCCCAGCAACATCCCAAAGGACTGATGTTTTCATAGGCCTTTATTTAAAATATTTTGGAATACAGAAAATTACTGATAATAATACCAAAGACACACTTTATAAATAAAACCTGGAGCTAGTGTAAGTTTTTTTGACTACGTAGGTAAAAATGTAATGTAGAAAGCGCTTTATTTGAAAATTTTGCGAAACACTGATAAGCAGCCAACCAGTTAATGTTACAACTCTCTGTGTAAGTCTTGGATGTTGAGTTGCAAGACAGTGAAAATTGTCTGATGGAAATCTCAGCATGAGGAGGAGTTCAGGGGCAGAGGAGAGCAGTCTGTAACGGTGTGTGAGAGGCAATGCTGAAACAGGCTAAGTTATCTGGCCTGGGAAAAGACCCAGTTTAGAGGACTATGATAGAGTTCTGCAAAACCCTCACTAATGTGAATGGGACTACTCTTGCAGTTCAATAATTATGGGCCTTTTTGGTCTGGTGGGTAAACCAGATGGAAAAAAGTGAATGGAGGGTGGTCACACTGCAGGCTTTAGACCCATTAATGTGCCTGACAGAAACAGCTATTGTGGATGCCCAGCCCCTTCCACCCTTCAAGGGTGATGCCCAGCCCCTTCCACCCTTCAAGGGTATGTGTGCTTAACTTTTTTCTGGATTCCTAAATGTAATTTATTTTTTTGTTCTGTGGTTGTTTAAACCAGTTAGGTCATATTTTGTGTAAGTTTTTGTCTGGCTGTAGAGATAAAAGCTAACTTTGTCTGCCACTGCCATCCCTACATCCATTTCTCTTGTGTATTTTCCCCTTACCATTTCCTTTCAATCTCACATAATATTTTAGACTTTTCTAAATTGAAATTTAAAATTAAGTATTTAAATTCTTCCAGTTTCTAAGGATGCTCAGAAATAAAATATGATTTAGAGGTTTTTGGAGGGGTGGTTGGTATTTCATTCTAGCAGACATATAAAAATTGTTTCCTAAAATGTGCTAGTAAAAGATAGGTTAGCTGTACAATTAAAAAAAATCGAAGACAGTATGTAATAAACTGAGAGCTTTTTTTTTTTCCTAAACTTGGAACAGCTTCTGTTTGTAGGTAGTGTAAATCACTGAATTGTTCCTTGTATAGGTGGATCATTCTTTATCACCCCTTATGAGGACTAACTGCTTTGAGAATACTTTGTGGCTTTTAAGAATTTAAGGTGAATGTGAATAAACTGGTTTTTTCTACTTCATTAATGCACAGTGAAATAGCTTATACACTTGTTTGTCTCCTTTGTTTTCCTTCTTTCTTTCATAGTTTTCACCAGATGAAAGCACTTTTAACTGCCTCGCTGCTTACCACTATCTCTAATGTTTGAAAATATCTCCAAAGAGGAATGATGTTGCTTTCTCATCAGAAACACTTTCTAAACCCCTAAGTGTTCTCCTGACTATTACTTGTGAGGCAGCATTTAATCAGAAGATTTTTTCTTTATACAGTTAATTGAAGAGTTAGTTAGAGAGAGACTTTCTAAATAATGAACTTTCTTATTGCTTTTCCAAGCCTTGCTAGTACAAAAAACCCACCAGCTTTTTTAACTGCTAGGATAAACATGAATGCGTGCAAGCAAATCTGTCACATTTCTGTCTCGTTTCTTCCAAGATATTTATTGATTTGGTGAGGACAAAAAAGGCATAATTTCCAATAGAGTGATTACCAGAACCATTTTAATAATTTAGTTCTGCAGATCACAAAGCACTCACAGCCCTCAAAGGACTTGTACAAATACTGACTCATTCCAGTATTCAAACTGGGAAATCAGAGTGCAGGGAGTGAAAGTGAGCATTGCCCAAACAAGCCTTGTCACAGCTGAAGTGCCAGCATTTAGGTTTTCAGTAACACCCTAAGTATTGGAGACTTCTTGGAAACTCTTTATTTTTTCTTAGAAATGACAAGTAGGCTTTGACTGTTAGTTCAGGTCTGTGGCATCGTTTCCATGGGTGTCATTTCTGCAGGCCTGCCACAACGTGCTTTCTTTCCATCCTGAGTTAGCTCATTTACGAGCACAGGAACTTCCTGAGGGATAAGGGAATGATGGTAGTGGGAAAGCATGTAAATAATGATGATATATGCTCTTGGCTTCTCCCTCACCTATTCTGTTGTCTCCTCCTGCCCACCACCTTTTTTTTTTTTTTTAATTTAGGAATTTAAAAATTGCCTTTAGAAGATGTATATAATAGCTATCCTAGCTTGGTGGGTTTGATTTTTGTTAGCCTATTTTGATGAGACCTAATTTATTTTGTGGTCTGCTGCATTAAAAAAGGGGCAAAGTTGATAAATATCAAAGAATTTTTACAGTTAAAAGTAGCAGAAATTATTGTTAATCAGGTGAAATGTGTCAGCCTAAGTCAGTGATCCAAACTGTACTTCACCATTGCAAGCAGAGGTGGCTTGACCTCCTTAAAACACCTAGAACTCCATTCCGGCAAGGGTGTAGAAGAAACAACTTTCGATGCCTTGGTTTTTACAGGCTAAGGAACTGTGGAGTCTGAGCAATTGTTTCTGTTGCCCTATTCTCAGTCCTGAATGTAAAAAAAAGTTGAATTTACAGAATTTTGAAGCTAAAGAGTTTGTGTACTGAAAAAAGAAATGTTAGTAGTTTACTGCTTCCCTTTTCCTTTGTTTAAAATTTTCAATATTGTCTTTTCCACTACTTTTCTTTGTTATATTAAAATTTGTGTGTAGCTTTCTTTTGTTCTACTGTGCTCTGGGTTTCCTGTGCTATATGTACGATCTGAACTGAAAGGAGAGGAGAAATATTATACCTGAGGTACTGAAGTATTGTAAAGAATTGCACGGCTCTACATATGAGACTCTTCGATTCTCTTTCCATCAAATAATGTAGTGCCAAGGAGGCTGATGAAGATTTCGACCTTTTTTCACTGTCTGTGCAAAATAGTGATTGTTTTCAGGGTGGAGTGCTGAAAATTTATTAAAGGCTTATGTTTTCCAAGGCAGTGAAAGATTTGGAGGTTAGTATGCCATATGAGTCTGTTTTATGAATTACCTTAATAATTACTTAAAAATCTTAAGTGGAACACTACTGGTTGTAAATGCATGAGGACTCACTTTGAGATAAATACATAATATTTTTAGCCTAATTTCTGGGGAGATATATGTGACTTGAACCTCAGTGCTCTTCCAGGAAACATTCCTCACATCTGCAAGGTGGTATGCAAATTTTGTATTAACCTTGATTACCAAGATTATGAAAAGCCTGTAGCATTCTCCTCCCTATCATACTGCAAGCACTGTCAGGCAGTGAAGTGGAAAACATACTATTGCTAATCAGCCATCTCAGGGCGCCTGATTCATTTTTTTTCAGAAATAGAAGATTGACTTAAATCATGGTGTGTAAATAAAGAAGTTTGGATATGGTTTCTTTTGTCGAGATTATTCTTTTTTAGGATTTTAGTCTGTCGTTGAAAAGCATAATTACTTGTTACATAAGAAGCTCAGATTTTGTCATATTTTTATCAGCTTCTGCAATATCCTATCCCTTTCTGAGAAAAATTGTGAATATCACACTATCAAGGAGCTGGCAATGATATACTCTTCCACTTGGCTCTTTTATTCACATGAAAAGTGAAATGAATGAAAAGGGATTAGGGCAGAAATCAGTGATATATGCTTGAAGTAGATGGTTAAAAGAAAGTAGAAACTGATAATACTTTCATTTCATTATATGGGTTCTGAAAAGATTGAGTAATGAATTGTGCTCTGCTAGGGGTTCCCAGTCTATCCCTAGGTGAAAGAGAATAAAAGAAAAAATATAATAGTGCAGTATTGAATCATTATCAAAAAGTTCACTAAAATCTCTGCACTTCAAAATTGGAAACCAATCAGTCTCCAAATTTATGGGCCTTGAAGTGTCAGGGTTTTCAGTTCAAAAGTCTGAACTCATCAATTCAATATTGATAAGATAAATTGTTAGGTAATTTTTGCTGTGAAGCATTGTACACTGCCGAATATCTGGATTTTGCCTGACCACCCCCAACCCCCAGTGCCTCTTTGATGTTGTGGTTTAACCCCAGCTGGCAATGAAGCCTCACACAGTCCCTTCCTCACTTCCTTCCACCTCCCTGGTGGGATGGGGAAGAGAATTGGAAGGGCAAAAGTAAGAAAAGTTATAGGCTGAGATAAAGACAGATTAATAGGTAAAGCAAAAGCTGTGAGTATAAGTAAAGCAAAACAAGGAATTAATTCACCGCTTCCCTTGGGCAGGCTGGTGTTCAGCCACCTCCAGGAGAGCAGGGCTCCATCACATGTAACAGGACTTGGGAAGACAAATGCCATCAGTCTGAATGTCCCCCCTTTTTCTTTCTTCTCTTATCTTTATATGCTGAGTAGAGTGCCATATGGTGTGGGGTGTCCCTTTGGCCACTTGTGTGTGTGTGGAGTCAGATGTTCTGGCTATGCACCCTCCCACCCTGTGCAACCCAGGACTACTCACGGGAGGGGTGGTGTGAGAAGCAGAACAGGCCTTGGCTCTGTGCAAGCCCTGCTCAGCAGTAACCAAAACACGCCTGTGTTATCAACACTGTTGCCAGCACAAATCCAAAACATGCCAGCTACTATGAAAAAAATGAACTCTACCCCAGCCAAAACCAGTACAGTTGGAAAAAAAATAATACTGAGAATTATGCAGCTACTTAACTTTCTTTTGTCCTTTTCTGACTTTTATTATTAAGGGCAAGATGAAATGCTCGAGAAGAACTTTTTGAGTATGTGCACACCATACTATAATGTATTAGTTGTTTTGATGGTTTTATTTAAAATATTTTGTCTTTTTCTCATGCTAAATGGTGAACAAGCCTGAGGCTTGGAGTAAAGTCAAAAGGTATTCTTATCCAGACTAGTATGTTACAGGAATCCCATGTTGACTGGTGATATGACCTCCTCAGAGAGAAATAAGTACCTCATAGCTTTATAATTCTCTCTACCCTGTATGTGCTTCTTTTCTGAAGTTTAGACTTTGTTTGAGGTGACATTGAAAAAACAACTGAGATGGTTGTTCTGAAGGAGAAAATAATCGAAATTCAAAGATGGGGGGGAAGTGTATCAATTAATTTGCACTAGAATCACATTCTAATCAAATATACAAGGTCCGTGTATTTAAACAAAAAAAACCCTAGTATTGTTGAATTTTCTGCTTTGCCCAAAATATTTTACAAAGCATTTTAAAGTCACCCCCACCCTCCTTGCCCGCTCTTACCAGAGTGAAGTAAATTATACCCCTGTTCTGGAAGTTCTGAAACGCCATCTGACATAGAACAATTTTCTGGCCCTAAGATAGTGATGGGAAGTTTGCAAACTGGTAATTGCCCAGTGGGAGATAGAGTGATGGCATAGTCAGGCAGATAATTCTCCCGGCTCCAAGCCAGGAATGGTTGCATTGTTGTCTTTACAGACACGTTATTTTCCTCTTAAAGAGTTCTTCCCCTTATTCCTAGTCAGTTATGGAGCTCCTTCACTATTTTCTTTAAATGTCTTTATGTGCAACTCCTAGAAAATTTAAAGAATTGGTATAAAACTTTTTGGAGTGGATTTCTTCTGTGAAGTACCTTGACTACCTAAAAGTGCAGCCTAAGCTGTTTTTTTCCTGACGTTTTTTGGTTTGTTTCATTGTGGCCTCAGTGTCTTCTGGAACCTTTTGTATGTCATCCATGAGACCCTTTCATGTACTACTCATTTGCTGGAACAGGTCCTGTAGTTGGAAACCTTTGTGATTTTGCTGATGCACGTGGCAGGATTACTGCATTGTTTGTGTCGCAAACAAGCAACAACAAATGGAAGCCCAGCAGTGCTATTAGTGCTGTACAACTGCAAGGCAGAGCAAAGACATGTTTTCTGTGCTCATGGAAGGTACAGATTGTGTGGGCACCACTGCTAATGCAGAGCAGGAGAGTTAACGGGGTTGTTGCAGTGTCACTTCACTGACCTGCTGTGGTGTGAACATAGTATTTACTGGGGGCGTTTCTGTGCCCCTGTTTGGTGCTTGTGTGTGACTTACCTTTAGAAATTTCATAATGTAGATTTTTAGTCTAGTGTCAGCTTTTTGGCTTGGGTTACATTTTTGCCATAATTGTCAATTTTGTTGTCTTTACTGTGTTCTCCAGGTAATGAATGTATCTCACGGGTTGTGAATTATTCAGTAGGTGGTGTCTGTTGGAAGAAAATAACTCTCACCTGGAAGCAGTAGTAGCAGTTTGCTGCTATTTATGGAGTGAAATTACTTACAAGAAAGGAAAGCATATTTGTTCAGTGTGAATGATTGTGATAAGCCTTTAAAAAAATTAAATAATACAAGTCCTGTAATTCCAGTCTTCCTTGTGCATTGTTGAGTTACTGAAAGAGAAATCAAATATTAGGGAATTTGTGGTAGTGCTCATCTTGAAGCACTAGACAGAACAAGAGAATTTTGTAACTCAGTGGAGGTATGGGTTTCTGGGGGTATCATCCTGCCACTGATTTTTGTGGAAGGAAGAAGAAACAGCAGTTGTGCCAGATTCAGCAGCAGACACCTAAAAGATCTGTTTGCCCAGGGCATTTCTAGTGCACTTTGCAAGCAATAGATAACAAGGAGAATGGAATGAGTGATGATACTGCATCTTCCAGCTGTCAAACTTCAGCAGTAAAACACTTTTTATCTAGTGTACTTGGCTGCCCTTTGGGTGTGCATTTTGCTCATGTCATGTAACTTTGGTAGGTTTGATCATTAGTTGGTTTGGTTGGACCTGATTAGCTTCAGGTATTGCAGTTGACTGGTTAACTTCACAGTAGATTTCATCTGAAAATTAAAAAAAAAATCCAAGCAATAAATAAACAAACCCAATGACCAAACAGTTCAAAAATGAAAGTCTGCTTTGTGGATTTCTAGGCAGGAATGGAGAAAGATAATCTTCATTTAGTCTGATTTTTTTTCTTCTTTCTTTGTGAGAATTTAAAGGCACACATGCTCAGGTCCGCACTCTCTCACATGAGTTGAACCCGTTTCTCACTGTCTTCTTTTCTACCATTCTTAAGGGATTACTGCAAACTTTTGACCCTCTAATAAATGAGTTAACAAACATGCATCATCTGTCTTTCCCCCCCTTTCTTTCTTTTGTGTTACCTTTTGTATTTGATATAAGTGCTTTGTTGTGTGTCTGCACTGGCAACTGGTTCTCTCATTCAGAGGTTTAGTGGTTGAAAGAAAATCAGCCACTGATATACCTGAATTGCCATGTTTAACTTTGATGAATTGAAAGTTGGTATTTCTCTAATTCTGTTCACCGCTTCCCTCTCCTGCTACACCCAGAGCTGCAGGCAAGAGGGCTGTAATGCTGATTTTCCCCCTGCCATTGTCCATTTTCCAGCTTTCCTGGCTGCTGCCCCTGGAAGGGATGTAGAGGAAGTTGGTGTTGGTCTTCCCTCTGCACTGCCACAGATCCCTACCCTGCTGTGAAATTACTTCCAGGATGCTGCTTGGCCTTCTCATTTGCTGGGGCGAATATGTGCTGCCCTTGATGCTATGCTTGTACTTGTAAAGAACACACAAACATAACCCCCACCATGTTTTTATTAAAAAATAAATAAAACAATAATTATTAATGGTGAATAATAATACCACCACCAAAGAAAACCCCTTCACCAAACCCTTCCCCTTTTTCATAACGGTAAACCAAGGGGATTACAAGTTCTTGTTACTATATTTCTAATGTTTTTTAATGTAAATCTAAAATGCAGAGTAACAATCTGTTTTTTCATGGGAGAGAGACAAGCCCTTCACATTGATAGAAATTTATTTCCTATATGAATTGAATTATTAAACTATTTGTAATGTACTGAAAGTTGTGATAGGTTACCAAAATATGGTTATGTTTTTTGATACAGGTTAAAATATCAGCAGCTTGCAATGCATTTCCAGGTTGCCAAACAATGTTTTCTGTCATAGCCAGACCAGTTGTTAATTGTGTGACTTAACAGAGAAATCAAAATAAAGCCAAAATTTGCTTGGTTGGCACATTTCTAACTAAAAATGGTACATGTGATAGGATTTGTGTGTGTATGAGCGAGCATGTGTTTGCATGTGCCTAGATTTTTTTCTTTTGTTTTTATAAGGATAAAAATGAACCTTAAAGTAAAGCATCATCTTTGTCTCTGGACTTAATTATGAGGTCTTAACAGCATATATTTGGACAACGAAATGGAAATTAGCAGCAGCTGTCTAGTTTTACAAAAAGAGCTGGGACATCAGATGTACTTATCTTGGTAGAATTGAATTCAATCTGAATTGCACTTCTGGGTGTTGATTTACTACTATTTGTCCAAAGTATAATGTGTAGCATAACCAATATTTTTCAAAACGCTATGCAAGTAATTTCAGTTTTGTCTTGTTTCAGAAATCCTACTGAAATGGAACATGGCATGCATTTTAATGTATTATTTGTTTACATATGTTAGATAAATGTGGCATAGCGCCTTGAAACAGAAAAATGTGTTAAGTGGGTATTTTGTCACAACAAAACAGTTAAATCAGACACATAAGCTTTCTTTGGCTGTAGCTTTACAGAACCATTGGGTAGGTTCAACACATTTGATTTAAGAACGGCACCCCAATTTAGAAAGGCTTCCCCGCCCCCCCCGCCCCCCCTTTTTTTTTTATGCCTTCCAAAACTGTAAGAGTAAACCTTTACTTGTTCTGGAATTCACTTCCCCCTCATGGCTTTCTTTTTTTTCTTCCTTCCCCTCCCTGCCTTGTTAAGGGTATTCTGTGTGATAAGATAGTACTGAAAAGTGTGGGTGCTTCAGAACCTTGGTTGTGGTCAGATCTGCAATGGCAGAGACTGCTGAAATACAGGTGTGTTCACTCCTGAAGTTAGAGAGAGTTTTATTTTGAGCAAGTGTAGGTCTTTGAAAAAGGAATTACAGGATCAGTATCAGAGACAATAGTTTCTTTTACAGATATTCTTAATAATCGCATAGAGGGTTATAATTTTACTCAGAAGTGAAGTCATAACAAAGGTAAGTAATTTTCTTATCCATCTTAGATTGTTAATTAAATTGGGAGAACTAACTTCTCCATTTTAAAATCCAGATTAGTCCAGCAAGTCTACTGTAAAGTTAAAACCGGTTCTGCAAGTGCTGTGTATGGCTGAGATTCAAGAGCAATTTCCCTGCTGTGAAAGACCTTTGACCCAAACTCTGTAGAAAGTGGTCTTGGTAACTAATATATTCAAAATTCTTGTATTTTTTCAACAATCTTTTCTGACAAGTTTGAGGAAAGAGTACTTTAGTTTGGGCCGTGATGGGAGCAAAGCACAGCACACGAAAAACTGAGTTAATTGTGTCATTTTACAAGTGCAGCCTCCTCCCCTCCATGCAGTTTAGCTTCCTTTCTGAGCAGGCTAGTTCTGTATCAGTAAAAAATTAAATAATCTAAATACTAAAAAATTGTAAGCTCTGCAAAGCAAAGCCTAACTACACCACACAGCAAAAAACAAGTCTTTGCATTCTGGGCTGGTAAGTAGCCTGAGTTTGCTGAAGAGTGTGATGCTTGTCTGCTGGGTGCAGTGGGCGGGGTTGCATAGCCAGAGCAGGAGAGGATGCAAGGGAGTGGTTTGGGGATCAGGATGCTCCTACACTTTTTAGCCTATGGGTCAGCACAGTGCTGCTTTTGATGGTGAGACCTGTGTTTGCTTAACCTGGGCTGTGTCACAATTGCCTGGGACTTCTGACTCGATGCTGCACTCAGCAAACCAGTCCTTATTGATTTTTGGGAAACAAAAGGCTGTATTTCCATTGAAGATCTGGGAGGTTGTTTTCTCAGGGCTGATTGGGACCAAAGCTTGCTCCAGTGCTTTTTGGAGACTTGGCTTTACTTTAGGCAGGTTTGTAGGCTTTGTGTTTGAGAAAAGAAGTTTCTGAACCCATGGCAAATGCAAAATATTTGTAGGGCTTTTTTCTCAAAAATCTGCAGCTGATCAGGAAGGGATAAATCACAGGGAAGGCTCCAGTGCACAAGCTGCTGGAACAGTCAGCACCAGAGGGTAAAGGTGGGGAAGACAATGGGAAGTTGTCTCTTGAGCTGCAACTTCCTAGACCTGGGACATCAGTACAAGGCAGAAGATCTTTTTGGAGGCATCCTTTAATGGTCAGTTAAGTTGCCTCTGAAGAACCAATGGTGACAAGAAGTGAATGCCAGGAGTATTTCTAGGGAGAGTTTATTTTTGACAAAAAATATTAATTATTAAATATTTGCTTTCAGAGAATACATGACAAAGTGATAGTAGGATCTTCTTCCTTAAGTGTAGTCAACAGGTTTAGTGTGTTTATTTACAAAACAAAACCCAAAGTAATTAACATTTTTTTAAACTGGAAAAAATATCAAGTGCAGTTTTTGTAAAAAATGTAAAACCAGATCAATGTCAAACCATATAAACTGTAGTATCATATACACATATAACTGTAGTGAGCTGTAGTAACTGCAGTATTGTTTGGTAGAGTCAATTAATTCCAGAGTGAGAATACGGCTAGATACTGGATGCCTCCAAAGATCACACAGAGGTGTGCAGCTGCAAATGGAGCTCGTTTGGGTAGAAACTGCAAGCTGAAATTACTTTTTTTCCTAACACATCTCTGAAACTGTTAGATGAAGCTAAATCTGCATCAGACAAATGATCCAGGAAAATTTGTCAATCACAGAAGGTGGACCTCTGATTTTTCACTGGTAGCATTCATATAGTTTCAAATCAGATTAGTTAATTAAAGAAAATGGCACAGTTTGTGTTTACGCTAAAATGTGGTTTCATTTGACTGCTTCAGTTTTATCAGTTCAATTACTGTAATTTTAAGTGTAGTAATTTTTCATGCTGTACAAAGGAGCCTTACAGCAGGTCTTAATTGCTTTTTTAAATTCTTTATATCCATGTAAATATTGTGAATTTGAGTTGATAAGTAATTTTTACCCATGTTATTTAATGTTGAAGTTTTTACAAGTATGTCTTCCTCTAGTTCCAGAGTGATGATATTTAATATATAATTAAACCTCAACATTTAGAGCTATAGAAGTCATTGTATCTCTTCTCTAATACAGTTACAAAGTTAAATTTGCTGTGTAGAGAATAGGAATAAAATTTGGTTGCAAAACTGATAAGGATTACCTCCAGAAATATGCTAAGTATTCAGGAAAGAAAGTTTTCTAGAATTTTTTGTATACAATATATAAAAGAGTGCTAAATAGGTCTGTATTCTAGAAGCTACTATGGTGTAAAATTTTTCAGAAAGGGATTGATACTCTTTTGAAATTCTTCAAGGAGGATTTTCACACACCCTAGCTGAAATAAAACTTGGATCTGTGGGTTTTACTGGTAAACCTGGATGTGGTTATTAGTGGGCTTTAGTATGTTTTCACTTGTTGTTGTTTCTTGTGGCAGCTAATGTACCTAAGCTTTAATTTTCTTAGTATTAAGAAGATGTATCAGCTGGCTGCCATTGGAGGCAAGTTCCCACATAAAGGTGGGAATAGTGTTTCCTCTTTACTTGCTGTTATTACCATGGCAGATAGCAGTAATTAAGGGCAACTTTAAATATGGTGTTTTAGTTTCTCTTTCAGGTTTTCTTTCCCAAGCCAATTAAAATGAAAAATACCCCCCTATGCTCCATCCCCTGATTGTGTGTTGCTGTGTTATCTCTTCATTTCCACAGAGTTTGTTGGTAGCTTCATATAGGCATCATAAAGCACCAAATTACCTAGGATTCAAACCTCTGGCAGCTTTTTTCTACCTTGTCTTCCATCATCACCTTCTACCTAATTTGCAAATTCATCACCCATATTACAGCATTTGGTATTTTAATTTTATAAATGAATCTTTGCTATTTTTCTCAGAGGATTAATTTGCTCCTTCATGGTTGTTTCCTTCCCTGTAAATGAGTTGTTGGTATTGTGCTGGCTGTAAGCTGCCTTTTGTAAGGATGATTGATATTGAGCCAGCATGCTAAGGCATGGTGCAGGCCAAGGGAAACATTGGTCCTGAAAAAAAGTAGCAACTCAGTTTGAACATGAATTGGTCTGTCTCTTCTGATTAGCTGCAGCATCTCAGTACATGCATTTCCTGAAGTGGAATGTAAATAGTTTTTAAGAACTGATAATTGATACGGATATTTTGTGCACCGCTAATCTTTGTCATGTCTTGCAGGCATGTATCCATCACTGAAATCAGCCTGTTTAGAGTTTTCGGTAAAGCAGATTCAGTATCTGTATGAGTCACCGTGTCAGCTCTAGGTTCTCAATGTTACACAGAAAAGAGGTCGAGGTCTGTTAACAGAGCAGATTACTATAGTTAAAGATGATTTGCATGAGATGTGTTAAAAAATGGTCTACTGGTTCATTCCCGGTGAAATCAAAGTGGACAACTTAGGTGTATAGAAGTCCAAATCAGCAGTAGAACGCAGCCAGAACGCAGTACGGTGTGAGTGCTGACAGACAACAACACCGTGCACTGGAACTACAAGTTCAAGAAATCCCCCAGGAAGGCCCGCTGTACTAACTGGCTTCAGCCTCTCACGTTCAAATTTGCAACACAATCACCAGGTCCAGTTTGCCTGGGATCGCAGTTGAGATGGAGATACAGTCCACACTAGGCCCACCTTAGTCCTTCCAAGGAAGGACACAGATAGAGATGTAGTGAGAGCAACGTGCAGCTGGAGAACAAAGTGATTATTCATTTTACAAAGGCGGTTTGCATGAGGAAGATTTGTGATGAACACAATGTTAACTTAGCATGCATTTCCATACAGTAAGCATTGAGAATTAATGAGATGCCCTACTTGAAAATAACACAATGACTATATTTTGTATGTTTAGCTTCTGTATGGATCTGGACCTGGGGAACAAAGCCAGTACTGCTGTATATAATGTCAGTTAACAGTGCTGAGGCTTAACTTTTTTTGGTATCTTCAGTGATTATTTCTAATACAAGGATTTAAAAAAAAAGCTCAATTATATGTTTGTATTACTCTACTACTGTAATTTCCCCAGTTATGAACATTTGAGACAAATTTTATTCACACTTAGCAGGTATATGCTGTAAACCAACATAGCCTCATATTCCTGTGTGTATTTTGAACATGCACATGTTGAAAACAGCCTCCTGGTCCAGGTAAGGCATTTCTGGGCTGCTTTCAGAGGAAGCTGACTTTGCAAGTCAGGCCCATATTGACTTGCTTCTACTCATGACAAGTCTGCCTTGGCAGTGCCCTGTGTCATGTAGGTTTCGTTGTTCTTATGGAACAGTTCAATTTCAGGGGAAAACTGAAAACCAGGCAATTTCAGGAGAAAACTAAAAAAATTCTCACAAGGTTGCAATTGCCCTCTTTTATCTTTAAATCACTTCCATCAGAAATAAAAGATGATTACTTCCCATGTGTAGTTACAATCATGTCATCTTAGTTCAGGTTATTTTCACTTACTCAAGAGGCCAAGGTGAGAAGAATCTGAGATGACAGTGGTGCTAAGCTGAGCTCATCAAAGCTGCAAAGGTTTTACAGTTTGTGTGCCAAAGAGGCAACTGAACTGCAGTGAAAAAGCAATTAAATTACTCAAGACAAAAAAACCCCTTTTGATAGATGTGTTATTTAGTTCAACTTCCTAAATTTATATGAAACATAACAGTAAAAACTTCTGCATCTGTCCATGTAACTACACTTGCTCGACATGAAATTTCTTCTTCTCCCTCTGATTTCTGAAGGACAAGGCCATGCTGGCACATTCTGCATTGTGTAGATAGTGGTGTGCAAGTAAGTAAATCCTATTGTGATGAATTGTGGGGATTGCTTTATATTTAGTTATTCATAAGCACCTGCTATTGAATAGTTCTTTATTTGGCTATTCTCATTTCAAAATATTATATTTCTGTTCACTCTTAGCAACTGGTTCTGCCAGAATGCCCTCACCTTGGACTTTTTGATGAACAGCTGCACTGAATAACTGCATGTAGACAAGACTGTAATCTTTCCTGATGAGTACAAATACATATTTATCCAAGTAGCTGAAACTGTTAACAGATGGCAGATGGAACTAAAAACATATTGTGTGCACTGCTCCTTCTTTCTGTGTTCTTCCCCCTCCTCTATTTGGGGAAACCAGAGAAAGAATTATCATGTGTTCTTGAAAAGTGGATGTAAGTACTCTGCCAATGAACTTTCAAACACTCTGCTTCCAACAAAAGAGTTTTAATGTTCTCATGCCTTTGCAAAGTTGGAAAATGTCAAACAACAGTTCTGAGAAAAACATCACAGCAATTCCTTGTCATCTATTTAGAGCAGAACACAGATATTTGCAAGACAGAATGTCAGTCAGGATTTGAAGTGGTGTTTTTGTCCATTTGAGTAGAGAAGTACTGAGATCTGCTGATGTTATAAAATCTTAAAATACTTAACTTACTATTCAGAACACTGACTTTCAAAATGATTTTCAAAATTATTTTCAGGGACTTAGAGAATCTTGAACCTCCATTTTTTGTAAGAAGGGAAAACATTTCTTCCTTGAAGTGTATCGAGCAATACTTCTCCTTAGTCACTTGATCAAAGGGTCACTTTTTTCTGTACCTTACAGCAGTTAAATAAAATCCTCTACAATCTTGGAATCTTGCTTGCTTTACCTGCCCCCCCTCCCCCCCAACTGCCCTTGTCATATCTATCCCAGAAAAGAACTACGGAAATATTTTTGTTTTGTTTTTGAAGCATGTCTAAGGCCATTGGTCATTTCAAAGTGTAAGTTCTTCTTTTTTAATAAGAAACATTTGGAAGGGACTGATGGTGACAGAAAATTGAAAGGATAAATAGTTCTGATGTTTATTACCATCTTGTTAAATTAGTTTAAGCTGCAGTTAATCAAGTTGCATGGGTTAGCTGTCAGGAGTGAAGTTTGAGAACCCTGTGGCTTCCATGTAGTTTTTGTTTTTCTACTGCACTGGGGGATTTGTTTGCTTTCTCTGGAGTGTTTCAGTTTTATATTACCTTGTTATTCTCTCCCCATGATAACTTTTTTTTTAACTTGAAGTTAAGCTTAACAGTGGGTTTATGATATGATACTGGATAAAAATGGTAGGAAACATTCAGTGATTTCTCTGCTCAGCTTGTTGCCTGAATTACAGCACCTTTGGAGAACTGACTATTTTTTTCATGGGAAGACTTCATTCACCCACTTTCCCAATCTAAAGAGCAGGAAACCTGGTGGGCAGGTTTTGCAAGCAAGCAATACAGACAGAATAAAACTGTCAGAAGACTGACATTTGAAAATTCGAGGAACTGCAGTTTGAACTGGTGGCTTTACTTACCAAAGGCACAGGAACATCCTTGGGGCATGATTGTAAAATGAGGCAGGTAAGTCTGGCTGCATTTTCACATGACAGTAGGAACATATTTCCTTCCCCACCATCCCCAATGTGGGTCAGGCAATGTCTGCTTGACCCCACACAGCTTCCCAGGGTTTAGTAGGAGAAGCACTACCTGGCCACAGGAAAGTATGGGGCTGCTTCATCTGTGATTTTAGTTTTGTTATTGCCTAGGAAAGCCGTTACAATTCTAATTTACTGAACTTAATTGTTTCCTTCCTGTTTGTGTCTGTGCAGGGTCACTGCTCCCACTCTGCATTCTTTGTGATTCATTGGACCAGCCCACTGGTTTAACCACTTAGCCTGGCAGGAAAAACTAACCCTGAAATAAAAGTCAGTAGAATTTCTTTGGCCTGTGGAAAGATGAGCTTTGATGTTGTTAAAAGGCAGCACTGAGCAGGCAGGAGCAGTGAGACTAAGAAGGAAACCAGCTCTTGCTGATAGGAAAGTGCTAATAGTGTCAGTTGCTTGTTAAAATGTTGCCAAAACGATCCAAATTTCAGAAAAATAATTTTTTTTCATCTATTAAGTTTTTGTGTTTATAATTAATTAGCTCATTTAAAACACTTATGTTTACGTATCTGTGAATCCCCAGTGTTTCTTAACATGCTCAAAAGCTGAAAATTACAAACTGTTGCAATACAGACATGTTTGGGATCTGAAAGTAATCCTATGAATACCATCTCGATTTTAGTAGTTTTTTACCCCTGTTTTCTGAACAAGCAGGGATCTATTCTTGAGGCTGTGAAATAAAAAGAAATTTTTATGGGTTTATATATAAAAAACTGAGCTTTCTGTGTTACCTTTGGAAAAAAAAAGTCACCTGCTACATGTGCTGTATTACAGAGATCCCTTTCGTGATTCAGAGTCAGCCACTATTTATCTCAGAGTTTTCACTTTTGAAATTTTACTCACAGTTTAAAAGGGATTTATAAAGCAGTTTGGTTACTTAAAAAAATTATTTTATATCTGCTGAGTCAAAATTATACCAAATTGTACTTATTGATCTGAAATAGTAATTTTTGCTATGTCTTTCTAAACATGGTCTTCACTTTCTGCTTTGACACTCAAATTATCATTACCTTCTAGTAGCTACTCTAATAGTAACCATGACTATCTAAAGATGGTTATTAAAAAAATTATGTATGTAAAATTATTTCTAAGAACCTGAAAACCCTTCAAATCATTTGAAAGTAGCACTTACAATGTAGTAAAGATGGGAAAACTGATATGGAATAAGCTATAATTAACGGCTGCTTCTGTTTTCAAAAGACAACTTTAAGTATGTTTTTCATATTAGAATTTAAAGAGAGAACTCCCACTGCTGGAGCCAATTTGTTAAATATGGGGAAAATGAAATCACGCCCTTTGAAGGATACTGGGAAGATTGAAAACCAGAGTTTTCACTAGACAGCTGTTTGTCTGGCTTCTGGTAGATGAGATGTCAAGTCCATACTTTAGCTTAAGCTTCACTTGTGATTCAAGGAATGTTAAAGAATACAAGAACTGAAAAGCAGCTTCTCTTGTGATGTTTCAGAGAAACTAATTATTATTAGCTACAGTATCTAATGACCTTTTCTCATTGTGGCCTGTTATGATACCTCCTCCAATGCACAGCAGTTTTATTTTGCTTCCAACCATATTAATTATAATAATTTTTGTCATAGCAACCAATTCTTACAATGTTTTGTTGCTAAGGCTTTTGTTAAAATGAAGATAAAGTATATTTAATTGGGGAATTTTTTTTATTGCTAAAATGAAAGCAAAGTACACTTAATTGGGTATTTTTTTTTAAATTAGTGTGATTTTAAATGAGAGTGCGTTTTTTTTCCAAGTCTTCTGACAACCTTGGAATCCTCTATTCTGCTGAATATGTAGGTTCATTACCACTTTTTATTTCCTTTAATAAAGGGTAAGATATGCAGAATAAAGAAGAAAAAAAAATCAAACTTTTTGAGAAATACTCCACTATTATTCTCTCTATCATTATGGAGGTATTGGAAGGATCCTTTGCTCCTAAGCGAACAGCTCATTTAAAGAGCCTCTTCAAAATTGAGTCAGCCCCATAAAAACACAGAAAATATGATTTTTCAGAGAAACCCTGTTAAAAAGTGGAATGCTGTGAACAGCTATGCTATGACTGTTAGGACTGTCCTACAGTTCTTATCCTAGAACTGTGCTCCCAACCTGGCTGGGATGGTTACTGTTATTGGGATGTACTAAGCTGGTAATATAGGTTGGTGGGGTAAATGTTAAGATGCAATGTGGAGAGTAAGGTTTCAGTTCTATGAATGGTTATTTCTTGAAGTAATTAGTTAGGAAACCTACCTAAAGGGAAATTTCTGTCTAGCCCTGGAAATAATAAAATAATTATTATTATAATTATTATTATCTCTATAGCTATTTCATAGGAGTGATCCTGTTGCATTCCATAGGAGCAGACTCAGAGGAGTGAGATTTTTCTATGGCAAAACCCAAAATCCAGCAAAAGGAACAGCTGAAAGGTTAAAACAATTTCAACTCACATGGACCCACNATCAGTAACACACCAGGCCTAAAGCATTAATGACTGAAATAAAAATAAAACCACTTCCCCCTGCCCCCATCCCACCCCCCTTCCACCCTGTTCTCTCCCTTCCTTCTTCTTTCCCACAGCTTTTATTGCTAAGCATAATGCAATATGACATGGGATGTCCCTCTGGCCAGTTGTGGCCACAACTGTCCTGCTCGTGCCCCCTCCAAACCTACAGCCCACCTGCAGCCTCCTCACTGGTGGGGCAGCATGGAAGCAAGAAAGCCTTGATGCTGTGCAAGCACTGCTCAGCAATAGCTAAAACATCCCTGTGTT
>VZRQ01004165.1:1217904-1318542 GCA_013397975.1 Machaerirhynchus nigripectus | reverse complement strand
AGGTTAAAACAATTTCAACTCACATGGACCCACCCTTCTGTGTAAGAGGGGTCTGGAAGAATAAGTGCAAGAGGNTCCCTGTGTTGTCAGCACTGTCTTGATCAAATCCAAAATGCAGCACCATATGAAGGAAATTACCTCCATCCTCTCTAAAACCAGCACAAATAGCTAAGACAGGAATAAATGTACAAAAATGGAGTATAAAGAGATCTTCATCCTGTTCATGCAAATAAATTGTTCCTCTCAGACCTTTGAGCTCATGGAAAAGGATTATGTGAGGACAAGCATAAGGATGATTCAGTTGATGTTTTTTAAGATTCAATAAGAAAAGTTTTGACTAAGGGTTCTTTGTCAAGCCTTAAATTTTCTTGTGAAAAATATATATAAAAAAGACAACTTGCAGTTCATTTGCCTATAAAAACCAGAAATTATGGCTAGGAGTAAAATTTGTGGTCATAGATTGGGATGGGGAGAGAAAACCCAATACAAGTTTCAAAAAGAAGTCTTCTGGAAGCTATGCATTTCAGCATCCTCACAAATGAATTTAAAAATTGGTGGTTAAGTAAGAGGTAATTTTTTCCATATCATTCAAAATTGTTTTGGATAGTCAAAGCTGAAATTGCCTATGAAAGGATGCAAAAGAGATACAAGAGTGAGCCAAATAAATGTAATGATAAAAATATTACAAAATAAATGATGTGTTTGAGGAGAAATTCCAACTATTGATTTGTATCACACGGTGATCATGGATGATGGCAAAGAAACTGTTGCCAGGAGGAAAGAGCTATTGGAAAGATTGTGGATAGTTCTGTGAAATATCATTGCTCAAAAAGGTAATCATAAAGAAAAATAGAACATTAAGACTTTCAAAGAGAGAATTAATACATAAAGAATGAAGCAGAAAGCATTTTGGGAATAGTTCTAATAGCATCAGTTTTTGATTGTTCTGAAATGGTACCTGCCATACAGCCAGGTGAACTGTGGTTAAATAAAAGAAAAAGGCAGTTTAAAAAAGGAAAACAACTCCCTAAATTTTCAGGATAGGAAAAGAGCCTTAAAGAACAGGAAATATGGTGAATACGTGCTTTCATGATGTATTCTCAACAAGTGGAAAAAAGGGTATTTTCTTGCCATATATGGTACATCAGGGAAATAGTCCTGTAAATATTTTTTGGTGTAGTATTATACAATGTAGAACAATTTGATTCAAGTTTTTTCTGTCTGTTTTATATCTGATAACTTTAACAGTGTATTCATAGGTTTACGAATAAATGTAAAGTTGATCAAAGTGTGAAGAGCAATTTTAGAGTTACATTTAATTTTGGAACTCGCATTTTGACAGTGAAAATTATATTTTGGGTCAAGTAAAAAGTACAAGAATTTTGGAGCTTCTGCTTCGGAGGGTACATAACAGGATACCTTGTATAAACTTCTGGCATTCTTACAGAAGCAAGAGGCACCAATACCATCTGTAGTCAAATGGTACAAGTTAGAATAGTTTAGTGTACTTTTTTGGCTTTAAGCCATTTAGAGGAAAGGCAAAATTGTCTACTCTCAACCTATTCAACTTTCATATACTTTAGAATAAGTTCTAATCTAATGAGTTCTTCAGATAGCAACATGAATAGCATTTCCTAAGTGTCATATTAATTTCCTGATGTTTTTCTTTAGTACATTACAGAAGATGTCTTCTTGAGGGGTATAGTTTTTGGCCTTCCATTTTAACCATCTTTGATCCTGAAAGGGCAAACAATAAAATGGAAGTTCCTATTATTTAGTGTCCTGCAAGTCATCATTTCCAAGAAAGAAAAAGTGTACAATTATCATCATCTTTCTCACCATCCTCTTGCTGACAGCATTTTCTGGATAAGGAAACATACATATCATCAGCTAGAAGATAGAAATCACTGAACTGCTGCTTAAAAGGGCACATGGTATTAAAGAATTTTTAGAGCTTGGGATCTTTCCTCCTAAAAATCAGAAACCTCTGGATAACAGGTTTCCTTTTCTTTGTGGATAGAATCAGATTCTGATGCTTTCCTCTGCTTTCTCTGACTGGCATTCACGAATTGTATGTGTGTGTGAAGAAACATATAGATATACAGCCTATTTTTCAAAAGCATGTGGAAAAGCAAATGGCAAGCCAAAGAGATAAAACTGTCTAAGTTCCTAGTGTTGACCTTGAATCTACTGCATAGAAGATGTTCAAGTGAAGACAGAACTGTATTCTTCTGAGGCATGCACAGCAAAAAGATAAGAGGCAACAGTTCCAAGTCTCTGACTGGATTTAGGGAAAAAATGAGTATTTAAGCACTAGTGCTACCATTCAGGCCAACATTTATATATTTAGCTTTATTAATTTCCCTGTCTGCGCTTTGCACACCATCCTGACTCTATGGATGGAGTACATTACTGGTATATATTTTGTACAAACACAACTTGTCCTGTGAAATCAAGAGCCAACTCTTGACACGTGGGCAAAACCAGCTACTCTTAGTTGCAGAGGAAGGACTTGGAGCTTTCAAAGAAAAAGGAATGAATGAGTTCCTCACTGGTATGATGGACTGAAATATATATATTTCATATATATATTATATATAATATATATAATATATATCAGTCAGGAGGAAAATAATGAAGGCAAAACCCCTCTCTATGTATGGAATGAAAAATTTGAAAAATAGGTGCTAAGCACTTGCTGACTCATACAAAGCAGAAGTTTACAACAAATATGTTTGAATTGATCACCATATGAGGTTGCAGAGTATAAGCTGTGTGTGATCTTCATGGGTGGGCTGAAAACATAACTGCTAGACGGTGCTCTTTGCAGTCACTGACATATGATGGCTCTTTGATTTGTATAAAATAGATTTATATTTTATTGATTCATAGCAAGCACATTGTTATAGCAGCAAGCAGGTTATTTACAAAGGCAAAATATGTAATGTAAATGACAGTGAATCAAAACAAGCATTTCAGAAATGTGAGCAGTCTGATATGCCAGTAAAATAAACACTTGTTTGTTTGTTTTCAGTATGTGCTGAAGCATATGCATTAAATGTTCTTAGGTAAGGAGAAATAATTCTAGGTAGGTGGTAGTCCAGACAGGTTATTACCTACTCTTTAAAGAAAACAGCAAGAGAAAAAAAAACTGAACAGACTTCAGTGACTTAACTGATAATGTAGTCATTAATATGCCTATGTATATTTATAGCACTGTAAAAAGTAGATCACTTACAGGTAAATGTTACCAGATAAAATAATTGCTCTCTTAGATACAGGAATTTTGAATTCATTTATGATAAAAATACTCTTTGTTTTCAAGAATAATTATGTACTTTTTGGTAAGGCTCCATGGTCCATGAATGCAATAATTTTCATGTTTCCTAGTACAGGTCATGTACATTCTCTATGTCTGGGGGCAAAGCAGCAGACCTGCTCCTTTAGCAAGTCCTGCCCCATCTATCAGAAGCAGTGTACGAGGCTGCATTTTCAAACCTTAGCCTGGCAAACTACTTCCTGTCCTGCTGAGACAGATTTCAGGCCTCTCTTAAGAAGCATTATCATATTTGTTGGCTATAAGTGTGAAAAACAGATGCAAAATCCGAACAGGTAGAAAAGTCCTGTATGTACAAAACTGTGTAGTTCCAGAAGATAGGACTAGGAAACAAACCAGTGATGGTTGCAGATTTATCCAGGACAAGGACGAAGAATCCTAAGATTTCACTGTAAATGGAGCTGCTGGATAAGTTACTGTGGAACACTGAGGAAGGGCAGAACGTGACCATTTTTGTGTCATGTCAACAGGTGACACACAACAGGCAGTGTAAGGGAAGGGTAAAACCTGGTTTCAAATCCTTTGAGACTTTGCTGTAGCTGGGCAAGATTTTTATGCTTAGCAAGAGGCTTCTATTAACTGCACAGAGAAAAGGCCAAAAAATGCTTGCCTGCTGTTCAGAAATACTGTGTGAACACAGCTTTTTGTTTTTACGTATGTTTTATTTTTTCTTTTATAAGTTAATTTAGTGCTTTGTTCCTAGAGAAGCATGTAATTGCTGGATTTGCTGAAGTCAGTTATTGAATTGGTCAAATTTGCCCAGTAAACTCTGAAGACTTTTTGTTTCTGTGGAGTATTTAGCCACATGTGTCTTTGAAAAGTGGATTTCAGGTAAATTGGTCTTGCTGGTTGGATCAAAGCAAGCATATGCTTTGCTGGCAGGGACAACCACAAAATGAGATGAGTTAAAAGACTTTCCCACCTCCCAGGGAGAAAATAGTGTATAGTAGTTAAGAAGCAAGATTTCAGGCTTTTTTTTCTAGCTAATATGCTTAACTTTTATACACAGGCTCCTGCATGAGGGAATTAAAAGGACATTAACAGGTATTTTCAGATAAGCGTGTGAATAAAGGGTGATTGGACTTGATTATCTCAAGGTCTTTTCAATCCTAAATGATTCCATGATTCTAATAATTTATTTTTGCTTTAAGCAATTTAAATTTCTGTTCCAGACTGGTGCTGCCAGCTGTGGGCAGCAACAACTGCTGTCAACTTCTGGCTTTATTTTTACTATGCTACCTCACAAATGAAGATACGGTTTATGTAGGAAGCTTTCAGGTATCTGTTTGAAAAATATATTAATACCCTTGAATAAAAGTCTCATGGCTTTGCATGAATGAAGTGGAGCACTTTAAAAGAAAGGAATCAAATTACTGTCCTTGAAACTCATTTCAGAGGATAACAAAAGATACTTTATTCTTTGCAGAAAGGTCAAGAAACAATAAGAGAGGAGATGGTCATGGAGACTGGAGGTGAAAAGATAAGGAAATGATGGTTTGGGAAGTAATATTTTCTTGGGGGAAAAAAAAATGTACATCTTTCTTTATGTGTACCCTGACTTGATGGATTGAGCAAACTTACAAATAAAGACATTATCTTGAATACAGTGGTTGCTTTTCTTTATTTTATGGAATGTCTTTTCATTAAGTGACCTCCTACAACTGGTTTTGGCTACTAATCTATGAAAAGGTATGCTACTCTTTGGTTTGTCAGTGAAAAACATTTTAACTTGACCTAAATTTATTGTCAAATTGATTCATTAATGGCCTAGATGGGGAGGTTGGGGTTGGTTTGGGGTTTTCTCCCACTTTAGTCTTACTGATCTAAAAAAGCAGCTAAATCAAAAGAGACAACAAATTAAGGACGGTGTAAATTCAGTATAAAAACCATTCATTTTTAAGTGTGTTAGTTTTTATTTAAATCTTAATAGAAATTTTAGTCATTACTTTCATGTAGTTTAATTTAGGTATAAAAATATTTGTATTGACCTGTGAAGGTAGCCCATGCTATAAACATGGCTGTTAAAATTGTGTCTTTACCAGCTTTTACATAGAAACGTTTATGTATGAAGTATGGCAAGAGCTTGTCTAGCTACTCTTGTCTGACATCTAAGTAACAGTCTCACATGTAAACATTGGAATGCAGCCTTCACTGATTAGTTTTTAGAGAGGACATGAAATTTTCTATAGGTATATTATTCCATTCCTTATTTTCCCTTTCCTCGGGCTACACGCAATAAGAAACTTAATTCCAGCTAACTGCTATGAGCCTAATTTCACATTGCATCCATTTTAGGAACTGCAGCAACAATTTTTATTTAATATCTTTTTTTTTTTCTTTTCTTCAGTAAAAACATGGCTGGAAAATGGAAAAACATACAACCAACCAAACTCAAGCCCTGATTATTTTTTTTTTCTTATCTTTTGATTAGCTCTTCCACTGTTCACTGGGTAGAAGAAGAGTTTGAAACTAAATAAGAATTGAACAACTGAGACAACATAGTAAATATTTACAGTTGTTGATGTATGGATGTGTAAGAGCATGGAAGAAGTGCCTTGAAGAGTATCTTCAGAATGAATGAGCTGGTTTTTCGTGTGGTAGTTAATGTAATAGTTTATGTTCAAGCTCTGTAAGCTGGCAAAAGCATGAGGTGCTGTAGTGACTTAACAGCACAGATGCAAGTGTCTGCTCAACATAACTGTGTGGAAATAAGCACTCTGTGTCAGGGTCAAAAGCATTCCCTTCAATGGTACTTCTGGTTTTTCCCCCTTGGAAATGAAAGTGTTGGATAATTAAAAAGTGGTTGGTTTTGTATTTCATGCATCTTTCTCTTTCGGTTAAGGGCTATTCTATTATCGCAAGTTTGTGGTAAGGATATGTTTGGTTATTTCTTTCAAAATTATCTAAAATAGCCTTTTAACATATGTCCAGCTTATCTATTTTTGTATTTGTTTAACTCATAATGGTAGCTGGATGGGATTTGAGGCACAGTGAGACATGCTGCTGAATCTCTGCGTTTTGCACTTTGTAAAATTGAACTTTAAAGCCCTGGAAACTAATGACTTTTTTTTGTTATTAACTGTGTACCTCAGTCTTCATCAGAAGTTTACTTTGGATACAAGATATAAATAAGACATGCCTAAATGTCTAAACTATAAATAAATCAGCTTGAATATTATATACCATCTGTTCATATTTCCCTACACTCAATTGTTAAAATAATAGTATACTTCCTTTTCTCTTCTGGACCTTTATATAGTGTGTGGATGAAGTTTACTGTAGAAACAGAAGTTTTTATTGAAGCTCTCTTAGAGTGTCTTGAAATCTTTCATGTTTCTAGAGAGAGGTGCAATAAGACAGTAAGGGGAAAAAACCCATGTGCACATGCATGCATATGTTAATACCCCAACGTGTCCATAATTAATTGCTTAGCTCACAATAAAAGCATTTTGTCCTCAGAAGTCCATCCTGGATGTAAGATTTGAGGCATTCAATGCCATACAGTGAAATAGTAGAAGATGAAGAGACAGGAGAAGAAGAAAGCATGACTGTTAGTAAGGGATTGTTCTCCATATCTCTCTCAGGCACAAGATGAATTGCACCTGAGTTACCTAGATATTCTGACATCCACTGAATTTATTGTTCTACAAATACCTTGAATTTTTTCGCATCCAGAAACCTGTTTACAGCACAGAGATGGATCACACGGTTTTTTTTCTTTAGTTTGTATTGTCCTTATTCATCACTTACTTTTGTCAGGGCCGTGATGTTTGACTTTGGTTTTGTGCACAGGATTGACTAAGCTTAAGCCAAGGATAGCTGGATATGCCAAAGGACAAAATGACTATTACTCAATTTGTCGTATTTGCCATTATTAAACAGTAATCACTGTAAGGGAGGGGACTAGAAATGCTTTGAACAGCCCTGTCCCATCACTGTTTGCCTTGATCAAAATGAAAATCTGCTTTGCCAAGGTACACTGTTTATTTCCCATTCCGATTACAGATGAGAAGCCATGCGCTGCAATATCAGTCATTGTTGCTGTCAGCAAATGCTGGTAAATTAAAGGTGGTCTTTGAATATTTTGTAGTATTTTGGTGTGTTAGTTAATGAAACATTTTCTCTTTACTGCCTGTAAAGGAGCTAGGCATAAAAGTTACAGAATAGTATTTATGGTTCTCTAAGCAAGGTGTTCAAAAGTAATTTTAGCAAATGTTATGAAATAAATTTAAAAGGATAGGTTTTGTGTGGTGTTTGTTTTAAAATAATTAAATCTGAGTAGAGCTTCTGTGCTCAAATATCAGAAGCTGAGGTCTTAAGTAAACATGGGCATTGAATTAAAGCTACTGTTCAGGTTTGCAGTTTCAGCTTGCTTTTCAGAAGTATAGTCTTGCTGCCTTAGCTGACACATGACTGACTGAACCTCTCTGGGGCATTACACCACCATGAGACAAGACATAATCATACTAGTTTTCTTAAATCTTGCAAGTGCTTCTTTTTAATATTTTATAAGTATTTGGTTACTCTTCATATTATTTATGTGTCCTTAGCCAAAGTATAACTTACCTGACTGAGCGATTAAATACAAAATATAATGGTTGTCATTTCAGGCCAGGATAGCTGAGGAGAAAGTGCAGTGCAGGAGACAGCACGTTTTGTATGTGACTGTGTATGTTCTGGTATCTAGTTTCCAATAATGGAAACTTTATCAACTTTCTGCAATTGGCACATCTCAAGCTCTGCTTAGTGACAGGACAAGGGTTGCCTGATCGCGGCCGACACACTCCACTGAGAGAATATAATCACTGATGCTGTATGAACACTTTGGGGAGATTAGATCTGTTTGGAACTCCGGAATCCAAAGAGCTGGGTGTTGTAACTGGAAAGCCTTGAAACCTCAGGCTGAGTTTGGGCTGACATGGTTGGTATATCTGGCTTGAAACTGCAAGGAGAGAGGGTCTGAAATGCGTGACTGAGGTACTTGGAAGCAAAGCGAAATCCTGCTTATCAAATTGTTTTTACATATTTCTCTGTCATGTAAAGTCTTGCCTTCACAGACATATGGTCTGTTCGTATCAAGCAAGAGTAGAATTTGCCTTTCTTATATACAGTGTGAAGTCTCAGTGTGTGTGTGAGAGCACAATTTATATCCGTGGATGATATAGAAATGGGCAGAATAACTTAGAAAAGTTTTATCAGCTGAGAAACTGTTAGAGAAGCAGCAGCAAAAGAAAGTACAGCACTCCAGTTTCCAAACTGATAAGAGACAGATTATTGGAAGAAAATCTGAAGAATGTGAACAATACAAATAACTCATGAAATCTGTGACTATTTTCTTTCCAAAATTCTTTAGGTACTGGCTCTTGTATAACTAGATGTTTTGGAAGTGAGGTAAAATCTAGGTCTATCTGTAATGTGATCTAGGGACACTGAGTGTGTTTTCTCCTCCCTATTTGGTGATACCCATTTTCATGACAGCAGTGGGCACCAACAGATGTGCCCATCAACAGATGTGCCCATCACCAGATGTGCCAAAGTAATCAGCTGGAGTTTGGAATTAGTGCCAGCTGAATATTACTTTGGTCTCTTTGTTGCCTTGTGATGGCTTGATGCTTGTGTTTCCAGTCTCATTGTTTCATGTATTTTATTTGTGCACTGTCCTTTCACTCAGCTGTCTTAGATGGAAAAACTTTGCTTGCCTCACTGGAAGCTTCCCCACCATTTTTGCTTTGTATTTCAAAAGTAATAGAAATTAATTTTGGTTCATAACTATTTTAGTACTCAAGGGTGTCAGCAATGAGGAAGCAGAGAATAAGACTTAGGCTTAGTGTAAAGCTCCTGTGAAGTCCCAGGGCTTACAGGAACAAGAGAAACCTAAATAGAAGACCTAAAAGAAAATTGTGCTAAGTGCACTCAATTTTTGAAGAGAGGACACTAAGACAGCTTGTCAGATGAGGATGGAGATGAATCTTAGCTTCATTGAGGGATACATTTTGGCAGTGGTACTTTTGCTTTGAAAGATGAACTGAGGGAATGGAGTAGTGAAATTATTCTTTTGGAGATGCCAGCATTAAAAAGAGACACAAAGAATTAAGGAAGACGGAGCTGTAGTTGCAGGAAGCCTTGTTTCCACATGTGCAAAATGAGTGCATTCTCTTGGGAAGGGGCAAGGGGAGCAAGATAGGCAAGGTGGCAAATGAGGAGAGAGTCTGGAACACACAAAGCTGTCAAGAAATGCTTGATAGAAGGGAATGTTGTGTTGAAGCAAGGAAAAATGTGGAGAAATGAAGTTTGCATACGGAGAACGTTACATGTTACTTTTCCCCTGAAATTATTTTTATTTTCTAAGAAGGGTGTTGGAAAATCTGACATGGAACAAAAACACTGAAAGTTGTTTTAGGATCTCCATGCTTGTTTTGCTAGAGTGTTGTACAAGTTACCTTTGAGTTACAGGAGTGTTTCTTTTACACAGTTAAGACAAGAGCTTACTCAGTGTTGTATGTCAGGTGCAGGTAGTACACGTTGCAATCAGTATCATGAATTCAAAGCTGCCAGGAGATGTGGGAAGGAGAACCTAAAAGTTACATGGAAAAGAGCTGGGTCTGTTTTAAGCAAGTGAAATCAGAGAGGAATCTGGTAATTCCATGTGGATCAGTTGGATTTATAGGAATATCTCAAAATGTTGCTAAATAAAATTGGCATCAAGAGTCTGACAGTTTATCAGCAGTCTTTGGATAAACATAGTTCATATTTGCTGAGATGCAGTGCCCTGTTCATTGTGTGTAATCAATAACTTGTCCAAATTCAAAGTGGGTATTGGCACGTGTAAACACATTCATGCATGCGTCACTATATCAGTTACTAAATGCAGAAATACTTTAATATGCTATAATTGGATAGCTTGTTCTCTTCTAGTGTCTCCAGTATCTCTTCTAGAAGTCCTGTATATATAACCACATGTTAAAAATATATATAGTTGAACCTTGTGCTACATTTAGGCTTCCAATTTTATTTAAAGGATTTTTGAGAATTGATATCCAGAAGAAGTAGTATAAACTGATCAAGGCCTGTAGTTTTTAACACAGAGATGGATTTCGAATAATTTTTGTAGCTCACCTTTAGAATTGTGAAAATAAACATTATTGCACATGCAATTAAAATGTGAGCATTAAGTGAATGTATATTCTATGGTGAACTTTGCTAATTTAAATCGACATGGATTTTCCATTAGGAAACACTAGAGACTTTGTGACAGATACTGGCACTACCTTCAGTATTTATTGCAATGGAGCTATGTACTCTTGGCTTTTGCCTGGTATTTGTCTGTGGTTGTTAAAGCTGTGTTTTAATGTTGGGAATTTCTTGTGGCCTGTGGTGTTTTGCAAACCTTTGTGAACTGAACATGATGATAATTGCCTGTGACTACAGAAGCCTGAATCTGGTGAAGAGAGAAATCATCATTCCAATTGCAAACCCTAATTTACTCCCACTTAAAAACTGCCTTTGTCATCTCTTATAAAATGTCATGTAAGTGAAAAGCGCTGTGTTGAACGTAATGCAGAGTGCTGTGATACAGATGCCAACTGGATCCACTGGTGGGATAATGCCCCTCCCCCCTCACTGGAAAAAAAGGCTGTTTAAATATAGGTTTTGACTTCCTTTAATAGCCAGTGGCACAATCTTTAATAACTTACAATGGCTTACAATAATGAACAATGAACCTTGAGAGCAGAGATTGTAAAATGTGTTTGTCTTGGGCTTGAAGTTTATCTTAACCTATCTGAAGGTTAGTAGTTAGGATGTCCTTCTCTCTTATCTGCTCATTGTAGATAAAAATTGTAATTTTATGAGGTGAAAGGTTCATACTCATCTATGCAATCTTTTTCTGCCATTTAATAATCTATCTCTTAGAAAATTATTTTACAGGCATGTAAAAAATATATGTTTCAAATTAAAAGAGGCTGTGGTAAGTTTGCTCTGCTCATTTTAAAACCTAAGCTGTTTCAAGAATAGCAATTGCTTGGTGTTTCACAGCTATTTTTCTGAACAATTGAAAAAATATTGGCGCATTATCCTGAAAAAGTTCAAAGGATGTGATTAAGAATGGTTCTTGGTTATTTCTGTCTTTCAGGAGACAGTTTTCATTTGGGAAGTATTTTTGCTTTCCTTTCTCTGTGGAGAAAAAGGATACATTTATGTGCAGTATCAGAGACCAGAAACATTACTCATTTTGGTAGGCAAAATTGCTGAAATAGCTTACGTGGTACACCTATAGAAGAAACAAAGAAGGTCTGCTCAGTATTAATCTTCAGCACTTAAAAAATAAAAATGGATTTGCTTTGAGAACAGAGAGACCCTTTTCTCTTGAATTTAGGATTCATCATTCCTTTGCTTGACTTTTCAGTTCATCTGGTTTGTTCAAAGGCTAGTTGAAGTATCAGATGTGTTTGCAGATTGAGAGGGAAGGTGGAAAGGAAAACAACTAATAGGATTTTAGTGGATATACTGAAGCTAAGGGTTTTAAGAGGGGCAGAGGAAGTTCTTTGCCCCCAAGTCTCTGTCTGGTTAATTTTTATCTTTGTGTGATGTGCCTGACTTGATTTGTCAGTGACTTGTCTTCTCTGCTCTGCTCCGGTTTCATTTGTTGAGCTCCTTAATAGTATGCAACTCTTCCATACTTCTGCCTGCAAACTGAGAATATAAACTGAATAGCTCTAGCTTTCTACTCCAAAGAAATGAAAAAAAACTACAAAGATTCTGTATCTAATTCTTTTACTGTTAATGATATAATGCCTGAGAGCTCTAAAAATATCCCAGAAAATATACCTGGAGAATTCCTTCTGGGTTAATTTAACATACTGGTCATGGCCTGTGGTGGGGTAATCTAGATCTGGTATTGTTCCTGACTGATGTTTATCTACTTAATATCACAGACAGATTCCACAGCTATTACTTTTGCTGCTGCATCATCTTTACTACCTATTTCTGATGTAGAAGTACCCTGAAAAAGAAATATTTCACTGTCACAATCTCAAATGCAAGCTTCTGCTTTAAGTAGGAACTTAGGGAATTAATCTGACTTGTCTGATTGCATTAAGAAAGGCATGTGATATTATGTATAACCGAGTAGTAGTGACACTTTAAATGGTTTCAGTGTTACTGGCCTAATGCTTTCAGAAGCAGGAAGATGATTTTCAGAAAGACTTGTTGAAATTGCATCTTAGTGTCTGGAGGTCTGGTATATCTGGTGTATTTAGAGACCTTTTCAAGGTCTTTCTCTTTGTAGCTCTCTAGGTAGTCTAACTGAAGGCAAAATCACCAAAACCTGGTCCCGAGTGTACACCCCAGACACGACATTTACAAGGATGTCAGTTAATATATGTTGAAAGATTCAGGTAGTGCATTTTGTTTGTTTGGGTTTTTTGCAGTGTTTTTAGTTTCGTGTTTGGTTTTTGTGTTTTGCTCATTTTTTGTTTTACTTTACAAAATTAAATTTTAGAGTGAAAAGCTGTGGATACCATTGTGTATCTATGGAGGTGTATTCTGATTTTGTTTTTAAAGGTGTATCAGTTTATGAAGACAAAAACAAAACTTTAGGCTCTTTCTTTTTCAGAGTCTCATTTTCAGTGCATCACGTTCTCGAGAACCACCTGATTCTTTTGCTTTTTCATTCACAAATGTGGATTTGATAGGCTTTGCTGTCACTTTACCAGCCATGAGCAATTAATTTCTTTCAGTTGTAGCAGGAATAGAAAAAGGGAGTTGAACCAGTTATTAGGCATGGCTTGGGGTTGTTCTTCTACCCTAACCCTGTGTGAAAATTTTGCTGCTTACACTAAAGTAAAGGTGTAGCCTGTCAAACTGATTTGTTCAAAGCTATTGTGGAACAATGAATTAATGGTTAACAAAGTTTAGCTTGAATTCCATTGCTTCACTGTGACAAAAGCCATTTTATACTTGATTTCTTTGCTGTAATGTGCTTCTGGAGAACTTGCTTGCGTTGCCTTTTCCATGCAGTTGTTTTACCTGTAAATTAAGGCCCTATGATTATCTTTGATAAATGTATGGATTTGCTGGGTCTGTAGTTACTGCTGATAAACTGTCATCACCAAAAAGGCAGTAATGACTGCCCATTTAAACTTCTGGTTCATTAAACCAAAACACAGAAAAGCTTTGAGATGCAAAAAAAAAAAGGAAGGAAAAAGTATGAAAAAAGCATACAAGATAAATTAGGAATTACTGTGAGTCAGCTCCATAGTCCAGGGTAGCCTGATCATGCAGGCTTGGATTCTCACATGGAAATACGGAAATTAACACAATAGATTTTGGTCTTTGGGTTATAAAAAAACTTGCTTATTCAGATGTCAGTGTTTGGCAATGAAGTATCTTTGAGCTCACCCCAGAAGTGTGGATGGTAAGGCAAGACTGCTGGAAGTACATTGCGCTGTCCCTTGAATGTGTCTCTGCTTCTCTGTGGCTATGGAAAACATTTTTCATGGCTAAAAATGATTGCTGGAGAACCTTTTATAGCTCAAAACTTTGTGGATGGTTGATACGATATTTTTACTCGGTTGTTAGTGGAAGGGGATCACAAACCTTTCCAGGTGACTTATACAAATAGTGCTTCCATCATCCCACAGATGGTTCATTGGCAGGAATCATCATAAAACAGGCAGATGTTAGTTGGTAGCCAGCTTTCTGGCAGAATACATCTAGTAAATATTAATAGTTGTGAAATGCATACATGAAAAATTTCAATTAACACTTTCTAAAGAGAAAAGGATTATATTCAATCCAACCTATAGTGAGCGTCCGGAAGATAGTCAAAAGTGAATTTAAACCCTTCTGTTTAATATAAGTGAGATAAAACTATTTTGTGGGACAACAGAAAGTCAGAATGATCAAAGCTGAAAGGCACCTTTGTAGGTTATCCAGTCCTGCTCAAAATTTTTCCACCTGATAGGGAATTCCCAAAGGAATTGAAAGTCAGAAAGGACTGACCTCTACTCCAGATTTGGAGAAGTGGCATTATGCCAGGCTTGTATTGCTGCATTTTCAGGTAGCTACCCATGTTCAAAAGGACTGCTTCTATGCTACTGGGAAGACTTTCCTTAATATTTTAGTCTATCATAAAAATAAGCAAAGCACTGAGTATTTCATATGGGTTCTTAACTTGTGTCGTACTACTACTCTCCCAATTTTAGCCTTTAAATATCATGGGTTACAGTGCTATCAATGTTTTGTTGCCCATGGTTAAAAGTCATACCTTTTTATGTGTTACTGTTATGTTTAAATCTCAATCATTTAAGAGATTTCACCCTTTAACAAATGTTTTGGTTTATTGAATATCTGGTGTTTATGGGCTATGTAAGGATGTTTTTTCAAGTTCTTCAGTCCGTCAGGAGCAGGGTGGGTTTTTATAAAACTGTAAGTATTCCCACATGACAAACTACTACTGCTCCAAAGCCCGAGCAGCTGTAACTCATCCGTGTGTGGTGCTTCATCCAGACATTTTCTAGGCAGGAATCTAGAAACATTTGGCATAAGCAACTTAAGAGAAGTAAGCAAAGATAAGTGCAAAGATGTAGAGGTATGATTTTTTTTTCCGATGTTCCTTATAACACAGTTGTTTCCAGGGTCACTGAGTCTAATTTCTAGCTTTTCCTGCCATGATATAACTGTCATGTAGGGCCTTTCAAAGGCTTATTGTGCTTCATAGTAATTATGTGTTTTGCTGGAACATGTATCTTGTTTGTGGAGGTAAAATATTGTTATTAAATCTCCTCATGTCTGAATTGTTTAGCTCACCAAGACCTTACCTACAGTTCTTGCTTTCATGTAAAAAGATGATTTTATAGTTGTGGTGTGGATTTGGTTTTTGTTTGTTTTGTTTTTTTCCCCCAGGGATTGAGTAGCTAGGTCACTTACCACTAATAAATTATCTAAAAAATCACCCTTTAGGACCCTTTGTAGGCATGTTTTTTTGTGTGTGATTCTTCACCAGAGAGCATGAACTGAGATGAATCTTGGAGTACAGATTTCCCATGTCAAGTGAAGCTTAAATATAACATTAAAGATGAGAGGAGATGTGAATGTCAGGGTTCCTTGTAGGTGACTCTGAGGTGGTCGGACAATCTGACATGACAAACTCAGCTGGACACCAGTGAGAAGATAGCTTTAACTCCTTTGGTTTTCAATGTCAGGAGGTGTGCTATTTAGGATAAAAAAGTAGTAGGGTGTTAGCTGACTTGGCAGAGTTGAGATCCCAAAGTTTTCACCCAAGTGTTTGATTTGCTGTGCTGAAGTTCTCTTGGATCATGTCATTTCCAAAGGCTGCCTCACAGCATTACTTGAGCATTCAAATGGAATTAATTATGCTTTCATTGTTTCTAAATTATTTCAGCAAAATTGTCTGTAACTTTCACAAGGGAAATACTTTTTATTATGTTAACAAAATTTTTATATGTTAGATAGAATTTCTTTAGCTGTCCCTTTCAGCTAGCTTCCATTAAGTGTTTCTTTTGTAACATGACACTGTTTTCACATTTATATTAATTTTTAGTTTCTTGGTAATTAAAACCTTTGAGTCAGTGTTTTAAGATGCCTGTTAACACTGTAAAAGCATTAAATAGGGCTAGAAACTTGTCAGTGAATAAGATTTGTTTTATATATAATTGGTCTTGCTGTGCATGGCTTTTCATCTGCAGAGAATTATTTTACTGCAAAACAAACTTTCTTCTATGTGCTGTTTAACTTTTAGCAATTCTATTGCAAGTACTGTGTTTGGTGTTTGGGAATCACCCTACTGTGCTGTTAAAAAACTGAAAAGTAATCAATGAAAGAGGTGGTTTTGAAGTAGAAAAAAAAATTTAAAGTTTTCTTTTTATGTTCTTATGAAAGGCTAAAGTTTCATATCTGATGAGGCTAATATAACTCACATCTGGTGAAATTAGTCAATATAACCACTTCTTTTGGTTTGAATTTTGGTTTGGATTTGTTTGTTTGTTTGTTTTTGTGGTTTTTTGTAGTTTGTTTTTCAGTGTTTTGGGGGGTTTTTATTGTGTGGTACTGTGGTTTTACTGTGGGTTATCACAGTATGATAACTTTTGTCTGCTCACAGGTCTCTAGTACCTTTCCACAAAGCACTGGAATTCATCTGTGTACAAGGTTGATTTCAGATTACCCAGCTAGTAGAAGCCCTACTGTGCCTGAACAAAAATATGTTGTAGGTTGAATGTTTTATGGAAAATACAGTATCTAAGTTTTTCCTTTAAAAAACTTTTTAATATTTTCATCTCCAATTTTTCACCTCTCTCTAATTATATGTATCAGAGCCTAGCAGGAAAAAAATGTAAATGAAACACTACTTTTCTGTTGTAACTAAACCTTTTACTGCTCACTTTTATCTAACTGAGGCATTGCTTTCTATATATGATGGTGTGGCAGGACTGCTGTCAAAGCTGGGAGATTGTGCCTCCTTCACTGGTCAGAACCAGTCAAGCGGAGAAAGGACAAGGAAGGTCTCCAAATTGTACTGAAAATACCCTAATTGGTAGTGGTGGTGGTGGTGTACTGCTTACAAGAAAACAGCTGCTAGAAAACCTAGGAAGAATTGTATCCTTAAGGGTAGGCTTTGGGCTACAGAGTTGTTTTCCCTCTTTCCTGAACTACAATTTGTGCTTAATTGACTAGGTATGCTTTGGGAGTGCTTATTTTGATCAGTGCCTCAAATGAGCTAATGAAGATTACACCTAAACTTTTGGATCCTGACAAGAGTTAAAAATCCAGTGAGTCCAGCCTTTAAGAAGCACATTTCTTATATTCCTGCAAGTTCTGGCTTAGCCTTTGTGATGATTACAGGATGCATTTTTAGGGCTTTGAAGCAATGTGAAGGTTTGAGTATTTCTTAAGCATCAAACTTCAATAACTAGAAGACTGTAGGAGTCTCTGCTGTAATAATTACTACTTTTTCCATTCCATTCAAACACTGTTGAGTATTTAAACTGGTCAAAATGTTTATTTCTGGAATGATATTAGATGAATAGTGATTTTAGAGCTGAGATTCTGGATTTTAGAGCTGGGATGTGAAAAGGTATGTACTATTTTACAGTGCCTACACCAAAACAGCTCTTTTTTAAAATTTTATTTTATTTTATTTTTTGCTGCTCATCATGCACCTAATTTTCAGCTTGCAGCCCTTCATAGGTTGACAAGTGTATAGGTAAAGTGATGTGATTGACAGAATCTAGTTAGGTTTCCAAATGTCCCTCTGCACAAACTTAGAGTGAAGCTAAGCTGGAATTCTTTGAGATATTTTCTTAGATACAGAATTGTTTCATCATGTTCATATGGGACTAGAGTGGGTGCCAAAAACCAGTACAAACACAGAAATTTGTAGGTAGAAGCTACAATGGAATAGCAAGGACAGTATACAATTGTGAGGTCCTGTAGAAGGACTCATCAACTGTGAATGATTGAGAAATAAAATGACAGGCAGATTTTAGTGTCGATAATGAGATATAAAATAATGCACACTCCATAAAATCTAAATTTCACACACAGAATTAGGGACTTAGTTGAAGCTTGCCATTGCCACTCTGCAGCAAGATCATGGGGTAAAAACATCAGCATATAGCCCAGTGATGTCAAAAAAAAGCAAATGAAGTGTTAAGACTGGTTAAAGAAGTTCAGTATAAATTAGGTAATGATATTATGCTGTTGAATAAATTATGACTCACCCATATTTTGATTACTGTGTGCCAGCTCTGTTCTCATTATCTTCAAAGAATATAGTGCTGTTAGAAAGAGCTTTAGAGAGAAGGATGAGCATAATCAAAGAAAAGGGAATGGCTTTTACATGAGATTGGCTGAACAATGGGGGACTCTTCAAATTTGAGATGAAATTACTTTTACATTTACATTTGGGACATATACTAGAGGTTTACAAAGTTGTGAATAATATATAAGGCTGACTGGGATCAATTTGTCACTGATTTGGGTCATTAAAGGAAGTCTGGTATAAACCATAAAAATGGAAATGTTTCTTAGTGCTGTCAATAGCAAACTCACGGATTTTTCCAAATGACACTGCATTCACTAAAAGCTTGCATAGTTATAGGGAGAAAATGGCCCAATATATGGACAAGAGATACATTAGGAATGGCTAAATATGTAGGAGTGCATCCAGTTCGGGGAATTCTGGCACTGGATCTTCATTTGTATCTGAATGTAGGCACTTCATATACAAGGATATGCAATTTTATTTGGAGAAGTAAATTACTATTTGTGTATCACTTTGGAACCATGTAGAAAATTCTGGGATCAGGTCTAAGTCCCTTGAGTAGGATTTGAATTACCTGAAATATTCAGCACTTCCCATTCTCATTCATGGTATCAGTTCTGGTACAAATGAGACAGGATAGTCGTCTCCATAGCCCTGCTTTGTGGCAGCCCAAGTCAACCCCCTGGAAACAATTTCTCTCTCCTCTATTAAAGAAAGTGAGCATTTCTCAGAAGTGCACTCTATGAGTATGCAATTAAATAGTAATAAGTGGAAGGACATTTATGGTTGCACAGACAACTAATGTTTTCTGGCTAGAGTGATAATCAGAAATATTTTTCAGCTAAAATGCAAGTGTCAAAGCCATTCTTTCTAAGACTGTAAACTGAACAGCAGTGCACAAGTTCTGGATTCACTCCCAATGCAGTGGTGTCTTACTAGGATAAGCCTCCTCTGATGAAAGCAATGGCTCAACAGTCAGTTTTTTCTTAAGTATTGTGTGTGTATTTGAGGAAAAGAACTACCTCAGGTTCTTGTCTGACTTGTCAGCATTTTGAATTGTTGTTTTTGCCTAAATATGCAACTCCCTTTTTCCATTTCCCATTGTAAATGTGAACAGATGTTATCAAATTAAAGCCTGATAATAAGTTTTTAAACTGAGCTGCACTTTTTGTTATATTGTGTCTATAGTTATGAATGTTTCATGGTTGTATTGGTACCAATTATGAATATAAAAAATGGCACTATATATATGAAATCTCAGCTCTCTAATATCTGTCTTTTTAATCACTGTATTTTTCTTTTCTTACCTTGTAAATCTTGTCCCTTATAATTTTTTATAGACTCCTCGCCTTTCCATATGTCTTCATATTTTCTCTTTTGCTTCGTTGGTTTTCTTCTTCTCATGGATCTCCATGTCTTTATCTTTCTATTTTCTGTGGATTTCTCCTTTTCTGATAACTTCCTAATCCTGCTGGGTGGAGATTACTTGAATTAATCTGGCAGAGGTAGAAAAACCCGAGTAAATTAATTCCCAGCAGTGTCCCAAGAAAGGTAACTTTCTCTCCTCCGACCGCCAGTGTAGGAAGGTATCAACATACAGGGGGACACACTTATATAGGAGGAGCTTTCCTGAGAACTGGATTTAAGTTATTTCCAAGTGAATCCATAACAACCCAGTTAGAGGGACGTGCAAATTTAGTTCAATTCTTAACAATGAGGTTCAAATTTCTTAACTGGACTTTGAGAAACAATGTGCTTTCAGAGTTTGTGTATGTTATAGAACTGTATTTTGTTTTAAAAAAAACAGTCTGTTGGGAGGACTTGAAATAAAATGTTTGTTTCTTACTGAGTTGTCTTCCATACCATGCAACCATTTAAATAGAAAAGACAATAATCCAAATTACTAAATAATTAAAGATATATCTATTGATATTCACTACTGGGAACAAGTGCCAGCTTTCTGAAGTTGCCTGAAGAGTGGGTAGACATTGTCAAACAGCGCTCTGGTCAGAGAGGTCACTGGACAAGGCACATTGTGAAAGTAGGACTTCCAGACACTAAATTAATTTCCATCAAGCTGTTGTTGGCCAAGGCAAGAGAAGAGGCAGAGAATGAAGTGGTTTTTGTAACTAAATTGCATTTGTGTGCAAATAAAATTAGAAGGAAAAGAAAAGAAAATGGTTAGAAGTGCGGTCTTAGCAAGAATGTCTGGAGAAACTGGAAGAAGGATTGTAGTCCAGGGCTATCACATGCCGCACTGTGGTGGTTTGAACCTGGGTTGATGGACAGTCTTTTAGACCAATAATGCTTCTTGAAATTTGCATATTTAAACCACATGGAGATACAGGAACTTCCCTTTAGTGTTCGAGCCTCCCATGGGGAGGGGGGGAAATGGGCCCCAGGCTCTGTCTCTTGGAGCAGCCCTGGGCCTCACCTCCCTCGGCACCGGGGCACAGGCCCTGGGTAGCTGTGGGAGAACCCCCTCAGAGCTGCAGGCAGCTGAGAAACAACCATGAAGCTGCTGCACAGCCAGTACCACACGGAGTGGCTCTTAAGGACTGGAGATCTCCCTCTCCCACCACGCGGTCCTGCTCAGACCCGGCGGGAGCCGACAGAGCTTTCTGCTACCAACACAGCTAGAGCTGAGCTGAGGAGCCAGCAGCGTAAAGGGAAAGAGGCTTTTTCTCCAACANGAAGAGAGCAGTTGCTTTTAAGCTGGAATTTGCTTATCCTTAAAAAAGAACACCCCATGTGTGGCCCATGCTGGCAGTTGTGGGAAGACTGCAAGATTCATGGGAGAGATGTTTTTCATGGCAGCAGAATTTCTGGGCAGGTCTGTTGCCCTTTGAGCAGTTTGGAAACCACGTGAAGCAAAAGAAAACCTTTTATCCTTGATTAGTGGGGAGAACTTTTAGGAACTATAATACTGACCAAAATCATAGTTTGTTATCCTTTTTGCGAGCTGGATAAAAAAGGGGAGGTGCTAGAGGAAAGGGGTGTTTTGCTTTAATTTGTTCTTATATTTTTTTACTTTTAATTCTGATGACTTCTTCATATTCTTTAAAGTTTAGAGCCTGCTTTGCATTTCTCCTAATTCTTATCTCACAGAAGGTATAAGATGCCAACAAAACCACTACACTTAATTTGTGTTTCTGCCTGGTTACGAACAGAACCCGCTACATTCTCTTTCTGCAATCAAAGCACAATTTTGGGAGCTCTGTGAACCACCACCGAGCAATTCTTAGTTGTTAACTGCCCACTTGGGGTGGGACAAGACACTGCATGGGAAGACAGTCTCTTCATGCACAGGAATTTCCTCATTGCCTTGCAAGAATGAAGAATGAAGTTAATAACTACTGCATAAATCTCATGCTACAGCCATTCTTTTTGTTGCCACTGGGGAATGCCGCACAATTTCTGTGTTTTCCTGTGCAACTGTGATGCAGAAGGTTACAGGAGACTGTATCGTGACCCCCAGGAAGAATACAAATTTTGTTAAAATTGGTTGATCTCTTGTGTGCCTTGATGCCTTACCTGTCTGAAAGTAATGGCATTTTTTTCAGAATTGAATCATGTTTGCACATTTAGCTGAGATAAAGCAGAATGCAGTTAAACATGTTTTTTCTGTATGTGCTATGAGCAGCAAATCCAAAGCAAGCCATGTATATGAATGGTATGGAACCACACCACACTGAGCAATAAATATTCCATTCAGTTGTCAAATCTTGTAGGAACTTCAACTAAATGAAAAAGGCAATGTGTCTTATATCTGCACGCTTGCCACTGGGGGAATCTGTAGAAATGAGTGTTGTAAACATTTTTTCTTTTATTTTGACAGGTAATATTTGAAGCTGAAGTCTCAGATGGAAGAAATGGCTACATTGCCATTGATGACATCCAGGTCCTGAGTTACCCTTGTGGTAAGTAATGATTAAGAGCTGCATTTTTCTCTGTCTTTTCAGGACATATTTGATATTGCTGTGGACTGCTCGGTTTTCATCACTTGATCACTGATATTCTTTGTTCTTTCAATAGTATTTTTTTGCAGCTTCCAGGAAGAAATGTGATTGCAATAGTGATTTACCTGGGTGAAATCTTTTTCTGCTAGAAGTAAATTATACAGGGGTAAAAAAGCAGGAACTCTTTGAGTGTCCTTTTAGTCACATGCAGTTGGTGTGCGTAATCAAAATGGGTTTTGATGTTAGTGTGTATACTCACTGATGAAAGAAAACTTTGAATTGGCAGATGCTTGTAGGAGGTTTATCAGATTTTATGCCCCTTTTCTTTTTTCCTTTTTTTTTTTTTTCCCCCTAAACAGATTAAGTAGATTAAAAAATCAAGGAAAAAGGAAAAAAGGGCTTCTGGCTATTGAACTACTGAGGGATTGTATTTTTTTATTGTTTTTGTAGACAGATTTCAGGCATTTATGTTTGCCTTTCCCTGCTAATCCTGGGGAATAATTGCACACACTCAAACACAAGTTGTGACAATGAGAATATTCTACTAATAAGAAGTTGTGAGGAAGAAATTGTTGCTGTGCATTTCTGGCACTTGTTAACAAAATTTTTTGACAATTTGTTTCTGTTCAACTCTTCTCATCTTCCCCTAGACACGCCCTTTCTAAAATATGATTTCATTCTAATGTACCACATGGCTGATAATTTAATTGCTTTCTGAAATGACGAGGATATAACAATATCCTGCTCCAGCTTTGCAAAATGATGCCAAATAATGAAGTTCCAATAGCAGCTTCACTCTTGGTTTCTCATTTTACCCAAACCTTTTAAAATTGTAGCTCTTGTGGGCTACCAAGCTTACAGGGTATTTGAGTGAGTTATCTTTTATATTTCTGCCAGCCCAGCTATCTGATGTCTGTACTCAGCAAAGCTCTGCTTGGATTCAGTATCTGGCTTTCATATTTATTTTCTTCCTCTTCTTTGTGTTTTGTTTTGAAGTGCCAAAACAAAAGGCACTTGGGTACAGTCATCCCAGCACATTATCAGTATGTTACAGTATTCAGACAAGCCCTTTTTGTTACTGATGTTTAAACCCTGTTTGTTCCAATTTAATGTTTTTTCCTGTGCGTCATGTTTTTTTAGTAAGCACAAAGAAAGAACAGTTCAGCTGCTGTTTCCTTTAGTAGTTCTTGAGAAAGGGGTGGGTGAGCTGTGCAAACTGCTCATTCCTCAAATGCGTCTTTTGGCTTTTGTAGGTCTAGTAAATCCGTCAGGTGGTTGTGCCGCTGAGGTTTCCTACAGGATTTGTCAGTGTGGGAAATGGATTTGTCAGCTTCTGAAATACTATATTCAATGCCACAAATGATTTTATTTTCCAAAACAAGAGCTCTGAGTTGCATTGCAGATAACACAAACAGTATCTATTTGCTTGAGCAGTATGCTGCTAATTGGGTTTTTCTCAGTATGATGGATTTCATACAGTCAAAAGTCTTTGGGATAATTCTTGTCTACTGCTGCTGACATTATGGCATCTGATCTCCTTCTTTTGGCTTCGATTTTAAAAAGAGTTTATTATAACACATGTATAACATAAAGTTAATAGAATCACTAGCGGAGAAGGGAAATGACTGAAAGCAGTCCTCAAACACAGATGAGACAAATAATTTTCTCTCTTTTGTTCCTATTTTTTAGCCAAAGATTGTTAAAATATGGAGGTTGAGGGAGATAACAATGTTTCTGGTACCTTTATTTTTTTGTAATAACTTTTTTTTGTAATTTTTGTTTTCCCCCTCTGCAGATAAATCTCCACATTTTTTGAGGCTGGGTGACGTAGAGGTCAATGCAGGGCAGAATGCTACATTTCAGTGCATTGCTACAGGGAGAGATGCAATGAATAACAAGTTATGGCTCCAGGTAAGGCTAACTCATTCAAGTCTATTTGGCTAGAGGACAAGCTACTTTCTGGAGATGAAATGTGTAAAATTCAAAGCCTTTTATTCTTCTGCATGTTAAATAAATAGTTTAAATGCAATTTTGTCTCTGTTCAATGGAGAAACTTGTAATCAGTTTTGCAATGTTGTAAAGCTTGGATTAAAAATTAGAACTGGTATGGGCGCTGGGGTAAGGTTGGCCCTTAAGGGCATTGTGGGCTTTCTCTCATGGTAAATCATCTCCTCTGTATCGAAATTTATTATTATTAAATGCAGATATTTGGCATTTGGGACCTATTAAGACACAGATGTAACACAGCTGTCACGAATTTTGAGGATTTTTCCAGCATCTAAATTACCTGTCCAAGCAGATGGCTGGAGGGATATGGCTGTACTTCTGTGTGCATATCAGTTTTACTCAGCAACATATTTATGGAGCAGCACAGAAGGACTGCAACATGTCCCTTTCTCTGTCTCCATAATAGGGGGAACTTTAATTTTTAACTGTTTATAATTGTGAATAGTATTATGTCAGAATTTAAGAGATGACTATAACCAGAATATAACCCTTCTTACTATGAAAGAAGAAAAAAAAGAAATGAACACCAACATCCCTCCAAAATACTTAGTCTCCTCCATATTGTGGTCATGGGGTACTTATATTTAAGACCACTGGTTAAACAGAAGGATGGCAAAGTTTCCGGTTGCTCTTAAAAAAATTAAATTTTTCCACTTAAAAGGATTTAAAAAATCACTTTAATGGTACATGTACAAGTTATGAGCATTCTTTACTTTATATGTAAACCGTAAGTACCAACACTCCTTTAGAATGGTTTCTAAATATGTCCACTAAAGCTTTATTTTTTAAAAAATGTATATATCTGTTTATTTTCAGAAATAAAAAGTATGTAATTTTTGGGAAATGTACTTTTAAATTATCTATAGTCAGAACTTCAAAATATCTATTTTTTTCAAGTCTTGTATTTTGAAATGAACTATAATTAGTTATTTCAGTCTGTTTGATTTTTGTTTTAATAGTGGATCTGACAAACCTTGACTAACTGTTGCATATAGGCATGTGATAAGCTTGAAATTTTAAAGAGATTTTTAAAAAATATTGTTAAAAATATGATACGCAAAATGTATTATTAGAAAAATATGCTTCAGCATTAAAAAAGGAACATAAGCAGTAACTGCATTGCATTTAATGAAAAAGTATCACAGCAGTAGGAATGATTTGTACTCCATGTCTTTGAGCAGTAATTTGTTTAAATTAAGTAAACAAGTAATGCATTCATTCAGAAAAAGCAGGTGATTTCAGAGACTTGCCAAATAGAGCACACAAAGCACAAAAAATGAAACTGGCCTGGGTTTTGCTGTATGCAAGGCAAGACAATAGCAATAGGAGCATTCCAGCAAACCTGTGAAGCGCCACTTTCAGTTATCGTGGGTCAGAAAGACCCAACAGAGAGAGCCAGCTGGAAATCTTCCCTATCGCTCACTCCTTGGAGTCAGATAACTCTGACAGATTATCCTTCCTAACTTTCACTCCCCTGAGAAGCCGAGCTAGCAGCCAGATCAACTCAGAAAACATGTGTTTTGTCCCTCCATATGCTTCATGGGTAGTTTGTTTTTTTGTGTGTGTATGTGGATCACTGATGTGATAATTTCTCACAGTGTGATAAAGTACTTTAGAGGTTATAACTCTGCTTGCCTGGACTTGTGAAGTGCCCCGATACTCTTGAAGATACCTTGATACTTGAGCTTCTGTTCTCTTTCTTGTTTTCCCGTAAATAGTACTGAATTTTCACCAATTTAGGGATGACTTTTTTCACTCATCATTCCACCTCTCAATACTACTTGCCCAATATAAAGCATGAATCAGCAACTTTCCCTATATGGATAATTTTCCTTAGATTACACTCAAAGTTACTGTTGTTGTGCACAGCTAAATGTGAATTTATTCCTTATCCTTAAAACCTGGCATGGATATGTACGGGCCTCATGAAACGCTGGAGTGTAACTTGGAAAAGGTTCACTTTAACCTTTGACCAAACTCAAGATTCATAAAGCCTGAATAGCCTGAAAGGAAGAACTGGCAGATCAAATCAAATGCCTAAGTAATTGTTTTTGAGAGCCTTGAGCTGAAACATTCCAGGAATGTATTTTTCTCATAACAAGAAAGGCCGTTATTAAAAAAATATAAAAGTGCAAAAATGAAAAATAAGTGGACGATGGTGAGGGAGAAGACACTTGCCAAGCATATTGTTTTAGAGAAAATAACTTCTGGTTATGTCCTTATTGAAAGAGAAAAACTGTTTCATTGAGGAAGAAAAAAAAACAAACCAACAAACCAGCAAAGAATTTGCTATTAAAACATGTTCTTTGATAAGGAAAGGTTCAAGGAGCAATTGGGGACATCAGGGCTTTTTGTATCTGAAGAGATCTAAGATTTCATTTGCTTGCCTTCAAGTAGTAAATACGTGCAGGCAGAGATTTTGTTGAAGACTCTGTCAGTGCTGTCTGGCTCTTGCAGTCTCCTGTTTTGAGAAGAATTAAAGTAAATTCAGCAGCACATGGAAAAAAATAGCAGCCACCTTGCTCTGTGTTCAAAGTCCTGCAGTCCCGTGGCTGCTTCTGGCAGGTTCAGTCTGAGCTGCTACAGTCTCAACTTCACCCTTTTGATCCCTCTCTGCACTGATCTGGAGCTTTTGCAGCTCTCCAGTAAGTCAGTTCAGGAAAGTGATCTGACTGAGAAAGATTTAGACTCCAATTGGATTTTTGTTGTTGAGTGGGGTTGGGGAGGACTGTTTGTCTTGTTGTGGGTTTTTTTATTTGGATCTTGTTGATTTGTTCATTGTTTTGTTTCCGTGGTTTTGTTTTGGTTTTTTTTGTAATTCGTTTGCTTGGTCTTTTGATTTTTTTTTGTGTGTCTTTTTCTGCAGCTTGATTCACATTTAAATTACCTATATAAATAATGCCAGCAGATGGAAAAAGATTGAGATGTTTGATTAGAAGCAGGGAAGAGGGAAAGATTATAACCACATGATGTAAAAATGGGGATTTTGGTAGCATGTCTCCGTGTAGACCTATGTAAACTTCAAAATTGTTTTAGTTATTGGGCCTTATAGATGCTCTATCTGCAAGTACATTTCCATGTTTATGTTTTTCCCAGTGTATATATAATTAAGTGCACATATCTTTATGTGCCTAAAAATAAAAATGGATAAAAATAGGCACAGCATTTCAATACAGTGTTTCCTGTGTGTTTAGTGCTGTAATGACAGTATTTTCATCAACACCATTTTCTATAAATGTATGTCTGTAAACTTTTCAGACAAATACGGATTAACATTGAATTGAACTTCTTCTGACTTTCATGGCTGCAGAGTCTGCTTTTGTTTGTTTGTTTTGGATTGTATCTGGTCTCTTGTCCCCTTTGATATCCCTTTCCTCCCACCTCCGTATTTTGCTGCCTCAATGGACCAATGTTTGGGACAGTCACAGCTCTGTCACTGAAAGATAAGCAGTAAAGATAACAGAAGTTTTCAAAAGTTGAGTCTGCATTAATGCAGAACAAATATTTGCACAGATAAAGAGATTTAACTGGTTGAACAAGATGATCTGAAACACACCTTTTGTGACAGTGTGAATGGTAGGTGCGGGAGCAAGGCAGAAATGCAGCACAAATTCTTTTGTTCTTCACCTTTTCAACCTGATCTGCTACCAAATCCTTTATGGTTGTGAGCTGAAGGATTCTATTTATGACCTGCAATTATTAGCAAATACTGAAAGGGTTGCAAAGTCTTCAGTTTTTGTTTAAAAGTAAAACAACATTGATGTTGTTTCTGAAACACATTCAGAAATTCAGAGGGCCTGGTATCTTTTTTGCCTGCCATTCCCTTCTGAAGGTAATGCTGGGGGGCTTTTTTTCCCAGTATTTTCTGCCTTCTCTTAAAATTTCTGCTGTAATATGTCTCATGCCAACAGCTGTAGTTTGCTCTTACTGCCCACACTGAAGCAGTTGGCTTGTGTGACAGGAGTCCCTAAACCCAAGGTGATAACCTAGGTTTTCCACCTGTTATGCTTTGGTATGCTCTGATTTATAAGCTTTAGGAATTAGCAGAAGTTCTTGCTGAAAAATGCTTTCCTGGAGGAGGTGAACATAAGTGTGTGTGTAGTCTTAAAAAAATGAATATAATGTGTATAGATATAATAATTAATCAGTTCTTGCCCACTTACTGCTGATTTTCTTTCTTTCTAAAGCCTATGAATTTTCTTTCTTTGAAAAGGCACTTAAAGAATAAGGAATTTTTCTTTTATTAACATTTGATGCACCTTGCTGCTTTGTGCACATTGATTTTTCTAAATTAGTATAAAAAGGACTCCTGTTTTATTCTACTTATTTGCCAGTGAAATGCCATGCATTCCACTGGACTTATGTTAATAAATAAACTTGCAAACAGATTGCTTCTGCATCGTAATCCTATGCTCAGAATGGATACATGTTATGCATTAAATGTTTGAAAGAATAGTGCACACAGGGCATTCTAAATATGAAAAGGCAAGAGTGGGGTGGGGGCTCTGTTTTTCATTTCATTTGAAGATTTGTGTTTGAAGAAATCTTCATTTCTTTACTAAGATAGTAGAGAAACAGAACTGATTGGGTAGATTAAATAACATTTGGGTACACCAAGACTCCAGAAAGCAGTGTATGTATTGCCCAGCATTTGTTCTGCTGATCTAATTGGGATATCAGAGCAATAGGGTTTTTTGCATAATCAGGCTGTGTTTAACAGCTTCCTGAGCTGGGAACAATTGTGGCTCCCAGAAGCCCGATACGATTTTCAGTGTCTTATCGATGTCCGTTTTAGCTGGACACTCGTACAGTGCAGAGTACAGAGCTTTTTGCTAGAACATCTGTTAAACCATATGTCTTGGCACCTGGTTCGGATGGCGATAACTGTGGCACTAATGAGTCCATCCATCATTGCTGAGCTTTGCATTAACATAGCATTGGATTAGGGAAAGCGGCTTGTTCTGGCTTTGCAGTCAGATGTGCTTTGCCACGGTCTGTGGCGATACCATTTGCCTTGGCGAATCTGAAATTCAGAGGGGTACCGGCTGCATGCATTTAAAGGTTTAATATGCGCCTTGTAATCCTGGGCAGATTTGCCATCTGAGCGGTGGCGAACGGGCCAATCTGTCAGCAATAGCTGTGGGTGCTGGCTAACCGCCCTCCACTTGGGCTGCCAAGGCTGGCGCGGCAGCCCCGTGCTCGCCCGTGGAGAGACTCGTCAGCGTTAATACGGTCTGATGCAGCCCTTCTCTCTGCCAGAGGAAAGTGTCTTTCCTTGTGGAATAACAGATAATTAAAGCAATTGCCTGAGAGTAATAATTGAAAAAGTGAAATTAAACAGCATTATGGAAAATAAAATGCAAATTGCTGTAAAAACAATGGAGTCGGGCCGACCTCCCAGTGGTACCAACTGTTACTGGAGGATGAGCGAGCGTCTGTTCGGGCTCAAGCAACTGGCTGCTTCCCATTCCCTTTGTAGAGCAAACTGCCATAATCCTCAATGCGCTGTTCACCAGCATCTTGGGTTTTGGTGCTGATTGCCACAGAATGGGATGTGATATTTAGCGTTTTCTCACTAGGTACTGCATATATGCACTCTTTAACAAGTCTTTGGACTGGGCACATGCAGATGGTATCCTGTGATGATGCATTGTGCAGGACCAACATAGTATTCCAGGAATTTAGATTAGAAAGAGTATATAAGAACTCGTGCCTCTGGCAAAGGGTTGAGGGACAAAAAATTGACTATTTTGTTTTGCTTTCTGGAAGGACTATTTCCTCTCAAAGGAAAGAAGTTATGTCACACAAGTCCTTTCCCCCTGCTGTGCCCAGGTGAAGGCATGGATTAGGATTCAGGAGGAGGGTTGGAGTGTGGGCCATGGGCCTTTGGGTTAAACCATTTAGCTAACCTAACAAGTGAATGCTGGGAGGCTTGCTTTTGGTCTTGGAAAAAATGCATCTATAATAGGAAAGTCACGTCAAATTTAACTTTGTTTTACATCGTTTGCGTGTTGCTTTCTACGGGTTTGCTAGTGTAACTTCTTCTTTTGAGATCCCACTGCATTTTGATACAGTTAATTAACTGGTTAAGATACCCTTTCTTTAGTTTGATGATAAAACTTCTGCTGTTACAGTGCACCTGCCTGTTCACCATGTTCGTTACACTGGAAGAATGTTTTTTGTTGGTTTGCACAAATTTTATGACCCCTGGAGGTTAAGAAGACCCGAGTATACTCTGAATGTTAGAAAAGCTTTGCTATTTTGCTTTTTTATTCAGTGCGGCCTAGAGAGAGTTCAGAGAAGATGCCTTGCTAGCATCTGCAGGGTTTCAGCTGTGGAACTGTGATGAAGAGTTTTGATCCCCTTTTTGGTTTTGGTCAACTGTCGAGTTTGATGCTTTTTGGTTTTGAACTGAAATAAGTCAGTCAGGCCTGCTTGCCCTAAGGAGAAGTGGGAGCTATGATGTTGTGTAGAGGCTGCGGGAGGAGAGAAGGCCTATGGCTCTGGTTTTGCTCTTCTCCCTGGGTGGCAGCAGCACTGGGTGAGCCTCTGAGGAGCCTCTGGGGAGAGAGAAGATTTTTTGGATTATCAGCATCATCTGCCTAAAGGAAGTACTAATTTGCACAGCAAACCGGGCTGTTTGTGCCAAACCTTCTTTCCTCAGTCAGTAAAAGCTCATTGAAGTCTACATCATCTTACCTTTATCTTGATTACTGACAATGGCTAAGCAGGACATAAGTTCTTTTTTTTTGTTGCGCTTGAGGTTTGCACAGAAACTTCACTTTCCTCATTTGTCTCATATTGGTTGCTTTTACTTACAGAAAAGATGTTTTTGAAAGGAAGACACAGAATAGGGAGGCATAGATGACTCTTTTGCAATGACTTGTCTTATTCTGCCCGCACTTTCACCCCATCATATTCATGTTCTGTGATACACATTCTGGTTTTCCAAACCTTTCTTTCAAAGTTGTATGAAAAGCTGCCTCAAAGTGATCTATGAGGCTCCTTGTAAATTACTTGACTTGTAGTTTATTCTGCATCACAAACTCCTGACTCAGACATGGTTATAAAGAATATTCACCCGTGAAAAATACAGTATTCATAACTTGTTTGTTTCACAAATGTTTTTTCCCTCTGTTTTTTTACCCCTTTATTCACCTTTGATGCTATCTATGTCATTTAACCCTGAATGAACCATTCTCCCTCTCTTCTGCCTCGGTTTATCAGCTTCGTGGATAAATATGGCAGTTTCCCCTAGATGCCCGGTCATCCTAGGTTTCAGCAACATGAAATACTGTAATCCTCCTGGTCTTAATTTAATTCTGCCCCAGTTAGCTAAGTCCTCTGGTCTGTATGCCAGTCACTTAGTTTACACAGCAGCCTTCAGAGCTGCCCTGTAGGCCTTCCCTGGGGTCCTTTGGTGGCTGGAGTATCTGGTGCTGGGGGCTGTGCCGCTGAGCGTGGCCCCAGTGGTGGTACCTTCCCCTCCTGCGATTTTGTACTTTACAGGTAGAAGAGATGCAGTGGAAGTTTGGTCTTTCTGTGTAGTCCTGGTAGTAATTCCTCAGTCAGACAGTGCCTGAAACCCCCATGTAAATGAGACACCTGAAATTAAGGTGATGTTTACAAAAAGATATACTATTATAAATTCCTTGGCCATTCTATCCTGTGACTCTTGTCTCTTACCGCCTGCGATCAGGTTGTCTTCTCCTCAGTGGTGTGATGTGTGGTAGGTAGCCTAATACCCCCAGGCCCTAGTTTCCTCAAATAGCTGCAGGTCTTAATGAATTACAGAAGAATAAGAACAGCTGGTAGGCTTGGCTGCTTTTAGAAAAGGGTAAAACTGTCTGCTGAGAAAATTTTGAGGAGCTGTCTTTTGGTGTGCTGGTCCTCAGTAGTGGGTTTTTGTGCAACTTTTTTCCTTCTTGTCTTCTACCTAAGCAGATTTTTTTTTGTTCTGCGGGATAAATACTGTACTTCAGTGTGAGCTGCTCAAGGTGATACAGACCTTAAATCACTGTGTCCGGAATCCATACTTTTGTGAATTATGTGATTTTGGTTGTTTGTTGTTATTTTTCTTTAAATCGAGAACATTACATTCAAGAATCAAAGCTTCCTGAAAAGCTCCTGTATTTGTTTTAAAATATACTTTTTTGGGGTTTTTTTTGTATGTTCAACATTTGTTTGACTAGGCTCAAATGAAGAGACTTTAAAATGCTCAGAGAAAGTGAGTGTTGTTTTTATTTGTGCAGTGGCATGGCCAGGGACATGATAGTATGAATTTTGCTAGTTTGCCTCCGGTGGCTTTTATTATAATAAAATAAATTAGAATTGCCACCTCTAAGGGGCCAGATGGCTCTCAATTAAATTATTTCATCAGAGCCCTTGATTTCTTCAGTAGGAGGGTCAGTGCAGCATGATAAAAATTTGAGCTACTTCAAAGGGGACAAGTTTGAGTAAGAGCAGTGCATATTACCAAGACATTTAAAGTAATCGTGGATTCTTCTGTACTGCAGTGCAGCATGCAGGATAAATCTTGGCTTGTCAAATTTGTTCATGATCTTCAGTGTATGTTTGCATGGGAAAAGCTGTGTGGCTTTTCTTGGTAATAAATGAAAGCACAGTTCACTGGAAAGTAGAATCTTATTCTGGTTTGCTATGCATGTAGAAGATCAGAAAGTTAAAGCAAGTCCTATTAATTTCCTACTTATAAAAATATTTAATCCTTCCTCTTAATAATCAAACAAAAGAAATTGCTACTTCACCTTCTTTTATACTAAAAAGATAGGACTATTTAGGCATATTATTTAAGTTACACTTCTAATTCATGATCTGCTTGATAAAAAAGTTATTTCTTAGTCTAAATTTTATAAATAAAATTGGAAAAATAATTACACTTTGTTCAGTAATTCAGTCTTTTGTGGGGGGAAAAAAATAAAATTTTATTTATAATTTCCTACAGTAAATATATGTCGTGCTTTATTATGTTCCTAATATATTAATAAATTTTAAAATGCCAAGAATTTATTGAGACATTTGTGTAAAAGAAGAAAATGTAATAATAATAGTAACAACAACAAGAGCAACAATAATAATATTGTAGAAATTGTTTTAGATTTTTCTTCATTTGGAAATTGTGTCCTAAATGCTCCAAAAGAATATGTGTGTCTGTGGAAAAGTGACAGATATGTGCATATAAGTAAAATTTAAACAGTATCGTTATTTGTGTCGTTTGCTCCCCTAATTTTTTTTTTTTAATTTATTTTTTAAAAACATGATCTGGCAGAGATTGTGCATTATTGCTGGCATTCAAACTATCCACAGACAACCCTCTTTCTTTTTTCCCCCATCAAAAAAAAGACATTTCTCCCTTTTACATAATGAGTAAACCCAGGAATGTTTTGGAACATGTTGTTTACAAATTTACCTTTCCTCAGGGCAGCAGAGGTTCACTGCCCTGGGCTGCTGGGGGCATCTTTCCAGCCCTCACGCTGCTGGTGAAGCTGTGATTGCAGCTTTGGGGACTGAGTTGCTCAGACAAACTGTGGACTTGTGCCCTGCTCACCACATATAACTTGCCCTCTCCTCTGCTCCCAGTGGCTGTGCAGTGAATCCGATCACAAGCTAATCCATTTGGTGATGATAATATATGGGGAGAGAGAATGTTTTCAGGAAGGTTTTTTATATTCCAGGTTGTTTTTTTTTGCGTGAGCACAGGAGGGAAGGTGAGGAGGGAGTGAGTGCAGGGCAGCTGATAGGGCACTGCTGCCAGAGTAATGTGGTGTCACTGCAGCCAAAGTGTTGACATCCTCTGATCTCTGGAGGCATCCCGGCATCCAGCCGAGAGCCCAAGAAGGCAACCAGAGTTGACTGAAATTATTAGCAGTAGAGCGGACTTATTTTAAGGTGTTTACAGTAAGAAAGGGATGGGGATGCGTAAGGTTGAACTGCCCAGGCTTATAAAAATCACTGGGTGAAAAAAACAGTTCTGGAAAATTTAGAGGGAACATTGCTGCAGACAGGTATCTTACTGCTATTTAAACAAAAAAAGCAAAACCCACCACTTTTCAGCCTGAAAAGTTGAGGGAGAAAGGCTGATAAGTTTTGAATTTGTATAAGATACACACTTAAATTCTACCAATTAAATAAGATGTTGGAATTTAGATTCTTCTGGTTCTACTCATTTGCTAAAAGATCCACTAAAATTGCATTTAATATTTTATTAAATGCTTGATTTCTTTCATGAGGCAAAAGAGAGATATTTAAGACTAATTGTTAATTTACCTAAGATTGTTTTTAGGCTGCGTAGGCTTTGCTGTTGACTTTATTTAAAATATAGATGATCTAATTTCATTGCCTGAAAAAAAATGTAATAAAATCATGTTCCTATCAAATTAAAAATAACCTTGAAGTCAGAGAGATTTATTTAAGATTGTAATTTTAAATGCCTGAAATGCCAGAATTAAGGAGGTTTTTTCATAGGCTAATATTTCTTTTAATCAAGTGTTTATAGAGAATAGTTCTTTGTGAAGCCCAGAGTTATTTTCACAAAAGAGAACTGCCTGGTGGTGACCTCTCTTAAATGAGCAATTCAGGGTTATCAAATCAGACAGCAAGGGACTGGAGGAACCAAGGATCGCACAGGGTACAGCCATTACCCATTAGTATAACTCCACATTAATTTTAAATTGAATTTTTAAAACTTAATTGAGCAGCATTTTCAAGCTCTGTTCAGTATGAGCAGGACATAAATTGAAACAGTATGTACCAGAAACCCTTAATAAGCAGAGCACTGCTGCCTTTCTTCCCTCTCTTTTAAAATCAGTAGTAATGCTCTGACATTAAAAAGAAGAATTTAATTAAGAGATCGTGACAGTGCATCTGAACTCTGACTGGCTAATGGCTTACCAGTGTAAGGGATATGCGCTGAAATGAATGCAAGGTTTTTTCTTTAACATTCATTTTTGGATGAGAACTCTCTTCTCTTTGGATTTTTCATCATTTTAATGATGGAGAAATATTCTAATGGATAAGCTGTACATGAAGAAAGACTTTGAAAATGTAGTTGTGCAGTGGAAATCCCAAGAAACAAATTCTAATACAGAGAAATTAGACCAACTGCTCCAAGCCTTGTAAGATAATATGGTAGGAAATCATTGATGTAAATAAAAAAGAAAATCTGAGGTGTTGTTCTAGAACTATAAAGCTTGTTAAATTTTATTTTGATTAATTTCTCTGAAAGTTCATTAATATTTTAAGTAGGAGCCCAATTCACTTTGCTTCTCAACTTAAAGCATGAAGATGAGCTTAAGTAAGCAAGCTCTGATCTTCAGAGTGTAAATTATTTTATATAGCAAGCTTGGATTTGCTTCTCTGCTGCAGACTAAGTGCTTTGCATTCATATTTAAAGCACTGGACTTATTGAAATGGAGTCCTTCATTTTAGAAAACTCCCTAATATTTATTTTTCCCTTCATAGCAGAACAAGAATGACTGCATTACATGGTTTACTTGCCAAGTCTGCTATCATACAAGTTTTAAAAATACACCTTCAGTTTATTATTGGTTGTTTGGTACTTTTGACAATCACATGACAAGTCTGTATTTCGTGGGGGAACTTGACTTCCCTTTGCCTGGTGGCTGTGGTGTGGCAAGGCCGTAAAGGCATGAGGCAAGCCTGAGAGGAAGAAAGTATCATGAGGTTTGTTTTTTTTGGGTTGCTTCAAGGCACTAGATCCAAAGGTTATATTAAGTTAGCATTTCAGACAGTCCAAACCTTTGGTTAATATGGGGGGGAGGGGGAGAGGGAAGGAGTGTGAGGAATGCAGGGCTTGAAAATCCTTCTTTCAAATTTAGTATTTTCTATTAGGAGAAGCCAGCTAGCTGGAGGCGAAGGAGCACCTCCCACAAAATAAGTTTATTGTTGTTTAAGCATCACCAAAATAAAGCCTTTAACATCATCTCTCATTTGCTTCAATTGGAATTTAATATTTTCATTGATTCCTGAAGTTCAATGAGGCCTTTCATTTGCAGGAGTATTTGCAGGCATCAGAAAACTTCCTTAATTTTTCTAAATGAGAGTCAGATAGTCAGAGAGGTGAGGAGGGAGCCTTTGTCTGTCACTGGGTGACTTGGCTGCATCACAGTTGGTCCAGGTATCCTAGTGCCCACCATCCATTGCTTTTGCCCTGGGAACACCCTCTCAGAGACCACCCCTGTGACAACCAGTCTTGTGGTGGTTATGGGATGATGACAGTTTTAGGGAAAAACAATGAGAGTACCTCTTGGAAGTGTCTTGTGTACCATTTTGCTCTGGAGATCCGTTTTCCCTCTTGGTATCTTGCTGCTCTTTCTGGCCCAGCCCTGCAGACAGAGCTCATGCCCGAGGAATAGCTCAAATAGCTCCTTGTTCCTGGGGAAATGACAAAGAGGGTGGCTGGGTGAGGGAAACTGGATGGTGTCTTCCTGCAGTGAGAAAATCACACCAATAAACCTGCAGCTGGTAAAGGTAATGGCATGGTCTTTTTAGTGGAATATGAGTGACTGAAATCTGCCTGCGTGGTGTAAATAGAATTAATCTGTTAAAACATATTAATAGTTAAAGTGAATGCTTGTTTCAGAGAGTGTGAAGTGGTGAGGGACCCCTGGTTAATCTACCACAAAACTGTTTCAAGTGACTAACCCATGCTAGGACGACAAAGGGTGGATGTAAACTGAAGGGTCTGAGTGTTATGAAGTACTCCTGCCAGTGACAGGAGGCTGGCTGATATACACATGCAGCATTAAATCATCTCCTTTTTCTGCCCTTTGTATTTTGCCATAGGCTTTCAGGTTATTAAATTCTGTGGCTCAGCAGTAGCGCTTTTTGTGTTAGAAAGCTTGAAGTTTAAAACCTCAATGAAGTTTCTCATTCCAGGGGTTGATTAGAGCTAAAAATGTCCACAGAGGTCACGCTTTGCTATATATTGAACAGAATGGGTGGTTACAAGCAAATACTGACATTTTTCTAGGGACTGAGCAATACTGAGTGCTCAGAAACTGTATCCTGGTCAGGGAATAACATGTAGTTGATCCATGGGAGAGAGCAGTGACATTGTTTGTTTACTTGGTGCATGTTTCTGGGGGTTTTTTAATGCTGATTTTTGGTGGAGGGTCTGTTTTTCAGTTGAAATCAAAATTGAGCATTTAATGTGAATGGTAATAAGGAGACAGGATACCACAAGAGCTCAAACTGTTTCTCTCTTACTGACCTGTCACCTGGCCCCGAAGCTCCAGACAGATTAAATTTTTCAGTGATTTGTGGTAGCTATGATTTTTTAAAGAACTCTCTAAGCTCCTTCCTTTAAGTGAGATCCGTGTTATTCCTCTTTTAGTGGCTTCCTGCCCTCCACTTTTTATTTCAGCTAGCTTTAGATGGATAGGTGGTGCTTACTGTAACAAAGCTAAAATTTTAGAAGCTATTGAGCTTGGACAGATAAAAGGTAGCATTAAAAAGGAAACATTGGTTGGCTGGTGAAAAAGAGCTGTTGCAGACCTTTGAAATCCCTCAATGCCAGGTTTGTTTAAATGTAACTTACAATACACCCAGTGTATGTGTTGTAAATCTGCTTAAAGTTGAATGAATTTTCTTGGGAGTACAACTGCTACCGCTGGGATCTCCTAGGATGATTGCAGCTATGAGGCAGTTGCAGCTGAGTATGTCATGGTCAGGTTTTGTGCCAGTGCAAAATCCTGATGGTACTTTTTACCGCCAAACTTGATTTTTAAGTGCTATTGGGTACTGCTTTTTTCTTGATGGGACCTCAGCACTGAGCTCTTCTACCATGGAAGTGCAGCATGGGCTGAATGCATTTGGACTGAGGTTTTGGTTTTTTGTGTCTTCTTTGTATGATGATAAGGATAAATGTCCTTTATATCTTTTGAGATAACTCTGCTGTGGTTACTCTTATTTTCAGAGAAGAAATGGAGAAGATATTCCAGTTGCTCAGACTAAAAATATCAATCACAGAAGATTTGCAGCTACCTTTAAGTTGCAAGAAGTGACAAAAACCGACCAGGATTTATACCGCTGCGTAACTCAGTCAGAGAGAGGTTCCGGAGTGTCAAACTTTGCTCAACTTATTGTTCGAGGTAAAATTTTAATTATTTACATTTTATCCAGTTAAATGCTTTTAATACCAGTGCTTTCTGCTTACATTTTTTATTTAGCCTACATTTGCCTTGATCTGAAATGATCATACAAAGATAGCCCTGTGAAATGGTCATAAGATGAAAGACTGGTTTGCAAAGCTTCTTACAATTGCTTTCCACGGAATGCATCTGTGTAAAACCCTGATCCCACAGTGTGTGGAATGTGCCTGCATGTTTTTCTGTGGATGCTATGTGTTGAACTTAAGGTGCAAATCAGATTCCACCTATATGTAATTACCATTCCCTTTTAAAATCTGCTGCCTTGAACACACTCATAGTAGAACAAATAATACATTGTTCTGTTACCTGGGAGACAGGTAGATTAAAAAGAGTTGTAAACTTTCACCTACCCAAGGACTGGAAGCATTGTGGAGATGTTCTGTGATGACTTCCTACACAGAAGTAAAAGGAAAGAAAACTTGCAACCATAGCTTGTTTGTGGTGTGATTGAGTTGGTGATTTTTTAATTTTTGCATTTTATGCTCTGGAAACGTAATCTTGACTGGAAAAGGGTATGGTTGAACATAGGAGTTCAGTTTTCAATTCCCAAACTGTGTGCTCTATGGCCTGGGATAAGCTATTGAACCACTTCTTACCTCATTGTGTCACCTTCAAAACTGCCCATTTCATTCTGAGTTGTGATGAGGCTTCCTGGTTTGTAACTGGGAAAAAGAAGTGATGTACGAAATCTGTTTGTGGGGCTGCTGCCTGGTGGAGGGGTTGTTTTGGCCAGGTAGGGGCAGGGGTCTGACACACTGTGGGCTCTTGCTCGGTTTGTTGGCAAAGCAACGGGCTGTTTGCTCAGTTTGGCATCTTGTAGTCAGACACTGAGTCTAGAGTGGGGACAGGGAAAGCAAGTTTGTCCTCAGCCTGTAGAAATAAAAGTAGTGTAGGAAATGCCCTGACCTATTTTTTAACTAGTATTTGCTGGCAGAGGCCTTTTCCCTGGGAGACCAGTTGATTGAGGGCAACTGGGTTTTATGGCTTCTATAAAACATCAAAAAAATGGACCCTGCTGACTATACAAAGATTTAGACACCATGTTAAGACCTTCTTTTTATTCTGTTAGATGCACCTTTTGTCTAGCAAGCTGCAAGATGCTCTTCATCCTAATAAATTGAAATAAGTCCTCTTGAAGCATGAAAACAGGCTTTCATTGTTAGAAAGGCAGGGCAAATCAATGTATTTATCCAATAAATTAAGTTTTCTATTTTTTTCCTAGTATAAAACAGCAATAAAATTATGTTAAGAACACTATTTGTCTCAAAAAAAAAAAGAAGGCAAGAATACAAAATTTCATAGAACCATCTTTTAAAATGCATCCTATTGTCCTGCTGAAAAACTTTAATAATTTCATAGATAACACCATATTTATAGCTCAAAACGTAAATCTGATATTTAGCTATATATATAGCAGCTATAGAGGGTTTTTTTTCTTAATTTTAAGGTTAATTTTACTCTTCATGTGATTTTTATTAGAATTTTAACTTTTTTTTAAATACACATATGCACACACATACATACATACATATATATATATATATATATATATATAAATATTTTTCAAACCCCCAAAAGATAAACCTTCCAAAATCATTTTCATCTAATTGACATCATGGTAGAGAATAAAGATATATGTTTTTTAGTTGGATTTATTGCTTGCTGTTGTATTTGAAAAGCAATATACAGTAATATATTTTCTTGTTTGTCGGATAACCGCTAAATAAATCTTGTTAGCCAAAAAAGCATACCCATACCCTTAGGGATCAGCTACCCTGGTGTTAAAACTGTACTGAAAATTAACCATAATGACAGGTCCTATATCTCAGTGGCACTTTAAAGCTGACATCCTGCTACATGGATACAAAAGATGATAATTTTAAAGGAAATTTTTGGGCCACTGATATGAATTGCCTTTAATAAGAGTTGGCATAGTATTGCCCATTGTCAAAGATGACCCAGGGGGAAGAGTTTATTAGTGCATTTCCTTCTAAACTGGAAGTGACAGGGCATGCTTGGGGCCCTTTTGTTGCTGTTTGTAACAAATGAAAATTTTGCTGCAGAATTCTCATGCTGAAGAGTATTGATCTGTGTGTTCTCACAGCCAGAGGAGGGGAAAAAAATGATGAAACACAATTTACTTTGTCATGGCTTTAGTATTGCTTCCTGATAATTCTGAGTAACGACAGGGTCTTCGGTTTGTAGAAGCCAAACTTTATTGACAATACTGCTTATTAGAGAGCCAGGGGTGAAGAACAGGAGTTGTTGCTCAGCAACTCAAAACCTTGGTGTTTAGATACATGGCCAAGATATGGATATATCTTGGGATATATGCCATGTTTATACAGACGTGTGATACCATAATACAGGTGTAGAGGCCTCTGACACTTTCCTGATGAGCAGACAATAAGTTAGTCTTGGTAATGAAAGTTTCCAGCTCTATAATGTCCATTATGTTGAAACATCTTTATTTCATTTTGAGATTTAGCAGAAGAATTACTTTAAGTGAAGTTCTAAACTCTATTACAAATGTAGTTACCTGGGAGGGATGGTATACGTTTAAAGACCCTGAAAGGGATAACTCAATTACTCTGATTAGTTTTTTGAAGAAAAATTGAACTAGGATAGGATTTCTAATTAAATTATGGGATTTTACCAAAAGTAGTTCCAGTCAATGATTTAATGTCTCACCTTTGTTTAGAGCTGGTCTTCAGCTCCCACCTCAGTGGCTGCATTGTATTGATTTTTTTACATGGTTTCTATGGCATTGCTATTATTCTTGGATGCGTGTAGAAGGAGTTCTCCCTTTCCCCTTCCTTTTACAGGAAGTTTGGTGCTGTCATTACTGTTAGTTGACTTACCCTCCTGAATATGTCCGCCAGATTAATTGTCTATTTATATTTTCCCTGGTAAATTGGCAATTTCTGGGAAGGGAGTTTCTTGAAGTCTTTAGGGTTGTCTGCACTGGAACTTGAGGGAGATGCTAGGAGGGAGGAACAGTACCTGTGATAGGTAAGAGTGAACAAGAATATACTGATGGTTTCTTTCTTTTTACTTGTTTCTTACTTGCTTTTGAGAACAAGTGTATCACAATCTCAAAGTCTTTCTGCTCCCTTTGCTGCTTAGTGTGGAATTGTGGAAATTAAATGCCCGAAGAGATCACCTGTGCCCCGGCTCATGTGTATATTTGATATATACACAACTGTGTAGCCTTTCCAAGTTACAGTATCAAATGTTCTGTTCTACAATCAATAGGGAACTTTGCCCCATAATCGGTTCTCATACTGTTTCATTGTTCCAAGCTCTTAAAAATGTACTGGAATGTTTCTCTGAAGTTGTCAGTGTTTGCCAGAAAAGTTACCTTGTGCATCAAGAAACGAGTTAGTTTCCAACATAGCAGCTGTGATCAACTTCTTAGTTGACGTGGCATGTTAAAAGTGGCTGTGAGATGGGGATGAAGCTGATGTTATGTTCTCATGTGGTTAGTTAGCAAAACTTTGTAAAATAATCCAAATTCAGTTTGTCCCCATTTGGAGTATCTTACTCTTGAGCAGTGTTGCAGGGACCGTGAATAAAATCACCATTTTCTTTGGCTGCAATACTTGGAAGATACAAGTGATAAGTCCCTATTTTTATTTTAATATATATTCATAACAGTTTGTTGCTCTGATTGTCAAAAAAAAAAAAAAAGAGCAAACCACTTTCTTAAATGGTATGATAATGAATTGCGCTTTATCTAAAGTGTTTGTATGCTTTCCCAAGTTTGTTTTCCTTTAAAGTAGCTGCACATTGTTAGCAAAATTATTGTACAAAACTTGATATTATGCTATTCAATGCTGCAGAATCAGCAGGAAATATGGTACATTTTATTTTATGTAGATCTTGCACATATGAGTTGGAAGAAAATGTTTGTTAACGATAAGGGAGAAAAATATATGAATCAAAATGTATGAATCAAATGTAGTATTTGTTAATCTGTGGATAGTTCTATCATATGTCTGGTTCTACTGATAAATTTATAAGTTTTATTTGAGCCATAAATTACCACAATTTTTTATGTTTTTACGACGTGAATTCTTTTTCTTTTCAACATTTCTTCATCCAACCAAAATGGCTCTTCTGTGCTGGGTTCAAAGAAAGGAGAAGTCTCTGTCTTGATTTATAGTTTCAATATGGAATTGTCTTCATCTGCCTAGTAAATCCAAGTTACTAACAGCAAACAAAGGCAGTGTTCCTCTAATATTCTTCTGAAAATCGTAAGTTCTGATGACTGTTTGTCAAGAAACTGACCTGTTTGTATGAGTTTGTGGATATCATTGTTTCTTGTATTTGATTTGACATTGCAAGCAGTCTCTCTTCTAAGTCATCAGGTTCAAGTTTTGGTGGGGTTTGTGATTATATTCTTCTTTGTTTGCCTTACTGGACTGAGTTTGTCATCAGGAGCAGTTCTTGTTATGCAAGCCTGGCACTTTTTCTGCCTTTCTTGTCTGAATCTCTTTAGGGATTTTATATAGGAAAACTAGTAATTTGGCTGGTTCCTGGTGATGCTAGAACACTATGAAGATCGAGTTTGCCCCTGGCAAGTAATTCTCATGGGAGCATTATTCTTTTTCTCTTACAAGAAAGCTTTGAAATATTTCCATTTGAGAAAGCTGTGGACTGAAATGCACTTTCCAAATTTCACTGGTACTTGTTTTGTCTGGAAAAAAACCCGTGAAATCTCTAAGCTTGCTTCAGATGTGTGTACTCAATTTTGTTACTTGGTTTATTTGTTCAGTATAATAACAGACTTAAAAATATGCCAAGGAGAGCACTAGGTGGCAGGTAAAAAGTAAATATGTCAGGTAGCTGGAATTCTGCTTGCAAATAGACTGAAGTATTTTCATACCATTTTTGCAAAATGCCCCATATTTCTGTCCTCCATTTTTAAGTTCTCTGATAAATAGGAAATTTGTAAAAAAAAAAAATTCCTGTCTGGTGACGTTACCCACCATCATAAGTATTAGACAGTTCAGGTTATTAGTGAGGCTTTATAATGTGTTCAGAAATTCAGTCTCCAAGAGACAGTGGCTTTGGACTGTATCTTTGAAGAGTCTTGAAGAGGGTCTTTGGTGTGTGTTTTTCTGAACTCACTGCATTTCAGACTGGAGAGGAAATTGGGGAGACCGATTTTGCAGTCCAAATCCATTTATTGAAATCTGTGGGCTTTAGATGACTACCTCGTTTAGGTTTCCCTTTGAATCATCATCATCAGACTTCCACAGAGATATGCAAATATTTTATTTGAGTCAGAAGACCCCTGTGGCTGCTATGCTTGGTTCATAAGATGCATTCCTGGAGTATTGATATTAATACTGGTGCACTTTTGGACACTCAGCCCATCTTCAAAATTACTTTATACTCTTAAGTTTCCTCATTAGTTGTAGCCTAATTCTCTCATGGCTGTATCCCTGCAGGAAGACCAGATGACAATGTCATAATTACTTTTCAGTAGTTGGAAAAATAAGGAAATTATTTTGTGAAGTTTTTCTAAACCTTGCTAATAAAACACAAGTTATATTTTGGGTGTATATTTAGGTATAAGCATTCTTCAGAGAGTCCAGGATCCAATTAACTTGATCTTTTTGTGGCATTCTCTGGTTTTAATTTCTCTACTGTATTAAGATCTCATCCTCTTTAAGCAGGTTTAACATGTGAATCTTCCTATTTTCAATCCTCTGTTTCTTACAGAAGGTAAAGAGGGGCTGTCACCCTGAAGTCAAATCCTACCTACTTTACATAAAAAGAATGAAACAAGAATATAGGAAAATGCCTCAGAAAGTCTTTATGTTCATAATGAATAAATTAAGCCAGATAGGAGTCTCAATTTCATCATTCATCTACAAATCAGAAAGAATAGCAGCTCCACTTTTAGGCAGCTCTTCTGTGGAAGTAACTCTGCTCGGCTCCTTTGCTCAGGCAACATTTGTCTCTTGTTTATATAATTAATATGTGCATTGCTCATTTTCTTAGGAAGTGCAGGAAAGTTGCTTTGGCTGGAGAAGCAGGAGAAAATAATTTGGACTGGATTTTTCAAAGAAGCCAAAGAGACTTTGTTTCACACGAGGTAACAGAAATGCCAAGTATTTGACATGGCTTCCATTTCATCTTTCTGTGTTGAGCAGTCTTGGCTGCACAGGTTTACATTTGAAATGACGATCACGGAATGGCTGAGATTGAAAGGCACCTCTGGATGTCATCTGGACCAAACTCCCCCTGCTCAAGCAGAATCACCTAGGGCCCAGTTGTCCAGATGGCTTCTGAATATCTCCAAGGATTTAGATTCGACAGCCACCTTGGGCACCCTGTGTCAGTTCTCAGACATATTCACAGTAAAAAAAGTGTTTCCTGATACTCAGAGGGACCTTCCTGTACTTCACTTTGTGCCCAGCGTCCTCTGTTCTGTCACTGGACACCACTGAAAAGAGCCTGGCTCTGTCCTCTTTGCACCCTCCCTGCCTTCAGGTGTTTATACACATTAGCAATACCCCCTGAGGTCTCTCATCTCCAGCTGACCAGTCCTCTTGAAGTCTTTCTAAATGTGAACTGGTGCTTTACTGTAGTTCTGATGTGTTCTTCAGGAAGACCTGAAACATTTAAGGTAAAGCACACGTTTTGCTTTTATTTCATAAGACATGAGTTTTGTACTGATTATATAGGCTAAATTAATATTCTCATTAGGCAAAAACTTAACATTTTCAGTGCTGATGTGCATCTTCTCAATGTAGTCTCTGAACTTAAAGGTGACTGGTCTGGATCAGAACAAAAACCCAAGTCCTGTAGCTCTGTGTCCTGCCCTGATAGCCAGTGTTTGGGGCAGAGTATCAAGGAAAAGTGGATGTAGAGGCATCCTTTGTTTGCATAGAATTTTTCTGTCCCAGGGGTCTGTGGTTCAGACATCTTCTAAGTAAAGGGCAGTACCCTCTCAGCCTGGACATAAGTGTTGTGCCTTAGTTTCTGACTCATAAGCATGCAGGAACCAAAATGGATTCATGATTAAGTAATTAACTTACTTGGTGAAAGGGCTTTTTTCTATTTATAGTTTTCATTGCCTGGTCTATATTTTCTCCTGACATCCGTGATGGATGTTGATGCTTTGTGGCACTTTGATTCACAAGTCCAAGCAGCATGAGTTCCTCTTGTGTTTCCTGCAAGGCTTCCTACCGCCTGCATGAGAGCACATGGGATAGCAAACTCTGTGAAAAATCCTCTTCTCTCTTCCCTGCTCGCTTCTCAGTGGCAAGAAGCTTAATGGGGATGCTCTTTCCACTGGCTCTGGGTAAAAATTAGAACAAAAGAAAAAAGAGGAGGAGGAAGGCTGGGAATGCTGACAATTAGCTGGATCTATATTTACATGCCTATCTTTACTTCTTTCTGAGAGCTGCTTTTCTATATGTGGATATCGTTGCATTTCTAGGCATCTGATCACCTCTAGAACTACAGATAGCTTTTCTTCTGTCATTCCTAATTAGTAGGTGTGACACTATTGTGTGTGTCATTAGGTGTGACACTATTTTGTGTCCAAGAATGAACATGTTAGCAGGCCTGACTGGTTTTGTGATGGCCGTCTTTGACCATGTTACATAAACGTTCAGACAGGAATGTGCTTTCAAAGCAAATATCCAGAAAAGGGCCCTTCCCTGCTTGCCAGGCAGTGGACTGCTACTTGTTCTTGTCAGGTCTTGTGGAGACTTTGCCATGGCTTGGCAGCAAAATAAATACAGCTGCGGGGTCAACAAAAATCAGTGGAGGCCTATAATGGGTGGTGACCTGGGATGAACTTGACCAAATGGCTCGCAGTGGTGGAGGACTTAGCTCTGTTCTGTCAGGCTTAGTGCTGGCTTTAGGTAATATTCCTCAGGGGTTTTCTGCCTCTGTGGCAGACCAGGCATTATCAGCCCCCTTAGAGGCAGCATAAGCTGAGTATCACCTGCTCTGCCTAACCCAGCAAAGCCAAGAAACGATGTAGCTTCACTCAGCCCGAATCAAAATGGTGTTGCCGGTGATACAGCAGGTGTGGCATCAGTGATTGCATGAGCGAGGTCTCACTGTTTAGGTGCTCTCCTACACCTCTGCTGTTTTCTCATATGCCTCCTTATTGTGAGAGTACTTGAGTGAATCCAAACACCAAATAAGGCATATGGAAAATTAAAATGTAATCACTTTGAATAGTTAGATTCTTGCTGGCCTTTAGGCTTGATGGGAGTCAGTGCAAAGGGAAAAAAGAGGCAAGGGAAAGCTTTTGGCAGGTGTCACTTCAAGGAGGAAATAAGGGGGTTCTTTGTTTCTTATATCTGTGTTTTATCCAAGTACAGTGACATGAAGATCATTTGCAGTAATGTGATTTTTCTCATCTTAATTAGAGATGTCTCCAGACTGCCCCACCACATCACTGCTATATTTCACTCGGGTAATTTCCCTTCCAGTATCTGGTCTGTCTCTACATTTATTTAAATCAAATATTTCACTTGAATACTGCAGCTCAGGATGGTCTCTCTCAGTTTAAATGCCACAGACATTAGAGTGGAGGTTAAAATATTTACTTAAGTATAGACAAAGTTCCCTTACCTGCCATCATTTTCCAGTTTGGGGGAGGGGAAACCCCCTCTAGGTTTGACATCTCTGTATTGTGCAGAGTTGTTAAAAAGGGTGCCGATGAGTAGATGCATGGTAATGATGAAAAGGAATGAATTTGGAATTCAACATAGATGGCAGAAAATGCAGGATGTCAGAGAAGCCATATATTAAAGGGAATTTGAATTGGAAACTGAATCCCAACCTGCCACTGGGGGCATTTTGATCATTTTGATTTATTAAACTTTTATAACAGCATTCAGATGAAGCTGAATTAAAACGCTTAGTCTTGGGTGGTTTATGGTACACAAGTCATCATGCTAGTGAAGTCTCGCCATGATCAATGTAGAGTTAATTTAAGTTGCTTTTTGAATGCAGGTGCACCTGAGTGCTTTGGTATGTATTTAAAAATCTAGCAGTGTTCTAATACTGAATCACTGAACAAAAATACAAAATGAAGCCACACTGATTTTTATTTTCAGCTGCATTTGAGTTAATCTTGCTATTAAATTGTAGTTGAACTGCAGGAAAACAAAAAAACCTGCATATATATTCCTATACCAATTTTATATATTGATAAATATACATGCATTATAAAATAGTTAGCTATGAAAATACAACTATTTCCTTGAAAATGGGTCATACTGCTAAAGACACAGATGCTTGCATTGTACTGTTCTGACCGTCTCCCAGCCTCAGTGGCTGTACGTAGTCTCAGTGAGCACCGTCCTTGCAATAAAAAGAAATCAATTACTATTAGAGTGGCACTGCAGGTTAAAGGCATTACAGGTTCACACTCAGTTTTGCAGCAAGGAGATGATACTTCGCTGCAAATGGGGAATGATGCAAAAGATGGATGAGACAGAGTTCAAGGAGCAGTACTGTGAGGGTCTGGTGCTATCATTCCAAGCTGTCTCAGAGGCATGATGGATGATTCAGTGACAAGAAGCAATAATACCCGATGATGAGAGATTCAGCTCCTGATCTGGAGCCCACTGCATGCTGTCTACCTGTTAGTGTTCTAGTAGCATAATGATTCCTGATGTGCTATGAAGAACTAAACTACTCTACTTAAGCAACTAAATTGGTATGTTGAATTCAGTATCCTAGATTTTTTGCCAGCTTCTAGGAAAGCAAGTAGCATATCAAACACTCCTGCACGTGGTAAATTTAATTACCTTTTATTTATGCATGGTACCTGTTGACAGGATCGTGTAAGCTGTGCTAATATGATAGGTAATTTGTTACCTCCAGAAATCACTTTCTATGTGCCCTCTGATCATTATCATGAAACATGATAAATGATCTAGCCCATGAGGTGTGAATGCATAAAATGAAATGCATATTTTGATTCTATGTCTAAATTGTCGCTGGAAAAGTTGTTGCAATTATAATGGAATTTATCTCATAAATGTATGCTTTGCAATGTACCAATGACGTTTAATCATCTCGGCTGGGGAGTTATGTGAAGATAATTTTCAAGAGATTACAAAAAGTTCACTTAGAGTAGTTTGGATAGAAGATTTTTTCTTTCTTAAATAGTTTTAAATATTTGTCTGTTTAATAATTCGTATTGCAGGATTTTTCTGCAGTGTTAACTGCTGGAATATTTGCAGAATTATATAGAAAGTGGTGAGAAACCTATCTGCCTCTCCTGAAGAAGAGGGAAGCTTAGCTACATGCAGAAAGATAGATTTCTTCCTGCTGAGAAGCAGTGTTGAATTTGGATGTGCTGGTTTACTAGAGAGCTTGTCATTGAGATTGATATGAAACTGCTAACAGGCATGTCTTGGAGAACATTTAAGGAGTGTTACAAGGAAAATGAATGTGTTTCTCTCCCCTGTTCCCCAGGTATGTTCCCATTGCTAATGGCAGAGTCTGTGTCCTACCTCCTTCGTGAGGAAGGATGACACTCTTGCATTAGGACTGATGTTTGAATTTTCATCTCCTCCCTAAATTTTTTGTGATTTTTATTTTATTTCTTTGTAAACTTCTTTGTTTCCAGGATCTTATCTATAACATTTCTTGTAGTTATTCTGCATCCATTTTCTTAGACTTTAGCATATCTCATACTGCCAAACATTTTGAATGTTCCATTCTAGTTGATGTCTATATCAAGTGCAATTTTTCACTTTCCTGAATTCTTTACTAGTAAACCAAAGAGAAAATTTCACTAGATGAGTTTGGGGACTAAACAGAGAAAAAACTTGAACAGTGTTAGAAAAAAATGAGAGCACCTTCTTAGGAATCAAAATTTGCTTAGGATTTGACTTATATGAGAAACCTTACAGGCTAATAAGAATGATCAGTAGGGATGGTAGGGAAAAGCCTCTCAACAGTCAGATTTACATGAGCTACCTTTTTCCTTCAAGAAAGAATGATGAAAGTACAAAATAACACAGAATGATAGAATTGTCAAGGTTAGAAGAGACCTTTAAGATCATCAAGTCCAACTGTCAACCCGGCACTACTACTGTAACCCCTAAACCACCAAATCATCACCCAGTGCCAGATCCAGACACCTCTTAAACACCTCCAGGGATGGTGACTCCACCTCCTTCCCAGGCAAGCTATTCCAATGCCTTACTACCTGAGCAGTGGAAAAACTTTTTTTGAATATCTAATCTGAATCTCCCGTCTCAGCTTAAGGCCATTCCCTCGGGTCCTCTCACGGCAGATGCGGCAGGAGAAATCAGTCCCCATTTCACTGCAACCTCCTTTCAGGGAGTTGCAGAGAGTGATGAGGTGTCCTGTGAGCTTCCTCTTCTCCAGACTAAACAAACCCAGCTCCCTCAGCTGATCCTTATAAGACATGTTTTCTTGACCTTTCACGAACCTGGCTGCCCTTCTTTGAACACACTCCCTAATCAATGTGATCTGAAAGGCACAGATATTGCATAGTGTTAGTTGGAGGCTTGCAAAGCAGGGAGAACTTTTGATGAGTTCCAGTTTTATTAAGAATGATAGTCCTAACTTTGTGTGAATTACTTAATTTGAATAAATAAATGCCAGCAAAAATACTTTGCTCAATTTAGAGGTTTTTTTGTCTGGATAGTTCCATAAATAAATGGATTGTAAGGTAAATTCATTTGAACTTTATTTGAATGTACCAAGCATCTTGTAGTATGTGGAACCTAGATTAATCTTTTATTCAATTTTTTTGATATTTATATTAGTTCTTTGCTCCTTGTACCTGTATTGTAGTAGATCCTTTAAGCCATATGGAACTGTACCTGTTTGTGGACACAAGGAAGAATAATACAAAGTGTCAATGCCATATGTGTTTTTAGTAAAGCCATCTTACATTAGTAAACCGGCTTACTCATTTCCTGAGAAAATCAAGAATAGTATATTATATTGATTTCCCAATCTATTTCACTATCCAATAAGGATTAAGTCTTAAAGTATTTTTTAAAAATTTTTATTTATTTACCTGAAGTTGCAGTTCTGAGTTTATGTGAAAATCTCTGCTTTATTCTTATATTGACATCATCATGGTAACATAAGTTGTATTTTTAAACAACTGGAGGTATAAAGGCTACTGCTTTTGAAGGGAGATAGGAGTAAACTAGATGTTTTTCTTTGGCTTAAAAATTGAGATTGAAGTCTCATGACTTTTAATGCTTGCTTTGAACTTCACTCTGACTTTTAATTGTGTTGACAGCGGTTGGAAATGTCTTGACTAATGATTTATTCTTCAACTTTCCACTTCTCTTGGACTGGATGACTTACATAGCCTAGAAAAAACAAGATACATTTAGTGTGATCAAGTTTGTAATCTACGGGCTGCATCACCAACCATGGGAATATTTTCCCCTTCTTTTTATTTGAGATAGAAAGGAGCAGCTGTTTGGCAGTGTATGAAGCACAGCTTCTTGTTGGCAGCTGGATACTTTCAGGGTACAGTTGCAGGGTGGTTTCTTGGGTTGTTTTGTTTTGTTTTGTTTATTTAATATGTGATGTTGAGGCACAGTTCCTCCTTTGGATGTATGCAGCATGACACCTAGCCACCTTAGTGCACTGAACAGGAGAAGAGATCTGCAAGTTCTCACAAGCGTGGCATGCTGCAGTCCTCACTTTTGCCAATGCCTTCTCTGTTTTGGGTTTTTTTCCTATTTTGCACGTCTGCACTTTCTGCAATGTGATTTAAGTCTGCCATCTTTTGTGCCCTACCTGTTTGTTGCTACTTCTGTCAGTGGAGCAGAGAAAATGCTGTCAGGTTGAATGTGCCAATAAATGACAATGAGGTAATTGAAAGGTGATAAAAAAGTCTGTTTTACTAGAAAGAATAGCTCCTTTTCCAAAAGGTTTTGTGAAAGTAATATAATTGGATACTTCAAGAAAAAGATTGGACTCTGTCTATTTTCTGGCTGGCTGCAGACATGTTTAAGGTGTATTTTGAGTTTAAGCTTACAGACTTCTCTTCTTTCCTGAGGTTTGTCCTTTTTTTTTTTTTTATGTGGGAAACTGCCTCCCACCTTTTAATTTTTACTTATTTTTGCTTAAGTCTTTACCTTCAGCTATCTCCTAATGCCATTTCAGGAACCTGTTTGACCGTCCTCTTGCATTTTTCCTTCAACATGGCTGCCTAAAGAAATATTTATGAGTTTTATTTTTCCTGGGAAAACCTCCAATACCTGCTTGACCTCTAATTAGGTATGTGGACTATACAACACAAAGAATTTTGCCCTAGTGACACTTCTTTTCCCTCCAAATTACTGTCATTATCAGTGACATTTTCACAATTAGAAACAAAATGAGCCTCATTTTTTTACTTGCAATTGTTCCAGGAACAGCTTTAGCCTCTTTGAATAATATTATAAGAGGTTAAAGAACTGATAGAGAGAACACAGGCTGGCTTTTTGTTCAGGCCAAATCAAGTCATGGTTTGAAGAAGTTCACCAAGCAACTTTCTGGAGTTGCAGACAGATAAGAATGGTTTAATTAATGTTTTGTTCTGTCCAGATTTTGGTGCCCCTTATGTAAAACCAAAACAAACCCTAAAGCAGGAATTTAGTGGTATGTCAGTGCTTCCAGGCTGGAACAAAGAATTTTTTAGGCATGTGTCCTGAAAGGAAGACAGTATTCTTGCTCTGAAGCAGAATGTTCTGTATGGGTGCTATTGCTTACATTATAAAAAAGAGAGGGGACAGGCAGGGGAACGTGTGTCTCAAACAGTACGTGCACACAGTCACCTTATTAAGGAGACTATCCCCTAAGACATTTGCATCATTAGGACTTCTGATAATTAAGATGAACTATATTTCAGTAAGAAGACAGCCTTCTGGCCAACTGACTAAGCAGATGCCAAGTGGAAGTAAATGAAGCTAAGTTGAGCTCTCAGGCAATTAACAGAAATTAATGGACCAGGTACCTACAGTCTGTTTCCTGTGGATGTCAGTTCAGTGTCCTTGCCCTTCCTGCACTTCCAGCTCAGATGACTTTCAGGGATTTAGCACCTGAGGTTTCCTTATTGAAATTTGCTGGGATTTATCACCTGCTTAGCAGAGCTCACAGGATGCCTGTGGGAGATTAGAAATTTCACAGGAATCTGGAATTTTAATCGAATGAGTGGGAATAATTGAAGCAATTCTTCGATGACAAGAAACCTGTTTTGACTCATAGCATAGTGTTAGAGAGGAAGCCTTCCAGAGGGACTTGGACTGAGTAAAGAGCTGAAACCTGTCACTTAGCGCTGGGTCTGGTTTCAACCTCATTTCTGAAAAACACACCTCCATATTGCCATAATTTATTAAGCTTCCTGAGCTATGAAGGAATTTCTTTCATGCTCTGTTTTTGACTGATCCTGTGCCTCAAGAACAGATTCATACACTAATTATTTATTTGTTTATTTATTTGTTGGACTCTTCCTTAAAAATATGTATGTAGGCATGGGCAGTGTCTGTTTATGTGCATCAGCATCTGATGTTACAGCAGAGGCAGTAAAAGGCATGGTCCTACCTCTCTTTTCTCTCTCACTCCCCATGACTTGCTATTTCTGCTTCTTTTACACCAGAAGCATACTTGTCCCTCTCTCCAGTGAGCTGACTGGGGAGCTAAATTTAAAAATCTCCTGACACTTTAGAAAGAAGTGGGTGGTTTTGTGTCAGACTAGTTTACTAGTAGTAGAACCACTGGTCTGGAAAAGACAGAAAGACCAGAGAAGAGGTGGTAGTTCACTCCCCACAATGATGTGGTCGTTTTGGGTTGGCTTAGATATAATGTTATACATTAAGCATCCTCAGCCTGCTTTGCAGGTGGATTACACTGTGCTGCAAAAATCTTTGTGCCCACAGGGAATTTTGGTGTGGAATGGTTCCTGAGATAAACACTGTTGTCTTGGGGGTTTTCTTTGGTAGCCGCTTCCTTGTAGGAACGTGCCCTTAGAGGAGTTGATATAACGGAAGGGGACTGACAGGAGATACAAATATGTTCCCTCAAGCCCACATTATCTTGTCATAGCTGAGGAGATAACCAGATACCAGAATGATAGGCCTTAATGTAATAGGCCTGAATAGAAAAACCCATAGTAAACCTCATCTTCGGATTGTTATGGAAAAGAACAACTGGACTTGTTATGGAAGAGGAAGAAATTGGCCAGGAAAAGAAAAGGTAAATGAAAAGGAAAAGAAAGATAAGTAAAATATTTATCTTGAACTGGACATTCAGTTTAATTTCAGAATGCTAATCAGGCCATTTAAATACATAAATACAATAACGTTTGGAGTTTCAACAATATACTAATGAAGTAAGCTATTAAGATTTGTATAGGTGTAATTAAAGTGTGGGAAAGCAAACATATCTGTTTAGTTGTTTTATCAGTTGTATTCAATGAATAATAAGATAGACAGCTATGCACACATCACTGTGCTGCTCTGAAACATATTTGAAATTTTCACCCAAAGGAAAAAAGTGGGGGAAAAATGCATTCTTGTTAAAGGATTTGTTGAATCTAAATTAAAAATATTCTTCCACTGAAGAAAAAGTGACTGATTGCAGTAATAGAAGTAATTCAAATTTCTCAAAAGGCCATTTAAAAGGAGGGAGGCAACCAGAGGGCACTGTAAGGTGTTCGTTGTTCTTAAAAGAGAAAAGGCAATACAAAGTCAACAATAGTATGCTGAAGAGCAAAGGATTATGAACTTGGGTGAGAAAATGCCATGAAGACTCATAGGCGGAATAACAGGTGTTTTGTGGCTTTTCAGTAATTGACTAATATATGGTGTAAATGGGGCATGAACAGAATGCTTCATTAAATAACTTGAGAAAAATTAGGCAACATATCAAAGGGAAAATGTTTTGGTCTCTTTAGTGCTTTCAAAGGGTACTTTGAGCTTCAGCAGTGTTACTGGCCTGCTTCTGTTACCCATTTTTTGTGTTGTAGAGAAAGAAACGATAAATAATTCAGGCCAAGAAAAGTATAAACACCACAGAGTTATAATACTCACCTGTGTGGAAACTGTTTAAACTGCCTGTGAAACAATGGTGGACAGCAGGGCAAAACATTTTGCTTTGGCAGGAGAGGCAGTGTAGACAAGCCTGTGCCTCAAGAACAGATTCATACACTAATTGTTGTTGTTTTATCTATCTTTTAAGGTATTGTAACAGTTGTAAGCCCCAGTATTGCTCATGGATTGGCCTGCAGTGAGAAGAATCAAGGGAGTTCAAACAAGCTGTTTTACTTGCTGACTTTGTTTACCTTTGCTGTTCATTTTCCCCACATGTTGGAGCGATGATGGGTTAGGAAAACAACCTTCCTAAGATGTATGTGGAATGACTTAATGAAGGTACAACATAATTATGGTCTTACTACATCTATGTTGCGTTAGCCATTCAGGGATGTAAATCAACTGAAAATTAGTCTCTTTTCAGTTGGTTAGCTTATAGTGCTTTGGCTCTGCGAAGTAGCTTTTGTTTTAAAATCTATAGCTCTCCATTCAGGCATCATTCAGGCATCAGAACAAAAAAAGAAACCTTGATAATTTGTAATTAAATGTGAAGGAAATGTGACCATACTGTCATGCACCATCCACACTCTGAAAGAAGAGGATAGTTGGATCGTTAGTAGCTCTCTGCAGAGGGCACTCACCTGTAATCCATTACATGGATTGAAGCCTATGGGTTATTTCTAATATTGTCCAATATTCAGTGAGTAGCTTGACAGCTAGCAGCAGTTTGGTGGCTTTTTTTACCTCTAGATAACATGACGGTGACTTCAGAAAACATTGCTACTGGGCCAAAATCTTCTTAGTTCAGTGTATAGGCTTAGGAAAAGATGTAAAAATGAGAGAGGCACACAGTGATCCACTCCTTTCATATATCATTAAGCATCTAGCAATCTATAGTTTAAGACTTATCAAGCCAGAGGTATCAGTGTATAATGTGCATAATATCAATGATAAACCTTCTACAGATTTGTCAAATAATTTCTGAACTTGTGTTTTTGCCCAGTTGGGAGCAATAAGTTCCCACAGTTAGCTCAAGTTACTCACAGAAGAAAGTACTTCCCTCTGAAGTTGCTGTCAATTTTCACTCAAGAAATAGCAAGTCATTCCATATTTATCAGTTTCATGCCACTTGTCATTTCATAAACATCTAGCATGTATTCCTTCAATCATCATTCTTTCATGTTGAGTGTTGCAGATTGATTAAATGTCTCCACATAGGAAGCTCTCCTACGTCTTCAATAACTTCTATTTGGCCTTTTCTGTGTCTTGTCTTCTAGCTCATCTGGCAGGAGGTAGGAAGACCAGATCTATATAATTTATTTTAGATGAGAGAACATTATGAGTTCACACAGTAGCAAAAGATATTATGCTTTCTTTGTGTTCTGTTCCTAATAATCACTGATATCTTATCTTTTCATCTGAATTGGTGTGGTCTTGAATAATTTTCCCAACAGAAATATTCCTGTCTGATTATACTGATGTAGAGTCCATAAGGGATTCATAAGGCTCACTGCCCTGCTTTGTATTTATCAGCTTTGACTTTGCCATTTTACTTCTTAATTCTTCAGTATCTTAAGGGAAGCAAGAAAAGCTGGATTTGACTAGTCACAAAATACCTGCAGCTATGTACCACAGCAGATAAGCCTATTGCTTCTTTAATTGGAGCCATGACTAAAACCTATGTTTTCTTAATGACATTTGTAGGTAGACATATGACTTAATTACTGTGTTGAGGAAAATGGTTCAGCCTCAAAAGGTGGATTGTAGAGACTCCTCTGAGAATCTCTAAACCTGTAGGGTAAGGTGCTGTCCTTGGAAATGGAAAGTCTTTGCACAAATTCTGACTCCAGTCAGACAAGAGGAATGGATGTGGAATGTCCTTATGCTGAGAGATTGAATAAGTGACTTCTCTATAATCCTGAACTATGTTCTGAATGCCCCTTTTTATTATCTAGTGCCTCACATGCAACTCGGCTGAAAAATCAAAACATCATTTTGGAAATGCTAATGTAAATGTTTTTCTTGCAGCTATTTTCTGAATTTGGATGAACTTTTTTATCTTAACCTTCTCATCTTTTATTGTTTTGCTACACACGAACACACACACCCTTTCCTCCCCATTAAGAAATGCAACCCCAACTTCAGCCTCTCTAGCCCATTGCATTCCAAAGGAGAAAGTTGGAGTTTTTTTGGTGTGTATGGAGCTATTCTGTTTTCAATTTTTAAGTCATTGCACTTAGGAAGGTATAAAATATATGTGCATGAGACTGGTTTGTGGTACCTCTGTATTCCTGACTGTAACCAAAGGTAGCTGTAAACCAGGTTTCCTGCACTTGTGTGGCCCTGAGAAAGGGATTATTTGAAGACTGGAAAAAAGCCAGAATCGGCTTCATGCTCAGACCACCAAGCCCCTGAGTTTTCACTGACTGAATGTGGGTACTAAGGAGGGGTATTTGCACCCTGAGAATGTGCCTCAGAAGCTGGGAAAAGAGGCTATGACAAGTGGGGAGAACTGAAGAGATACAAATCTTGCTGATCGCTGACTTCTCAGTTCAGTAACCAAGAACTTCTTAAAGTAAAAAAAAAAATTCTTCAAAGAACACTCACACATTAAAAGTTTGAGGCAGAACTTTGGAATTCGGCAGGAAGGGTCATGATTCTCCTTGTCTTCATGAAAAACAGTACTTAAATTTCTGTAAAAGTACTCCTAGCTTTCTGTACTGGGGCCGACAGAGCTTGCTGGTAAAATTGCACAGGTTTTTTTCCCCATGATGGCATGCTTTTGTTACCAGCACTTACGTAAAATGTAAGGGCTCCTTTAAAGTATTGCTTCTATCTGTTTAACTGGTAATATGGTGACAAGTCATTTGTCATGTGCTCTTAGGTGCTTGGTTCAACGTGCAGAACTAACAAAAACCCAGTCTTTGACAAAATGCCCTTTATGCACAGGCCATCTAAATTTTGGGGCATATATAAACAACATAGCTTACTTGTGCAATCTTTGGATGTAGCAATTTCCACAATGGTGCATATTATTATAAACTATATTATTACTAGTGGATCTTGTATTTGAAGAGGAAAGCCGTACTGCACAATTTCTACCCTAATAATTTCTTCTCTTATTATTTCTGTAGAGTTGTTGATTTTGTTTGTCTTTCACATGTGAATACACGAGACTGGTTACAGAACTTTCAGTGTGCCAGCCCAGGTTTAGTAGATGTTGATTAGTATCATACTGAAGAATTGAAACATGCAGTCGTAGAATAATGTGTTCTTAAGTTTGTTCATCAAAAAATTAATAAGATAACTTAGAATAGTTAAAATAAGATAGAAAAAAAGATTTTTTTTTTACTGTTATAAAAACATAATTTTTTTCAGATTTTAAAGCTGTCATAAGGTGAGAATTGGCTCAGTTGCCTGAATTAGGGCAGTGTATAAGAACTTAATTTATCTTGCCCCATTTGATATCCCTGTCTTCAGTTTAACCATTCAATATCAAAATTCCAGAATTTAAATAGAGATTAACAGAATTCAGGAGCACAACAAGCAGCAATCACAAACCAAGGATCCAACTCAATCAGGATTCTTAAGCAGTGACTGGAGAAGGACTTCTTGAGAGGGGGAAGAGCTTAATAAATATCCATGACTTTTCCCCTGATACAGTCTCAACATCAGATTCCTTCCAGCAGTGGTGGTGAACCTGGTGGTTGTCTGATTAGTCAGTGGTCCACCATCATGTTGTCCATTTATTCTGAGGGAACATTTTTACAAATTTGAGTGTAAGAGCTTCTGCCTCTCAGATGAGTGGCACTGTGGATTAGTCATGCTGTAGATCTAGAGACATTTGAGCCAGCTTTTACTGATTGTCCAGTTAGACTACAATTGGATGGGTCTATTTCTTGTGAGACCAGAAAGACAGTTGGTGACTTCCTAGTCAGATTTCTCCCAGTGTAAGCAGTCACATTAACCATGTAAATATTACTACATAACAGTAAATGTTTGCGTCAGTTGAAATCAGATGCAAAATTTAGACTTTAGATTTTTACTGCACCCGGGGAGTTTCTATTCCAGAGTCATATTGATACCTTGAACCCTTTTTGCAACAAAACAAAGATAACACATTGTATCAACTAATATAAAATCATAATATCTCATTAAAAATTATTTAGCATGCAGAACTGGTGGGTTGTGGTTTTTTTGGTTTTTTTTTTTGTTTGTTTTTCTACAAAGTTCTTTCAGGCTTTTCGTCACACTCGGAATCCATTTGGCAATGGGGTGTATGGCAGCTGCTTTGTTACCCTAATTTCATAAGTATTTCTTAACACCTGTGCAGGTGCTGTGGCAAGGATGGTGGTTCCTTTTGGCCACCTCTGTCACCCCGCCCCTTTCTGAGGGTGGCTTTCATGGTAAAAGCAGATGTAGTAGCCAGCACCTTCTTAAAAGTCAATCTCAATCTTTGCCTTCCCTTTTCCCCTCTCTCAAGAACCTGAACTTGTTCTTCTGTTTCTGTACTGACACTGGCTCTTGTCTGAAACCACTGTGAGTTTCTTCAGGGGACCAGGAAAGCAGGGAACTTCCATGTACACCTCTGCAAGATCAGCTTTAAACCTAAACTCCCATGAATGTAGTGTATATGAGTGACACTGCCAGCAACACTGATGGTGGGAAGTGGAGGAGTAGGGTTGCCCTCTGAGGTGCATGTTAGATGATGTGTATTTCACATCTGTGATGTAAAACTGTGGTGTAAAAACCATTTTGCTTTCTGTTGGTTCATAGCATAGATTGAGGGAAGTGTCTCAGTGCCTCCTAAAATTAGTCCCTTTCTCTGTCATTCCAGTGGGCTGCCTTCTGGCATTTTTGGCAAGAAATATTTGGACATGCTGTAATAAGAAATGTGAAGACATTGCTGGTGGGAACATCTATATGTGTCTTAGAAAAGATTATGAATAGAAATAGAGGGATGTGAGCAAGAAACAGCCCCTCAAAAATAAGTTTGCTCAAAAGTGGTGATGGATTCTGTCATTTCCCCCCATAGATTTGCATAGGCTGAGCACACACAAAATCTTAATTAATCATTAATGTGTAACCCTTATATCACCTTGTATCAGTTTTTCCTTTGATAGTAGTATTAAAGCACTGACAGAAAGTTTTTAACATCAGTGCAATGGGATACCTGAGGAAGAACTTTGCAGAATGCCTTGCAAGTCCGAAGGGGAAGGTTTAGTGTTCATCTCTGCCCCCTGTACATTTGTAAGGTCTTGCCTCAATAGTAAGTGTGTGACCTGCTTGCCTGCCTTCCTTTCTTCCTTCCTTCCTCCACCTCTGTGCATCCATGATTTAACCCGTGGTTTGTGTTAATTGTTACAGTAAAAACAGTGTCACCTCTTACATGCTTAAATTTCTGTAAATGTTAATAAATACAGCTGTAAATACTTGAAAGCCAAAGCCATGCCAGCTATTCCTCTCATCTGCATGTACTTTAGAGATCAGTACCCTTCTGGTACCAGGACATGTACACCTCACTGCATTTATAGAGCATGATACAGTTTTGAATTCTGCCTTAAGATGATACTGTCCCAACAGCACATGACACATTTTTCTCTGTCATTCAAAAGGCATGCAGGAGAGCTGGTGATAAAAATTTGTGTTAGTGCTGGCAAGTTATAATGTGACTTCCAAAATAAGGCATACAGGAGAATTCCAGGGCAGGCAGGAGTGCTGTCTGGGTGAATGTTTTTAACTTTCAAGTATTAGAGATAGGTAGAGCTAGTGAGGTGTAAATCTCTGTTAGTTCTTTCTTTCTTTTTTTTTTTTTTTTTGCCTTTTTCCTCTGTTTATTTTTAGCTATTTATTTCTTTAGTTTAGTTTCACTGAATTCTATTGAAATGCTCTGGTTTTGTTGCAGATGTTTACTTTTTTTAAATTTGATTATAAATATGTCACTGTAACTTTTGTCCATCAGAAAGCTTCTCTATTTGGGTTGTTTAACCAGTAAACTGAGTATGTGAGCATGACTACTACAGCATCAACAGATATAAAAATAATGGAAAAATCATCACAATCTCGTTTTACTGGACCAGTTCAGACTTAAAATGAAATAAAAATAATCCAAGTACTTAGAAAATAAATATATTTCTATCACACATTGCATGTAAAAGACATGCATTACATAAGCATTTAAAAGAAAATTCTGGAGTCTCTAAAACAATATTTTGTTCTTTTTCAGGCATTCTTTCTGTAATCTCTAGTTTTATTCCTTCTCATCACTGACAGCATGTGAATGTGCATGGCAGAATGCAGTATTGTCAAATTGCAAAGCCTTGTAGAGTTGAGAGTAATTCTTTCTTGGGAAGTACCAATTTTGAAGAAGGCATTCAATTTTCTTCTCAACCTGCTGGCTCCTGACAATGAAGCAGATAAAATATTTCTTTCCAAAAGTAATCTCAACATTGAGATCTCAAGGGCATTACTGATACATGTGGATAATGAAGTCATTGTGATCCAGTCTTTGCTGGAGACATTTCTATAGCTGACTCATTTATGCTGACTTATTTTTTAATTTTTTTTTATTTAAAATTTGAATGTCTTCTCATTACAGGCACCTCTTTTTCTTACATTTATTCATTTTTCCTCTAGGATTGTGCTGCATAAATGTCTTTAACACAATGCAGTCTTTTTGACAAAATGTGTCATAATCTTCTAATTGATTCCCATAGAAACATACCCTACTATCATTCAAAAAATAGGCATGTGTCCTGATCATAAATTGTGTAGAGAGATGACACATTCCAATTTTCAGTGGGACTTTTTTCTTTTACATATAAGCTGGGCATGTTCTTAACCTTGTTTACAGTTTCTGCTGACAATGCTAAAGCTGCACACTGTTCCTTTATTTTAAAGGAAGATAATAAAATGAATGTGGTGGTGTTTCAAATCAAGGTGAATAAAATGCCATGGTGATGCATAGCATATAACATCACTATGCAGAAGTTAGCAGTTTTCACTGTTGGAGTAATTCCTATTTCAGCATTTTAGATGGTCAGTAACTGCCACGTCACCTAAATTAAATACATTTTAGCTGCGTGAGCTTGCAGACTTTGTTGTACCTACGACACAAACTTTATATATTAGGTGCTCAAAGCTAAAACAGTAGCTTGAAGTAAGCTTGTGACATACTATTCCTGTTTGCAGACCCCAAATTAGAGACATTATGGTAAAATATGTCAGTACCCTACCTAAGCCAGTATTGTGATCTCACTGTTCAATTTGCCATTTCTGTTTGTTGCTGTTTTCTCTCCAGGGACTGATTCTCTACGTAGTTACCTGATTTTCACTGCTAGAGATATTTATTTTTAATGTTTATTTAAAATTGATTCTTTCAGTTTTTCCATTTCAAGTAATAAAAGACAATGAAAATGGTCATGCAAACTCTCTGAAGAGAGCTGGATAAACCACCTGATACCACCTGGTCACTAAGCCATTACTTAGAATGAGTTCTTTTGTTCCAGACAACTAACTCTCTTAATTAAAATGTAACATTTTCTCGGTATTTTGTCTCAACCTCTGGACTAGCAGCTAGTGCCAGATACTCTACAGTTGTGATAAATTGTATTTTAAAGTCACAGAAATTATTTTCTGAAGTCACAGAAATAAAGTCTGCCTAAGTGGAATTAAAAAGGAAAAACAGGTTTGAGAAAAACCTTTGTAGCAGAATGGTAGATCATGAGCTGTTCAAGTTTCTCCATGCAGCCACCATCACTTACAGTCACAGGAGAGCAGCTGAGATAAGTCAGAATTAGTGTTTGATTGTGTTAGAATTTTGTTTGGTTTTGGTGTTGTTTTTTTTTGGTTTTTTTGTTTGTTTGTTTGTTTTTTGTTTTTTGTTGTTGTTGTTGTTGTTTTTTGAGTGGTTTTTTTGTTTGTTTTTTGAGTGAGTTTTTTTGTTTGGTTTGGTTTTTGGGGGTTTTTTTAAAATTGTTTTGGATTCTTTTTTTAAATAAAGGCAGACTTGTAGCTGTATGGAACATTTAACTGTAAAAGCCTACTGATTTCTACATGACAAAGTCATTCTATGGTGCAATATGTCAAAGTTAGTTATTTTTATGAAAAAGTCTTTGCTGCCTTCTCATCAGTACAGTGCCTTCTCCAAGTTACCTGTAGAAGAGAAGGATGGGAACAGTAGAAACTTTCCTCTCAGAAAAAAAGTAACAATGTACAATTGTTAACAATGTAGAAAAATAAAACACCTGTTAAAATGAGTTAAACTTGATAAGCAGAGACATTTTTGTCCACTGGGAGAAAAAAAAAATTTCTTAAGAAAATGGTAAACAAGTTTATGAACAAATAGAAAAGCCAAGCGATGGCTTGCAGAATTAATTAAATGGCCAAGGCTTGTGAGAGCTCCAAAGGACTTGCAGCTGGTTGGGTTTTGTTTTTTTTTTTAAATTGTGTTAATTTCTCAGCAGCATTTGGTCTTGCAGTAGTGGACATGATTGTAAAGCTTCTCTGAGGAGAGTTATTTTGAGCATTGCAGCTGGTTTAAGCAAGTGTGCCTTCCTGCAGCCTCTGCAATGTGCCCTGCCTGCAGTCAACTTCATCCTCCTTTATTCTGATGTTTTTCAGATACATTGTGTCTTTTGAGCAGGAGTAATCTATGTAGCTGATGTATAGTATGTCTGGCTGAGAATAAGCTTACGCTTGTTCTTCTCCTTTGTCACAAGAAGAAGGTGGGCAGCTCAGGTGAGAAAAGCAAGTACCACTATGTGGTGTGCAAGCAAGAATCCCATGAGCTAGGTCCCTAATGGCAGCATTTCTCACTTAAGACTGGGTGTGTGTCTGCACCTATGAATTGGGTAGTTAATATTGTCCGGATGTAATTTTGTTTATTGGACTTCCCTTGTGAAGACTGATTAGTGGCTCGAAGGTCTGGGAGCAACAAAGACCTAGAGGTGTGTTTTTAATAATGCTGAAAATATGCCATGTTCTTGTTGTTTTTTTGGTTTTGGGGGTTTTTTCAGTCTTTTTGCATTTCCTTGTTTTCAGAAGCCAAGGAGAGTGCTCAGCTCCCATTATTGAACTGTCCTCAATGTGTTGCACAATCTATTTGATGCTTAGGCTTTTGCGATTTTTTATTTGTCTTCCATGTGTTATTCAGCAAAACCACCAAGGACCAAACTACTCACTAGAGATGGAGCATATAGGGTGACAGACTCAGCTGTGAGTGTAGTCTGTCATGCACAGAAAGAGAAAACTTGAGACCTTGTTGGAAATTTAAAAATAAACTCCAGAGCCTTTCTGTGACTGCAAGGTTCACGATACCTCTGCTGTTCATCAGGTCTGTGCTTTCAGCTTGGCATCCCTCAGTCGTCTGCATTAACTTGCTTTTTAACTGAGTAGAAGAATTTCTCACCAGGCAAGTACTGTTTTCTGTAATGCTTCCCCCTTGGCTGGCAAAGTCCCCTGTTTGTGTTAATACACCTTGTACTGGTGCGGAGGGGTGGCAGGTCTTGTCAGCGTAGAAGACAGCCAGGTGTCCTTGCTGACAGGCCAAGTCCAAAATAAATTTATTTGTCTTAAATTCAAATTTTTTATTTTCCTGTCAGAGCAGTACTTCCTAACAATTTTGGAGAGTTGAATGAGATATTTCTGTATTAAAGATATGCCACATGCGGAATGATTTTTGCAAAAATGAAAAAAACCAGTGTTTGGGCTCAAAGCCTCCATGGTTTGTTTTTATTTTCAAACTGTTCCTAACTCAATTTGTCACCTCCTTCTTGACCACTCAATTTCTTGCAGTTATACTTCTTTGGAGCCGTAGGTTTTCCCCCAGCTTATAACCAAGAGAATGCAGAATTTCCTACTGCTATTGTGTTTCAGTTAGTATTCTCATTGTTACATTTGTGGCTTAATACTCTATTTGAATTTAGGTTTTCAGTCACTACTTCTTGTTAATTCTTTTTTTCCCCAGGATTAACCAGCTTTTAAGACCAAGAATTTTGTTTCCCTGCTAGTCCTTGACTGCCATAACTTTTTCTTCTAAATGTCGTTCATGTTCTCCAAATTTTAAACAAATATTTCTACTTCTGGCTTTCAATACTTTTTAAAACACATGCATCTCTAGAGCAGTATGTAATCTACCAGTACACAAAGAGTACTGAAGCAGTGTAACTCTTGCCCCTGTATGCCTTGGGTGTTTCAGACTGCCTGGGTGTCTCAGGCCTAGGGTCCCTGGTCCCACAGGGCTTCCTAAGGCAAAGATTGTGCTATAACTATGCATAGCCAGGGTGGGTCAGGCACTGAACCTCAGCTGAATTCAACTATAAAACCAGAGAGCTTGTTAGAAATATGCAGACATACTTAAGCAGCTTTGCGAGAAATTTCCCTAGAAGAGGAAGTGAGTTTGATATAAGTGGAAGCTGAGTCAGTCTTGAATCATTTGTGGAGGCATCTTTGCAATACTCCCTAGAACATCCAGTATTAGCTGTATTTACATGGCTTTATATTTTTGTTTCTTTGAATTATGACAAATTTTAAAGGAACTTTTTATTCTTTTGGTTGACCTACTTTCTTGATAGTTTTTGGTGTAATTATCTATTTTAGTTTCTGGGGAGGTGGGGCTGACGTTGGGCTTCTTTTAATAAATGAATGTTTTGTTATACTTGATAAAATTAAGCTTTTTATGATTGATTACCCCTGTTTTCTGTATTGGGTTAAACAGTTAATACTCATCAGCATCCCAAGTGTATGGCTTGGTGCGAGGGATTTCACAGTGCAAGCTGAACATGGTGTCGGCAGAGGGAAGGCACACTGTGTGCATGAGTGGAGGGGACTTACAGGCTATTACAGCGTTAATGCGTGCAGGTCCTGTACAAGGCACGAGTGGGATGAGAGCAGATGAAGGCATGCACCTGCTCTGTGTGTTCGGGCTCTGTGGTGTTCAGCCCTCTCCTCCCCAGCCCTTCAAATCCTTCTGCTGTGTAGCAAGAACCTCTTGTGACTGGTATGTGTTATGCTCAGCAAAACATGACTCTTGTAAGTAAGTAAGATTTTATCAGATGTATCCAGTATCAGCTTTTCCTCCAAAATCGAACAATATGTAGAATTCTGGTTTTGTTTTATTTTTATTTTTTTGCTTTGAACTGATCATTAACAGTCTATGATTGCCAGTAAGACACTAATGAAACTACCTTCCTTTATTTTAAACTTAGGAAGTATTTAATCTTGGAAGGCAATGTAGTATAGTATGCATAGGTTACTTGAGAATATTGAAAGTTTTATGCATACTAGTTACTATACTAATAACACTAATGACCTTTTCTGGTTGTTTTTTTCTGTCTGTGAACGTGTAATTATTTGCATACAATGTTTAATATTAAAAATATGACACAACCACTTAACTGTAGGAAGACTGGCAGCGGAGGTTGATGCTGCATGCTTATTCTAGTCATTGGTGCCTAAATATCACACTACATTTAATATACAATGTCATATACATACTGATGTGAGCATAATGTACTGCTAGTAGCTCAGCAGAATGGGAACTTAGTACTGATGAAATGTCAGTCTTAATTTTTTATTACCTTAGCTGTGGGCATTTTATGTCAAAACCAGAGCTGACCAAATACTGCAAAATGCTATGCATGAAAACACTTTCCTTTATTTAATGTCTTGCAGATGTACAAGTGGTCTTTTAATATAGTCTTTCTGAGATGTTAGTGGCCATGAAAACTGGAAGGAATTTAATCAGATTTAAAACCTTTAAGCACTGGCTAAAAATATGGTCAGAAAATGAGTCAGTAATTAAACTAGTTACATTGGAAAAGGAATCTTAACTTTTGTGCTTAACAAAGGAAGAAATGAAACTCACCATTCAGGGTCTTTGATCAAACTCTTTAGTGTATCTTAAATACCTATTAAAATTGTGATTCTATGGATGGGTTAAACTATCCATGAGTTGAAATATTTTTTCATAAATTGTTGTTTAGAACTTTATGGCTCTTCACAGAGAGTTCATGGCTGGAAAAGGGGAACAGAGCTCAAGGCAAATTGATTGATAGGAATACTCTGAACCTTAGCCCTATCTCCTCATAATAACTGAGGAAGGTGGGGTTTTTTTGGCAGGAGTAAAGGGCACAGTTCTCCAGCTGGGTTGCAGTGATTGGGGCAGTGAGATGGTGGAGGGAGGTCACCATGCTGCCTCACCTGGCTTTGGGTCTGGGTGGCTGGAAGCCAAAAAATGCATCTGAGTAGGGGCCACCTGCATGTGGAGTGCATTGGCAGGGCCAGGCAGGAGGGAGGCTGCTGTGGTGGGTATCTGGTGAGCCTCAGCTTCCTGCAATTCTACCTCTAATCCAGGATCTGAACATCTGAACCATCATCTGGCTTGGCTGAATCTGAGTTTTTATTCTGTTTGTAAGCCAGAACAAACTTCTGAGTGGGTGATTTTCTTTAGGGTACTTTTTTCACGCAGCTCTTTTTATTTTTCATGCCTTTTATAAGAGGTTTTTCATTTTTGGCAGACTGTCTTCTCAGGGCACTCTGAAACTGGATTATTTACTACAGGTGGACCCAGATTGCTGGGATAAAAAGCCAGCAACATATATTTCCTTGAAGGATGTAAATTGTGTTTTAAAACTCACTGAAAGAAAAGTATTGTGGATATGTGTGATATTTACTATGGGAATGGCAACCAAAACATTAATAATGGCTTTGTTCTGTCTTTTTAGCTATCAGTGGCAATTTTTAAACTGTAAAAGTTTCAGGTTGCTCTATATACAAAAGGAAATTGTGATTTCAGATTATAATTGTGGATGTGGTTATAGAATAATGAATGGGAATAATTAATAGAAAGTTAATTGGGTAACATCAGAAAAGTTTATCCTGGTATATTGGGATTGCATGCTTCAGTTGATACTTAGTGTACTTTTGGGATTTCTGGTTGCACCTCACCTCTGGTTCTGATAGTATATTGTATTATGAAGAATATTAATAATGCTGCAGAACAATTACTTGTTCATTTGCTAACTGATTAAAATTCATGCATAATTTATTGGAACAGGGAGAGACTTTATAAATAAGTCTCCTTGGCCTCAAGAGCTTAAAAACAAAATGCATATGCTAATATGAGAATGTGCTTTACTTCTTAACATAAAAACTTAATAGGCAATGGTATATTAGTCTCATTAATGTGAGGTTTTATTTGTGATAATCGTGCTCTTAATCAAAGTGTATACTTCTAAACATAGCCATATGTTTTAAAAGTTTATAACTTGGAGTTGGTAGTGCATCATGCTTATCAATGATGATGTTTTCTGCTATAATATACACTGACCTTAGCGTACATTAGTTTGACATTTAAAATGTTAGTTCCACAGCAAATAAACTGCCCTCATTATGCCCAGCTGCATTTCTGAGCTTTGTTGCAGGTAGGGATCTAAATTAATTCATATGAACATTTATTGCCAAAACACGGTAAAATGTCAATAATTAATTGAGATATTTTCTATAGTTTTGTATATCCCAAAGCAGAAATGGAAATACTTTGGAGCATTCACCTTCTCACTCTGGGAGGAAAAAGATCAGCTCCCATTACAGCCACTATGACACGGCTACAGACTCCCTGGCCTGCAAACTGAGTGGCTTGAGAAGCAGCTGATTTAGAAAAAAGTCTGCAAGATATGTACCAAAATCTGGGAAACTTGGTTGCATATAGATCTGGTGAATATACTGTTTGGAGGAAACTGTGGCACCTGGAAGGGAAGCTTTACTGCAGGAAATAGAGAACCAGGGAGTCATTAGTGAACTTCACCGTGCAGGGAAGATGTGATGTCAAAGGAGGTCCACCACTCCCCACAATGTATTCTGTCACTGACACTGGTGGGATCATCCCTGGGAGGCAGAATATGTGTAATGTACCTGTGTCTTAACTTGGCTGTGTGGAATGTGGGGGAAGTGGTGTAAGGGTCTCCTGCTAGGGAAATCTTAGGGGCTGGGGTTAAAAGTTATTTTTAATGTACTGGCCATGAGATCCCCTCTACCTGCTCAGAGTTGCTGATTTGTTAGTTCTGCATCGTTGCTGTGTGAAACCCCTGTGTGCACTGAATTTAGCATTGTTGCCTAATTAACTGAAACAAATTAGTTGAAATATGAGCCATCTGGAATGAAAATGAACCCTCCATGTTTCTCAGTGAATTAATTTTATTAGAAAAACACTTGTTGCTTGTGATTTGTTTCTTAAAGTAAATCATGCTGAGGCAATGTTTCTATGTTAACATTTCTCAGGGTAGGGAGGACCAGCCCTTCTTGTTTGGTCTGTCATTACCTTTTTCACTTTGAAACTGCATTGAAATATTTAGGCAAGCAGAAGCTGATGAGAAGAGGGGATGACAAAAGGCAGCACACATCCTATTGTTCAAGTTTCAAAATCAGTAGTAACTTACTAAAGAATAAAATATTATATGTTGTTGTCATATGTCTTTATTTTGTCATTCTCCTGGCAGCTTTGCTCAGTTCTGAGTATTCTGAAGCCTGTAATAGGCATCTGTACCCTTTTCCCTAACTGCATCTGGTGGGTCTCAGATTAACTGCAGTGATACTCATTTTTAAGAATATGGGTTTTTAAGAACTTGCAGGGGTAGTGTATCATCTCTTGCAGCTCTTTCTATAAGGAAAGTACAAATGTGGCTTCAGTCAATAAAAGAAAATCCCAAGTTATTGGTATAGTAAATTATACAAGTGAGCATAGTTTTTTTTTCAGGAAAAAACCTCAAGCAGCAGCAATATATAAATCAGACAGGATTTTGTGGTTTCTAGCTGAGATTTTTAAAAGGAAAAAATAGCATTGAGCAGATGCCAGTAGTGCACCACTCACTCCCATCAGCTGAAATTCTCCTCAGCTCTTCTTCATTGGTGTCAGTTTGAATTTGCTTCTGAGGTTTGGAATCTTTGCTGACCAAACTCTGACAACTTTCTGTGTAGAGAGCCCTCCTCTTAGTGGGTTTTCCAGCTTTTGTTTTACCACTGGCTTATTTTTTTGTCTCCCCCACAGAGCCGCCTCGGCCAATAGCACCCCCGCAGCTGCTGGGTGTTGGGCCTACATACTTGCTCATCCAGCTGAACGCCAACTCGATCATTGGGGACGGCCCCATTATCCTGAAAGAGGTGGAGTACCGGATGACATCTGGGACTTGGACAGAGACCCATGCAGTCAACGCACCAACGTACAAGCTCTGGCACCTGGACCCTGACACCGAATATGAGATTCGGGTCCTGCTCACCAGACCGGGCGAAGGTGGGACGGGGCAGCCGGGACCACCACTCATCACCAGGACCAAGTGTGCTGGTGAGTGCTGCTCTGGGAAAATTAACAAAAAACCCAAAATTGTTTACTTTATGGTTTAATTGATTGGCAGGTCTGTTGGCTCCAATTAAATTCTACCAGGACTTAAGGATTTGCTTCACACCCTCAGGATCCCCAAGTTTCTGGATCAGTAAGGTTTTGATGTGTCCTCTTCTTTGCCTGGTCATTGTCTAGGTTGCTAACCCTTGGAGGGTAGGTTAGGAGGTGGGAAGTTAAAAATCTAAGAAAACATTTTACTCTTCCTCAAGCAAGGAAGGGGACTCGATTTCTGGAAAGTACTGACCTCCTTGTTTCTTCACCCTCATATTTTCAAATGCATTTTAAGTAAACTCGCGCATAAAGTAGATTGCATGGGGAAAAAGGATATGTTTAAGAAATAGAGCTGTGAAAAAAGAAAAAAATAGTGTACTTCTGCATAATTTGTCTTTTCCCAAGCAGTTATGCGTGGCCTGACAGAATCTCCAAGAACTAAAATACAAATACTAAAATCTCCAGCTATGACTGCTCCCAAGGGAAGTGGTCACAGCACCAAGCCTGCCAGAGTTCAAGAAGCATTTGGACAGCTCTCTCAGGCACACTCTTGGTGTGACTCTTGGGGGTCTTCTGTGCAGGACTGGGAGTAGGACTCAATGATTCTTGTGGGTCCCTTGCAACTCAGAATATTCTATGATTCTCTAAATTGTAAAACACAGTCGAAAATATTAATGGAGTGTTTTCTCCATTTTTGACTACTATCACCAAAATCATGGCCTGCTGACCCCTGCAGTCTGTTTCTTGTTTCTTAGAGTGCCCCTGCATGGCCAGCACCAAGAAGATTAAGCACTGCCAACTTGTGTTATATGCTGTTCCTTCTAAAGCTACTTAAAGTTATTTTAATCTCAGCTTTCACAAGAAGAAAGATAATACCTACATCTCATAGTTGCAGGGGAGAAAAATTATAGATTTGAATCTCAGACTGTGAGGAAAATAAGCATAAATTAAATGGTGGGTTTTTCCCTCTTAGTCTCAGGACTTCTGGGACCTGAGGGTATTTTAAAGTTGGCACAGTATTAGATTTAGCAAAGTGTGCTGATAACCATCTATTCAAAATCACATTAAAGTAATCAGAAGGACAAGCTGGAGTGTCAGGTTTCCATGTGTCGTGTATATATGTGCATATGAGAAACAGAAATAGAAATAGTTTTTTCACAAGTTGGTGATACCTCTGATGAATGACCACTCATTTTCTTTACTTAAGGAAGACTGTCAGGGTCTGGATCAGAAGCCAGGAATTCTAGCAGACTAGGTCAGTGGGTGTGAAATCCAGAAAATTAGAGAATCTTTTTTTAAAATTGGGCTTGGTATGGTCAGAAGCTGAGGCACAAAGCTGGAGTAAGACTAAACTGAAGGCATCTTTTGGAGTTTGTGATCGTTTTTATAATTTAGCCTGTCTTTCCAGTGAAGTAAAAGATCTATGTGTCTATCTCAGTTAAGGTGTCAGTCTTTGAGATCTAAGTAAGGTTAAAGTATTGGTTTATTGCACAGAATTGGTTTAGACATTCTTCTGAAAAAGTAGGAATTGGAAAACAGCTTCTGTTTTAAAGAGGCTGAGCCGAGACTATCCAAATGTTCAGGTGGTTTTCCTAGCAGTTGAAAAAATGTAACTTAGTTTACCCAGGTTGTGACAGAGTAAAGATTTTTAATGGGAAAGGAAAAGAAAGGAAGTAATTGATGCGACATATTTTTAGAAGCCAGTTAGGGGAAACAATGTTATTGTGGTTGTGTTTTTATTTTTAAATTTTTTTAAGCATAACACTCACACAAAAGGCTCCAAAATCTAGTCTGTCTTGAGAAAAATATTCAACTCAATTTAATCCACTATGAAATTAAGCAGATAAAAAAAATACTTGAGCAGAAAGTTCTGAACTTCTGTGACAGCATTATTTTAATAATTATAAAATTTCAGACTGTTTACCTTGCAGTAAGGCTGATTCTTCCTATTCCATAAAAATGAAGGCAAATAATTTTTACTATTAGCTTGTTTCAGTTAGAAGGTGTGTCAGCAAGGGTTTGTGAAGACTGAAATATTGTGCCCAGCACCACGGATGAGTCAGGACAGAACCAGCTTGAACAGCAGGTTGCCCTGCTGCCTCCTTACCTGTCTGGAAAATGAGACAGACCTTCCTTTTCTGCAGTGTTCTCCCAAGGCTTCTGATAGGTAACTGCAAGTCCAAGCAATATGATTTTTTTTGGTTGTATATACATATATTTTGTTCGTAAAAGGCAAATTATAAGCATAAAAATTAGTCTCTTCCAAAGAGAAGATTTATAAGAAAAGGTAAAGGTAATAATGGAATATCTCACCCTGCAGTCTCTGCTGCTGCCAGTATTGTACAAGTGACTGGCAGGTGATTTACTGTGCTGTGTTAGATGACATCGCTGCAGCAATATCTTCTTCCTGGAGTTTCTTCAATTATTCCTAATTCTCATTTCTGACAAGATCACTTTTTTTTCAGACAGACACTCTCTTTTCTGTCAATGTTCTTTGTCAATTTTGTCTCTCCATAAGTTTTATACATATTAGTTCAAATTCTGAAGCAAGTTATAATTGATTATCTGCTTGGTATCAAATGGAATGGTGGGAAATAAATTAATTTTTAACGTGAGGTTTGACTGCTCTGTATAGAGATTAAAAAATGTGCATTAGAGAATGTTGATCTGATGAGATTGTAAGGATTAAAGTTTACATTCCGAGTAGCAGCAACAGCAAACTCACTGAAAAAATAATGAGAATAAGCTAGTATTCTGCTCTCTGTTTATTTAATGCTTAAGCAAATACCAACATTGTTTTCAAATGAAGTTTAAAATATTTTTCCCCATAATTCATTCAGTATTTATAATTTCATGCTACTTCTTAATAACGTATTATCGATCAGTTGTCCTCTGCTTTGCTGGAGATGTATTCTACTCTTTAGTGATTTGAGTGATGATCGTACTTAGCTCATTGTTATACGTGTACTTTTATTATTAGGTATTTAGATCATTTTCTGTCTTCCTCATAACAAAACTAGTGTCTGGTGACTCATTTACTGAATGTTTCCACTAATGCTAAACAAAATTGTTCTTTAATGAAGGGATAATTCTTCCACTAGTTAAGTCCTCTGACAGCCTGTTTGTCTACCCGGCATTTCCCAGGTAATCTTTCCCGTGCTGAAGTGAAGGCATTTTGCTGGATGTGTTGTTTTATCCGTCTCTGATTAAAGATAGTGCTGAGCAGTCAAATATATGAAACCACTGAGTGTTTTTAAATGGCTGAAGTCTGAAACATCTGAAGCAAAACACTATTTTCTGACATTATCCTCTGTACGAGCCAGGTGCAAGCTTTGTTATTTCTTCTTCTAAGCACCACTGATGATGATATGATCACAGCATTGTGTTCCCAGCTGCTGGTGCTGAAGGGTACTGCCTCCCCCTCAGTCCTCATAGGGCAGCTGAGCTTTATTTCATTATGACTTCGACTCTTGCATGGTGTCATTGCTCAGATTATTCACTTCTCTGGGATTTTAACACCAAAGCAAAGGCACAGGGTAACACTTTAACCAGAAGTAATCCTCAAGGCTGTTTTCTGTGGCTTTGGGGTGTGTTGTCCTTCTGAGTGTATCCTCTGAGTTGTGATTGCCCTTCTTTCCTTGGGGGAGTGGAGGGAGAGGGGCAGGATGTAGAAAATACGTGATAATCTAAAATTGTCCACTTAGCCTGCCTTTTTAACTGTAAATTAGAAGTTGTTCTCTTATGTTGGCTGTTGCTTCTGAGCAACAGCTCACAGCTCAGTTTTATGATTAACTGATATTTTGGCGGCAAAGGAGGTCAATAGTTCAGCCTGTCCAGAGTTTAATATATGTACACAGTGGAATTGCTCGCTCCTGCTTTACTGAAGTCCAGCACAAGGGTGTGATTTTTCAGAAAAGCATGAAGAATTGTAAAAGAGTTGGAGAAAAGGGTCCTGTGTGTTTTCATTTTTTTGTTGTTTTGATAATGAAATTAACACGGGCCGGTTGGAAAGCTTTATAGCTTTAGCAGAGCTAAGAAAGGAAAAATATTTATCAATGATATTATTAGTAGTACTATTGTTATTATTGTTATTTCATTGTTCAGAATCATTATCCGTCACAGAGACCTGCTATTGGTAACAGTCAGCTTCAAGGCACAGGAGCAGGAGATGCTGCTTCAGTGATGCAGTGCTGGCACATGATGGCCTGCAATTGAAGGCTTGGGAGCTGGCTGCTTTTTGCTGCCTTTTTCAAGTGCACAATGTTTGTGTACAGTTTCCGCATGTATTAATTTTGAAAACAATATACATAGAACACTGTATACTGCTGAATTCTCCTCTAACAAACAAAAAAAGCAAAACACGGGGAAATATTGAAAAACAAAAGCACGCTCAAAGGCTTTATCATTGTTTTGGGATTTATAACAGAGGGGCCCCAGTGACGTTGCCATTGAGAAAGTGACCCTGCATGACCATCTGGAGAACTAAAATGTTGTTGTGGTTACATAAAAATTGCAAATGATTTTTCAGATGAGTGGGGTGAGGGGGACATTGCAGTATAGAATCTGCGTGTGCCGATGTGGGACGTGTATGCTGCACGCAGTGTTTGTTGCCTTTTACACTTGCAGAGTGATGGCAGAGGGTGCAGGGTGGGGACCTGGATTTATAGGCTTTACTTCGTGCTGTATGTGAGATTTTAGGGTGTTGGTATACGAGGCAATGGTTTTATAAGGTTGGGTAGAGTCAACATCACAGGAGGCTGCTGGAATATATAGCACTGAATGGATAAGCTGTTCTCTTTATTTGTGTCCCTTACAGTAGTGCAACTGCAGTTGTTTAAAACTTCGAAAGCTAATAAAAATACAGATAAATGCATAATTTCCAACCATTATTTTTTTAAAGGGGACAGAGAGAAATTTTTACCTTTACAGAAAAACAGCTGTATTCATGTTTCAAGCAAAATTTTTACCTTATTTCCTCCAAAGTAGGTATTATTATGGACTTAGACTATAGCTTCAAGGGGAACATGAATACCTTTTGAGTGCTTAAATTACATGTTTTTATTGCTCATATTTTGTTGTTTATGGTTTGAACACATTTTAAGAATAAACGAAAGATGAAGAACTTGAAACTAAATGAATATGATACTTTTAAAAATTATTTTACATTTGTCATTCCAGAAGAGCCCTCATTACACCAATATTTACAAGTTGCTGTTGTTTTTACAAATGTGTTTGGCACTTGTGACTGTTTCTGGGCTTTTGGCCAGGTAGTAATTGGAACCATTTAAGATCTCGCTATCAGATTCTAAATGCACCAGAGCCTTTTTTCATATAGGTTTACCAGTTGGTTTTGATATAGGGATGTGGAGGAGGGAGATATTAAAACAATGGAAAAAGTCTAGACTAAGGAACTTCATCATATTCCCTTTAAGACTGAATACTAGAATTGTTAATGAGAAGGCATCCTGTAGAAGAGCCATGTGATTTGGACCATTATCTGGCACCAGCAACCATACTCTGCTTATTGTGCTGCTTGCCACTGCTGAGATACCCATACCACATATAGAATCCTAATGACGCTTATATCCATAAGAAAGGACTGTAGTGCAGCTGACTTACCTAGCAAGAGACCAGGCAGACTGCCCAGCCAAGTTCTTGTCAGATTGTGTAAATTAGGCACGGTGTCGTCTTTTTCAAAAGAGCGCAATGCTGATGACTCAGTTGAATTGGCAGTAAACTGAAAGTTTAGACACTGACCTCCCCTAAATTAGTTTTCAACTTTTTTTTTGTTTGCTGTATTCAGCCTTAGTATAATTTATATGGTACTTGCAGCTGCAAGTTCCCTCTGCACTAACTGGAAACTGTCTTCCTGCAACACTGCGATTGCCATGTGATACAGCGAGGCATGGGTTTCCTGAAGTCTCTCGTGCTTCATTTTTCAGAAGAGTTTTGTTTGTGGCTAGTTTTTGTAGCATAGTGTCATGTTCAGCAGTAAATCACTGATGCTCTTCACTTAGAAGAATTAGGATAGCAGACCTTAAGCAAGTCGGCTCCTCTAGCATGACCACCCACATTTCAAAGCCTCTGTTGCCTGCAGTGGCCTCTCCTACCTGCTTTCTGAAGTCTCTAGCTGTGATCGGGGGGGACGAGTTACCTACAGCAAGACATGCTGGTGGTCACTGGCAATTGACACGCTGGTCAGTCAAGGTTTTGGTGCAAAGACTTTGGTTAAAGTTACTGTCTCTCTTTCTGTGAAGGGCACTAGGTCAGGATACCCCTTCACTGTGTGGTAGAGGCAGGGGGAGGAAAGGGAACAGCTGCCAACGCCACACAGAGCTTCTCTGTCTCTCAAGCAATTTCTCCATCCCTTGTCTCACCTTGGTTTGTTTGGCAGCTTTTCCCAGAGCAGAACATGCCACAGCACACTGAGACCATCGTGATTTATCCAAAGTGCATGTAACTAGTCAATAGATCACACTTCCGAGAGGAGCGCTGTCTGTGGCAAGAAAATATATTGCAGTACATTAATCCACGGTGCCCATTCCAGCTGTAAAAGAATGGATGTGGGCAATAATTCATATTGCAGCACTTGAAAGTGCTGTGGGTGCACCCAGGCCAGATAACTCACAGCCTGATTAGAGCTTCTCCAAAGTTGGGGAACTGATGTTCACAGATTTTTGGTCTATGTCTGCTTCTTAAAAACATGATTGCAGGTTGAGATAGTCTTTCCCTTTCAGCAGACTGGAGTTCTTTTTTTGAACTGAGACTTCCATTTTTAATTTCAGCTGAAACAAATAGTTTTTTTTAGCATGATTGATTAGTGTGTTGATGCTTTAGTTTGGTTTCATAATTAAGTTCTCTCAATGGTTCAGGAATGCAATATTAATTTTATAGTGTTTGAGAATTGGTAAGTACGTAAATAAAACAAACTTTTATAGGACTGGCTTTTATTGTATTTTCATTTATCAGTCTATTAAAAATTAATCAGGGAAAATTTTAATAAGGTTTTTTAAGTTGCTCTGATCATTGCAGCACTAAAATGTCTTGGAAGCATACTAATTTTTCAGTTATTTTGGCATTTTTGGCGGAGTAGTGTGGATTAGATATGGAGGGCAGTGAGCAGCAGGAGTGGAAGGGTAGAAGAGGAAAGCAGTACCAGCAGCGTGTGCTGGGGTAAGGAATGTTGATGAGATTTACCAAATGCTTTCAATATTTTTTTCTCTCTCCCCCATATGTCTCTCCCCAAGGCCATTACAAAGAGATATCATGTCATTCTCACCAAAAGACCTGGTTCTTACAGGCATCAGTTCTTTGGACTTTCTTCTGCTAGATAAATATTTGTTTTTCATTTAATTCTTGTTTGCTTTTTAATATTTTAACTTTGTTTCATTTTAATAGTGAGCAGCATAATTATGTTCACCTAATTTGAACCTAGACTGTATGAAGCAGAACTGAGTGAATTTCACTCTCCTCACTTTATTTCTCAGTAAATACTCCTGCTGGTGCTGAGAGGGGGAATGGACCATGTGATGCTTTTGTATGGAATGATAATGAAATAGCCTCTGTTTTAACAATGAGTTGACGAGCATCTTAAGCAGCAACTGGTGTCAAGTTGGACCTTAGGTGATCAGTAGGTCTAGAAACCTAAGAAATACTTGTCAAGGCTCTTGATGTTACGTGGTTTTGCTTGCTGTTTTAAAAATCTGGAGTAGTCCTGGAAAGCGTCAGATGACTTGAAAAACAAACATTAAAAATACTGACATGAAGGCTCAGGATCACCCAATTAATTAAAAGCTTGTCATCTTGACTTTAATTCTGAACAGAATAATGGAACAGCCAATACCAACCTTGATTAATGAAGAATTAAGGAAGTAATATAATTAGAGACAGTCAACGGATTTATAGAATACTCTTGTCAGAATAACTTGATTTTTTAAAAAATTAAATTACAGATTTGGTTAATAAAGCTGATATTGTTCTTCTCTAATGCATTTAATTTGATATAAGGCATTTTGATTAAGAAACCAGAATAAAATCAACTCAAATGGAGAAGAACTGGCTTATATATCTAAAACCGGTTTTATGGATTAATTGAATAAGCATTTCTGTTTGGGCCCTATCAGGAACAGTTTCATGTAATTTATAAAGAGAATGTAACTATTATAAAGGTGGAAAATTACAGAATGTTATGAAACTGGTAGAAAAAGAAGGCTCTTGAATAAAGACTTGAATTCTAAATTACAGTGGTTTTAATTGGGTGATTCTAATCTGTGTTTCAAGTATAACATTTGCAGTATAATAAAAACAAAGTAGGCCATTGGGGAAAGAGGCCTGAGAGTCATGGACTATTAGGGATGACACTTAGGCACTGGAACTAGAAGAGATCCTGTAGTCCTTGGCCTGTAAACCAGAGCAAAATTTCTCACTCTTTCCTTAGTATTGGAGAATGTTTTAAAGCTTTTGAAGGTGTATTCCTGAAACTGCATACCAAATCAGTTTTCTTCTAACCCAAGTCTTTTATCCTCATTTCTCTGACCCCCTTCCAAATCTGTATAGCATCCTTTCCTATAGAATTAAAGGTATGGCATTGTGCAAGAGTTTGTTGTCTGGGGGATTAGGAAACCAAAACAAAAAAATTCTGGCAGAAAGTTGAAATCTGGAAACAAAATCTTCTTTATGTGTGATGTGACCAGAATTTGTACTGAGTTTAGAGATACAGATGTGATTTAAGCAGTGATTTCTCATGGGGTCGAAATTTATTTTCCTTGTTTCACATCTCCACCTCAGCTGCATAAGCGTTTTATTCCTTTGTATACTAGTATTTTTCCTTTCAGGTTACCTTTGAAAACTGTTTCATTTTATGCATTTTGTTTTTCAGGTCATTAATTGCTAAAAGCTATTTCATTACCCTTGGAAATGACAACATGCTAAATTATCATTCAGATAATTAAACATTTCAGATACTGTAACAATACCATAAGTACATATTTTGCAGTTTGTTACCTTTATTTTAGAGAAATTACGCTCAGTAAGAGGGACTGGTGAAAATATATTTGACAATGTACCTTCTTTTGTCTGCAAAATGAACTCTAACAATTAGGCTGAAATGTCAGAGCATGAGCACCTACTGGGAATATGATGTGCTCTATTCATAGTTCACGACCTGTAGCAGCTTAGATGATTACACATAAATAAACTGGTTGAGTTGTACCATGTTTCCTTAAAGTAATGGCCTTTGAAGACAGTGCAGAACTGCAATTCAAGAAACCTGCTCTCTGCTTATAGCTTTTGGCATCAGCTTTGACAAATCAGTTCACTTTGGTGTCTCACTTTAAAAAGCAGGGATGACTATGAATGTTGCCCCAGCAATTTTTCTCAAATTTATTTGCGTCACATGATTTTATTATTTATTTTTTTCAGAGCAAGAACTTTTCTTACTTTTGTTGTGCTGGCTGCAATAAGATCTTGGATTTACCTGTCTGAATGCTAAGTATTTTGTAATGAGAATCTTATGCAATGAAGATCATATGTAAGGGGTGACATTTTCATTCATTTGGTGACAGGTTTTATCACTGATATAGATTTTGTGGTCCTGTAGACAGACCCTCCCCATGAAAATAAAGAAGTACAACTGCTGTGCATTCAGCTCTTGGTGTGACCAAGAGTTCTTTGTATCTGTCCATGCAGAGTTGACTTTTGGTGTTAACTTGATATAATAAGGGGTGGATGAGGAGTGTGGGAAGAATGCAGCAAACATACTGTATAGAAATCAGTGGAGATCTATTTTTCCTGAACTTTTTTTTTTGGGAGGTGGAGGGGGGTGCTTAGCCCTTGCCTATTATCTTCTGAATAGCTGTAATTAAGGATCATGCAAGTTGAGCATGTTCTTTTCTTTGTGTGTGTGCCGCTTCACCTCGAAGACTTCTTAGGTTGCCATTACCAAGTTTTCTTTTTCTGATGCTCAGTTTTTTGTGTTTGGTTTTTCTTTTTCCTTTTTTTTATTTTAACATGACCATACCTCCCCCTTCAGCCCCATCTATTCCTTCCATTCAGTCTTGAAACAGATTTTTAAGTTTAAAGCAAATATGGATGCTTCTGTCTAAACAGTGGATGAGGGAATGAATGATGTTGTAGAAATTATTCAATTGCTTAATATGCTTATAGGTTCGTAGGTTTCTTATACTATATTCATCACCATATGAACTTTGTAGGTTTGCAGTTCATATGGTGATGAATATAGTATAAGAACCTCTGCAGAAAAGAAACAAGTAAAAAGTTTTTTAGATGTGTCTTATCTTGCCTAGCAGTAATTAGAAAAGGTGAGGGATGTGCATTTGAAAGACAAGTTAAGATGGTAGACATTTATCATTGTTGCTTTACTGATGGGCATATTCAGAACATATATGCATACTTTATACAAGGAGAAAAAAAATAGATGTAACAATTGCATTGTGTAGAAATCAATAAACCATGATGTTTATGCCTTACTGTGAATTATTTAGTCCTGAATTTACTAGTTGTCATGTGCACTAAATTAAGGCAGTTCACAAATGTAGGGTTTTTTTCTCCTCTGTTAATTTGCTCTGATCCCACAGTGGGGAAAAAAGTACTATCACTCTTCAATATTGCTTTCACAAATCAGCTTCCTGTCTCTGTGTTTAAGAAAGAATTTGCAAGTTTAAGGTGGGAATTCTGAGTCTGTACAATAATTTCTGTGATGACTCCAGGTGACTTAAAGATCTGTTAGAAATAGTTGTGCTGTGGGTTCCCATGGGTGAGGCTTCAGAGGGGCTGCTGCCTCCCATGGGGTGCAGGTTCTGTGGAAGCCATAACCTTTCAGCATGCTCTGAAAGTCTACCTTGTGGACAGGCTTAAACTAGAAAATATCAGATGCTCCTGTTACGCATTTTGTTGTCCTAATCTCTTGGACACTTTATGTTATTCTCTCAGTAGACACATGTGCCAATGTGTGTTTTATCCACCTCTAGAGCAGCCATCCTGTACTGGTAATTCTGTGTAACGTGCTCGGGTATGATGGGCAGGCTTCTCTCTGCCTGTCTAGACCATTACACAAGGAAATGTAGGAAGGAAACAAATGTGCAGCAACTGTAGTAAAGAACAACAAGTGCAAAAAGAAAACCCTGTAGTATTTACAGTCTGGTTTTTTCAGTTTTGAATTGCAAAAAATCTGCCTTTAAATTTCCTACTGTTATTCTCACCATCCATCTTTCTGTGTTTCATGCTATGCCCTATTCCGCCTGATGTGGACTTGTAGCGGGGGTTAAGTATAGGCCTGACAGCTCATGAATAAACTCTTTTGTCTCTGGTGCTAAAGGTCTATTTTTTGGACCAGGGTTTGCTGAGTTGTTTTCTGCACAGAACAATTGCTGGTATGAAAAAATGGGATGCTGGAAGCACTGCAGTTTCTGTAATATCAGTTTCTCTCAGTGAACATGACTGCATTTACAAAATGTGAAAGTCATTGTATATACTTTTTTGTTGTTTGAAAATTTAATAATTAAATCCATCTCTCTGAATTTAGCAACTTTAGGGGTAGTCTCCTTTATGATGAATAAGATCATAAAGGAGGACATAGGCCTGGGAGCAATAAGATGCCTTGATACTGAGGTCTGAGCATCCTTGCAAACAGGCAGCATTGGGAAGCAGAGCTCTAACACAGTGTCCAGCTTCTAATGTTTTAATTTCTGCTAGTAAACTGTGACTTTTCATCTATTGGTAAAGCAAACGTCTAGCTATTTAGCAAGGGACAAAGCATAATGCCATCATTGGAGAGATGTATTGTCAACTTGGACAGGTGATATTTAAGGAGCCTGAAGAGAGAAATGACCTGGCAGTGTAACAAGACATATCACAAGTGACTGTCTCAGAAAGAATGAGAACAAGACAGACAATTTCCATTACTTCTCGGTGTTAAGGTGCTACCATTATCCCCTAAACAACCACACGCTCCAAGCAATAATCATGCACTGTCTTCTTCTGTACTAATATGAAAGTGGAATTCAATCTCTTTGACACATATTGCTTCAGCTTGTCTTGTCAAGTTGTTTCTCTGCTGGAGCTCAGCTGATGTATAGTGAATGGGCTTTGAATACTGACTGAAATGGGGAAATGGTTATCCAGTTTCCTTTGATGCCGGCTGCAGAGGTGCTGAGGATATACTAGAAGAGAGAGGCTTTGTTTCCTGTAGCCTGTAAGTTATTGCCAGTTAGGAAATCAGTGAAACCACAAGCAGTTCTTCAAACTGTTTCCTCTTTTGCAGTCCCTTTCCAGTCTGATCCAAGTACCCTGTTAGCTGTGTACTAATTCCCATAATACCTTGGAGAGAGGCAATCGTTCTTTTTCCACTGTCTTTCTAGGACTGTGGAACTCCAGCACATGCTGGGTTTTATGTCAGGATTTTGTGCTTCTTTTTCTTTGTTTGTGTTTTCTCAGTGAGAACCTGTATTTGCAGTAGCAGATAGAGTCTCTACATGTTTTGTATCAGTCAGGTCCTGCCTGTCAATGACAATGTCCACTGTCATTATGGTACTCTGCACATTGGTGAAATATATTTTATGGTAAACTTGTTTTAATTCTGAATGGATAAATACTATGTTGCAACTGTTAGAATTCTTGTAAGGAGAAATTAAGTGATTATGTATTAAAATGAGGGAAATAAAGAACATCCTCCATTAATAGTCAGTACCATCCTGGAATCTCCTGGTTTTTCTTAACCTGTGGTGTAGTGGACAACCCACTAATTCTATATTTGAAATATTTGAAAATTTAAAATACTTGATCTCAGTCACGTAAAAGAAAATTTTAAATACTCAATATCTTATGCATATTCAGAATAAGTTTTCTAATAACCCAGTATCTATTTAGTATGCCTTTGTTTCTGTTTTTCTAATTTTAAAGCAATCAAGTAAGTTTTTTCTTAGCTGACTGCATCAGTACAGAAAAGTGATAAACATCCCTACCATATTCTGCATCATATGGTACGTTGTTAAACTCATATTCTGACAAACATGAGTAGCTTACAGGCCAGGCAAACCTTTCAGGATGTTCTCTGATGAATGCCTGGTGGACCATATGCTTCTATGTACAAAGTATGTGTGAGGGCTCGTGCACCAGTGCTGCAGCACTTACTTGTGCCTACAGCTGTCAGTAAGGCATATTCTTCGTTACACCTTTTGCGATCTAGTTTGATTATTTAAAAGCTGTATGAAAGGAGTACAGGAAAAATATATACATAGTTGTATTTATCGCTTTTTTTTTTAGCCTGTGCCACCTACATTAGTTGACACTGTATTTTTATATATAGATTTTTCCATCTTGCCTCAAGGACAATAATAATATAATGCATATGCATAAGGAAATTGAATGAGGGTTGTTAACTGATATCTCAAAGGTGGCATTTCTTAACTTTTAAATACTTTATTTTGCTCTTTTACTGCTATATAGCTTTTGTGCATATAATTTGCTAAAAACAACTACAGTAGACATGAAGATCCTTCAAGTTCTTTCACTTGAAAGTTTCTTCTGGCAGTTAGAGAAGAAGAAAATTAATAAAAAATATGTTTTGACATTTAAAAGAGAATTATTTCCCTTAAAATGCATAAAAGATGCAAACTCTTAAATTGCTTGAGTTTGCACATTTTAGAGCATTACTCTGATGTTTCTTAAACCTGCATGTGTAGCACATTTCTCTATAGCAAGCTTCACCTTTGCTTCACGAGCTAAATTGCAATAGAAGAAATAGCCTTTCAGCTCTTGAGAAGGCTACAGAATTTTGTTTGTCATCTAATGTCTTTCCCCTTCCACTTAAGATCTTGGATGTAAAGCCAGACATTACCCAGTTTGTTTCCCTGGGACTTCTTATCTTTTCAGCTTGCATAGTCAGTGTACATTTCATTGATCCCTATATTTTTTGCTGCTGTTTTTGTGGTGTTCATGGAGCATCTCTAAATCAATTTCTTTCTAGCATTCTCTATGTTCTGGATTTGTATTTGTGGTACTGCTGTGTGTGTGCCGAAAGTTAACTGACTGCATCCTCTCTAGCTGCTGACCCTCGGGCCTTTTGGTTTATCTGAAGGATTCTTCTGCTCCCTTGACAGTTACACAGTGACAGAGAAAATCCCAGAAGTGGTGAAGCCACCATTTGCTTACCAAAGCCCCTCCACCCCATCCTCTACTACAGAGAATCAGCTAAAGTCCTTATGCAAGAAGACAGCATTTCCTATTTAAAATAAAAAGTAGGGGAGAGCAAGCGTGGTCTTGAAATGCTCTCTGCTATCTTAGATTTTCTTAGGAATGAACTAGTTGATAAACTTTACCATCATGATAGCTACCAATGCTCTCGTCTCCCAGCTGCCTCTAGGCCACGCTGTTCAGCTCTCTTTGCCTGGAAGGTGGTGCACTCTGTTTCTTCCTCCATGAGGCTGCTAACCTGCAGAGGCAGTTCCTGGCTTCCCATGTCCCCCAGGATGCATAGGGTACATTCGCCTATGGGTTTAAGGGACCAGAGGAGATGGAAATGGTAAGACACCAATTTAGCTGTTAAGATCTAATGTATTGTAAAAGAAGAGGGGAAGAGATCGAGGCACTGCAGGACATGAGGACCAACCTGTCCCTTAACAATCCCTGCTGCACTTACGCTGTTGAAAGTCTGGCATGCACCGCTGTAACTGAGTGGTAGAAGTAGCAAGGGACGCATCCTTGAAGGCTGGGGTCAGGGAACAGCATGGGACAATGCGGGATGGTATGTTTTCTCATCTACCTTTTGTAGGGAAATTATTCAAGGCATAGATGGAAGAACTGACATCAACAGTTCCTGAAAGTGTCGTGGTGAAATACATGATTCAAAATCCATCTGTCTTGCTTGCTTTACAAAGGAAAAAAGAAAAAAGAAAGAAAAAGAAAAGAAAAAAAAAAAAAAGAAAAGGCAGACTGATATTCTCTGTTGTGTTCAAGGACAGGAAAAGATCTACCCTGTTTGGACTGCAGCACTGAACTGAAACCTTGCAGTCCCTGATTGCTTCCAGAAATTGCTTGTGAATGTCCATCACCATTCATAGGTGTTGCTGGCAGTATTTTCTGAAAAAGTATTTGAAAGAAATAGAGAAGCTTTTGTTTTCAGATATAAAACTGTGTATATGCACCTAAACACATAGCTGTGTTGAAATATATATCAATTTCAAGAAAAATATTCTGATAGCCTTGTAAAAAAAAAATTGTTTCTACATACCGAAACATTTTTCTGTAAATTGTTGTAACGTCTTTAATAACTAGGCAGATGGTTAGAAGTGTTTTTCTCTCCCCTAGTGTATTACAATAGATATGAAGGAGAAAAAATCCATACCTGTTTTATTTTCTGAATTTGAAAAAATAGACAAAACTGTATGTTCCTGCCAGCTATCATTTGCAAAGAAGCAGCCACTTATTTTCAGTACATTTTTCTACATTGTCATCATAGTAGTGTTTTGTCTCAGTCAGTCATGTGAGAGGCGTACATAAATGATACCAGCTACCTGGGTGTCTGCAGCAACCTGAATTCACCTTAATATTTGGAACTCCCTGCATTGTAAGGATGGGTTATGGTGAGAGAAAGCATTACTTAATCTTAACAGTTGTGTCAATGAATTAAATTAGGGGTAAAGAGAAAATAATGATTTAAAAACAATATAAATTATAAAGAAATGCAGTTTGAAAGTTGGAAAAAAACTGTAAGCATCTGAGAAGTAAAAATATTTGTTTTTCCAGTTGAAGATGGTGAGGGAAGAAACTTATTATGGGTTTTTTGTTGTTTTTGGTTTTGGGTGGGTTTTTTTTAAGATGTTGTTAAAGTTAGAAAGGACTTTGGAGAAAATATAGAAGAATTGTTAGAGATGGTGATTGTACTTGCAGTGTGAATGTTTGAGTATCCCAGCCACTGGTATTGAAGAGGTTGGACTTCCTTGTGTGATGCATGCAGTGTAGTAGTCTTGTCTGTCAAGATTGCTGCTGATCTCTGCTGGGCCCAAGAGTGACTCCACTTTTTCTTCTCCCTCCAGCCCCTTGGTACATAATTTGCCTCTTAGGTGTTCTGCTTTTAATCCTTCCTGAAAGTATTGGTCACTGGTTTTGTGTTTTCATCTGGAGTCATTAGGACTGGACCAGTCTTTGGATCTGTGTTCAGAAGGTCAAACTGTTTTTGAGGGTAGACTGAAGTATTCCATCAGAGGTATGTATATCTGGCAGCTCATGAATGCTTACTTAAAGACACCTGTTTATCTCTGGAGGGTAAATGGGTTGAGGCAGGATAGCAGAGTTTTTCAGTTGTTGCTATTGCAAGTGATTTCACTTTTCCAAATACATGTTTAATGATGTTTCCCTTGTGAAGAGTGTTCAGTGATCTCAAAACCAAGCTCCCACTGAGGCATGGCCAATGAAATCTGACCTTGAAATGATAATGCAAGCCGTGCCGAAAATTAATTGCTGGTAGCATTCTCTCTGTACTTGCAGTGTGAATGTTTAAAGAATTGCTGCAAGTTTTTAAGTTTTTATAGATGGGATGCAAATTTCCTCTTTTAATTTTTTTTTTAAATTTCAAATTGATAGCTCAGTTGCTCTCTTTGTGCTTTATTGAAGGTATCTTTTAAGAACTATTTTGATTTTTAAAGTTCCATTATAGAATATAAAGGAAATACAATGGTTTAATGGAATTTAGACGCTTAATTCATTGGTTTAATATTATACTTGCAAAGCATATAATTTAATTTAACAGTGTTAGAAAAAATTGTGTAAGACTAATTTATGTTGACAAAAACAATACAAAAGTATTTTGCAATAAGCAAGGCACTAATACAGTGCACAAGAAATCGATTTCATATTACACATTTGTATAATTAAGTAAAGTGCTAACTTCGAGGTATTTCTTATGACAGCCCATAAGGCTGCATTTTCTTACACTCTTGCAGTTACTGTTTAAGTTGAAAAGCTCATTTAATTTAAAAATGTTTGCTACCAAGCATGCCAATATAATTGACACACAAAAAAAATCATAGCTTTACATATTTTATTATTAAGTAGAAGTAATTCTGTATCGATTTTGTTTCCTTGTTGCTGTAATTTTTAATTACAATATTGTGAATATTCTGCATTTGAAACATTACTCAACTGCAGCTGGTCCAAAGTGAAAAGATATAAGACAAAACCATCTGCACTTTGTTTCACCGTATACTCATCTCAAGTGTTTATGTTACCACTCAGCCTTTTCCTAGTACTCAACTGTCCTTTTTCTTTTAATAGTAGTTTTATTCACTTTGTAAGTTTAGCTTTGAGGTTTAGAAGTGAGTTATGGAAGTATGTCAAGGTCTTTTCTCCAGCTTCCAGATATTTGTCTCTTTTTTTTTTCTGGAAGATATAAGTTCAGGTGTTTTGTGATGGATGGATTGGTGGATTTTGGAGGGAAGTTGTATTTTTAGTTTTGTGCAGAAAATATAAAACGTGGCAGAGGATGCAAAGGGACTTTCCTAATTTTCCTCCTTTTGACCATTTTCCCTAGTGCTGATGGCAATGAATTGGGCATGCTTTAACACTTCACTTTTTTTTCTCATCAACTCTCCAACCCCTGAATATTCACTTTCCACCTTTCTGTTGTATCAGGTTTTCAATTTCCAGTTAAGTATCAGATACTAGACCTGGAAATTTAAATACGTCTATGGATGTGTGATATTCATCATATTCACAGTATGAACTACTGTGAATCAAAGGAAGGCTGTAGTTCTGTCCTGTAAGCATCAGTGTCTGCTTTTATTCCTCTTGTACTCACTCCTCTCTGTAACACTAATCCCAAACTACCTTAGCAGCACCTATACTCTTATGGGTTTGGGTTTTTTTGATTTTTATACAGGTTTGGTTTTTTTGGTTTTACATGGTTTTGGCCCTCTGATGATAAGGCAGAAAAAAACCAAACTGTTGGAAGAAGATGTGAAGTCAACGCTTTCATTTCTTGTTCATTAATTCTTGATGCAGAAGAAACAAGGAAATTACCATATCCTAAGTAAAACAATGAACAGTGATTTCCTGTTTCTGTTTATTATGGAATATTGTTAAGTTGCGCCTGATTTTTTAAGGATGTGTTCAGCACTTGTTGCAACTAAAGAGAAGGGGCTTCCCAAGTCACAAGTTTCAGAGCTTTTGGCAGGTTTTTTTTTTTTTTTAATCTTTATCGTTTGCTTTAAGTATTTATAGAATGACACCACACTCTCACCTTAAAATCTGACACAAGCCTGTTAGACACTTTATGCTCTGTACACAAAATTCTTGTGTAACCTAAGCTCTGCCTAATTGGGATGACCTCGGTGCTTAAGACTGCCATCAGGTATGACCCACTGGTATTTATAAGTAAAGTTTAAACACATTCTCATTTTATTTGGACTAGCTAGAAAACTCAGTATTTGGAGAATATTGCATTCCTTAGGTAGAAGGTTCAGCTGATGCTTCGAGTTTATTACTTAGTATTGAAAAATGTTCAGCAGCTCAGCTTTTCAGCATGCAAACCTGAGGTCAGGAAATTGCATACATTCTCAAAAGATAGAGTCTGCACCACCAGCTTTATTCTAAAATGGTATTATCCTATGTTTTCTGTTAGAAAGAAGATACTCTGTAATGGTATGAATTTTACTTCTGTGTCATTTCCATATAAACACTATGAAAAATTTTTCCTCTGAAAAAACATTGGCTCTGCTGTTTATAATTGTAAAATCTTTGTGTCAAGTTGATGAGTTCCAAAAAGCTATTTTTGCCTTTCTAATAGCTCAGTTCAGGAGGTTGAAGGAAAATCATAAAGGTAGGTAGTTTGTTTTTTCTAAATTTTCTATAGCTACAGTGCAATTCCAACAGAAAACAAGAACTGAAACAGGAGTATAAATAACATTAAAGTTCAGTTATCGCAAGAAACTAACAATGCAGATTGATTGAAAGAGAACAGATTGAATTACTATAAATGTGATATAGCTAATAAATGAATGCAATCATTTCCCATGTAAGAAATCTACCTTTTGAAAGGCTAAGTTTGCTCATTCTACTGGAAAGTGAAAATACCAAAAATTAAATAACATCTTTGATTCATACTCCTCTTTTTTTGTCAAAAATTAAAAAAAATTATATTATCAAGAATCATAAAAATAAATTAGTTGGGATAATCAACTTGCAAGGCATTACCACTGTGTAAGAAGTAATAATAATATTTGATGCCCTAGAATGATTGGGAAACCAGCAATAAAGTACTGCATGATATTATTGTACCGATGTATCTGATGTCTGGAAATTTAAATACTCTAATATTCTGAGTTTTTTAATCAACAGTATTTTCTTTTTATTTTCTCAGTTTCCAATCCCAAAGAGCTAGAGCGCTTGCAAAGCTTTATGACAGCAGAGCGATCTATGTCACGTAAAATAGTCCCTGAGTTTTATAATGCAAGAAGTAATGTGGGATTTTTTACATGAGTGCTTGAGAAAGACTAACTCAGAAGAACAAGAAAATAAAATCATTTTAGAGGCCTCCAGTGTGATGATTTTTTTCCCCCAGAAATCCGAAGGCACATCAATTGTATGGACATAATTAGAATTATCTGTCTTAAGTCTTCAGAAAATACCATTGCATTCCTGTACATATTTTTGTCACAGAATATTGTTCTAAGAACTGGCGAGTTCCTTCCTTAAAACCAAACCAGGTTTTGCATTACTTAGCTTCCTTCCAATAATTTTACCTGCTTTTGTTGGTATGTGCTGACTGCAAACTTTGCTTTATGTATAGATGGCTTGAGGCATTATTGTCCTTTGTCTTCTTACTGTGTATCTCCTGTATGTTACCATCTTGCCTTCCCCTCACCAGGGAGAGTGGAAAAGATCACACAAGGCCCCTCTGCCTACTGCCAGACATATTACTGTGAGTCCCTCTTGTTGCCAATTTAATTGGAACTGCTTGAATTTTTCGCTGTAGAAAATGTACTGGTGGGAGATTTTGGGGGAGAGAAGTGCTGGCAGACAGGCATTAATTAACTAACTGCTGCACTGCTAATGCTTTCAGGGCAGGACCAGGATTTTGATTATCTCTCTGTCCTTTCTTTGGACATGTATCTGCAAAAGTATATTCTGACTAGAACATGAAACATGAATATTTTAAGATGCCTGTGATGAAACTGGCTAGAGAGAGTGACATAGGCCAGTTGGCACAATCACTAAAACTGGAATTATAAGTCAAGCTACCCGTTTCCATTTTCATGCTGAATCCCTCAGTAAAGATAGTGATATTACTGTTAATATAAGGCAGTAGGTCAAACTCTTTCAAAACAGTCAACTAGTGTGTTGGGGTCTCGATGTGTTATGATGAGGCCTCCTGCCTTCAAGTAACTGCTCAGTCTTCCCAAGGGAGATGGAGTCTTGACATGCACTGCAAACCCCAGAAAACTGAGTAAAGGAATGCCATGTTTGTGTAACGTCTAATCTGATGTGTAAGTTGTAGGCATCAGGCTCATATCCACCCATCTGATTTAGTCTGTAAACCAGCTACTGACCCCAAAGTGTTCAAAGTTAATTATTGTCTGTAACTATTTTACTGCTAGTTTAAAAATAACGAATGTAGAGTGCTTAGAAACAATCAACTATGTAATACGGAGCTTTATTACTTTCATTTTCTAGCATGTAAGGAATTATTTGGCTTTTTCTTGGGTTGAATTATGCTATACCATAAAGAACTGTAACAGTACTAATTTGCTTCAAATGTGGTTGAATTTATCACAGGCAGCACAAGCTTTCATGCAGGTTTTTTTTTCCTGCCTGATTTCACAAATAGAAAATAAAATAAAAATTAGTTTTCCCCTCTGATCTTGCAGTCTCCACCTCCCCAGCCAATATGAGTAAGTTCAGAAGACACATCAATAATAACAATTTTAAAGTATTTTATTCTTAAAAACATTATACTGAAAATGTGAGGCTGTATGTCTTGCAGGGTTTTTTTTTAATTTTATTTAACTCTAAGTGAAACTAAAAGAGCATTTTTTTGAGTGCATGTGATATGAAGAAAAAATATTGATGAAAGCCAGCGTCCTCAGTGTCCATGTGAGCTGTCTGTGACAGCTGCTGTTGTTTAACCATCTAACCTACTTCCCCTTCTCACTGTAGCTATTAACCTTATAAACCCAAAGTCTTAGAAGTTAATAGCCTGTTATACAAGTCTACTCATGGTGATGGTATATTAAGTTATTAAATGTATTTTGCTATGTAACTAAACCTCGAGTTGTTCTCATAAATAATCGCTTAATTTGTTAGTTTAAATTGAGCGCATCTATTTTTCTGCCTCTGTAGTAGTCCATGTTATGTTAGGAGCAGTATTAAAATGTGAGTCTGGTAAACATCATCATAAATCTCTTGCCTACCCTGAGACAGTAAAAGAAGTGCTGCTCATCAGGTTTTTTTCCCTTGAAAAGAGAAATTTCAAAATTAACAGATTAAGGAAGACAAATTCAGTGTCAGTATGTTCTGTCAAGACCCTTACATGTCCCTGACAAGCCTTGCTGAATTTCATTTTACATTTTGAATTTTTCGAAGAGTTAAATTTGAATTGAAGCTAATGTTACTGACAAGAGGAAAATAGAAGCAATTGCTTTGCACTAAACAAGTTTGAATGGTTGTTAATGTGAATGACTTTCAGGCAGCAAATGTCAGAGAACAGTAGATTACTTTCTTTACCTCAGGCATTTTAAACCATCTCCTGTGGTAGGCCTGACATAATTTTTTTTCTTTCTCTTGAACATGGGAAGCAAAGTAATTGTAGTCTGGTAATTTCAGCCCATGGCTGATGAAGATAAATCATAACGAGCTACTGGAATGCACACTGGCAGTCCACATAGGGCTACAAGAACGTGAACTCTCTCTAATGCAATATTCAAATTTTGCTTCCTTCTGATTCATATTCTAGAAGGCACCTGAAACTGGTAATTATGAGGCCAACCTCCATTTGTTATTCTGCAGAAATTTTATTAGAAACCAACCGCTTCAAAACAATTTCACTTGGTCCAGGACTTGGGCACCCGAGCACCACACCTCTTGCTTGCCGTGCTGGGGCAGGTGCACAGGATCCTCTCATTTGTCTGTGGGGAAGAAGACCTTATTGTGTTGCTTTCGAGTGAAGGTGCTCTCCATCTGAAATGGAATTGCTCCTCATGGCAAGTGGTCACATAGTTGCATCCCAGCATTTTTGTCCATAAAGGTGTGGCTGACTGGCTGCAGAAGCTCAGCTGATGAACAGCCCTGCTGCCTCACCAGGCTTCATTTGGACTCACCTGGTCACTTGGGGTTAATGCTTGTCCCAAGGGAAGGAATGCAAAACTGACCATGGGACAGAAAAGTAATGATGCAGTTTTAGGTTGGGTTATACTTCCAGGGATTTGCATGCATTGTGACTTTGCTCCTTTTCAACCCTTCCTAGCTGACAGTCTGCTCCTATCCTTGATCCTTGTGACTAATCTGGGCAGTCTTCAGTAACAGGACCACCCACCCAAATGTGATGGTTCTAGCTCTATCCTTGTCTGGGAAGGAAAAGTAGATACATCCCAAATATTTTATCATAAAAACTCTCCTTCCTGTTGTTTCAGCAGGCACGTGTGGCAGTGCCACATCACTGGTTGAGGAAAGGCGTGGGGGGACCTGTGGGAATGTAATTTTCTCTTTGGCTGCTCCATCTCTTGTCCTTGACTGTAAGCAATGGAGTAGTTTGCATCCCACAGCAAATTACCCAGTAGGCAGATTGACTTATTTCTGTGGTCTCAATTGCACTCGTGGTAATGCCTGATGAAATTGTTTATGTAAATAGTGTATTAACTGGAAGACACAGTGTGGTATTGATCAAAGCTATTTTCTTGTTTTGATGCAATTCATCCAGTAGTTTCTGCTGAGGAGAAATATTGGGAGCTTAAATATTTCATTTCAGTGGTTTCAAAATGAAATGGCTCCTCTTCTTTGATTTTGACACAATGTTTTGTTTTCAAATTTAGCTAAGCTGGTTTGTAAAAAGGATAAAAACTACCTGGCAACAATTATATTGAGACATCCAGAGAAAAAGTTTTACTTCAGGTTTACTAAACTAATTTTTCCTTTTTCTGTTTTTCCTTCCCATCTTTTTTCTTTTTCTTCTTTTTTTCTTATTGTTTTTATTTTGAACTGAAAATACCTTACAGCTCTGTATGTAAGCATTCCTTGGGGTCATACAAAGAACTGTTTCATTTTACATTTCAGTGCCTTGTTTTCTTCCCTTGTGTTTCACAGCCAGGGAACAGTTTACTGCCACTGATAATCTTCAGGGGACCTGAAAATACAGAGGAGGAGAATGAGCACTTTTCTCTGGGGGAAGCCTTCTCCTCTCATTCAGGACCCAGTCCTCCATGTTTCTGATGGAGGAGGTCATCTGACACTTTCTAGCAAAAGCCCTACATAGATCAAATGCAGATATTTGTATGAGTAAGGGCTTTTGGGGTTTTTATGAAAGGAAATGGAGAAGTCACCTATGGTGTTTCAGAAAAATCTAATGGAATGCTACGTAAGTCTGTTGGCTTCCAACTCAGATTCCAGATTTTGCTTGTGCCTGAATAATTTCACCATGAGCTCTGTGAGGTTTATTCTCCTGGGAAACCTTGCCAGTGCAGAACAGCTCTTCCAGTTAGTTGGTCCCTCTCCAACACCTTTTTTTTTGTGGCTGGGAAGTTGAGATTTGGCCTTGAACTCTTGAGCTTGCCTGCGGAGTCACAGGATGTTTGCCTCTGCTGTTGCCATGTGCTCCAGGGCACTGTTTGTACCTATATGAAACTGAATTTCGAGGCTTGTTGTGGGAAAAGAAAGACCATGGGGCAGCAGGAAGGGGAAATTTTGGGGGTTCTATAGCTTAAGAGGTTTTTCAGCACCAGAGGCCCTGTACCCAGACGAAAGGTCCATAAAGACTGAGGCATTCAGCTTATGCATTTAAAATGTTACTCAACCAACTCCTTTTCCTCATTGTTCTATGTTCGTAAACTGTACTGCAGTTGCAGACATTGCATGCAGGCCAGCTCAGTGGAGATGCTCCATCAGTGCCTTCTGACCACCAAACCACTCTTTAACTGGTAGTATAAAGTCGGTGCTTCCACAAGGATTAGTATCGCTTTCTCCATGATAACTAATTGGTAGCTTCATCTGACATCCTCTGAGTATGAATTAATTTCTCTAAAGTTTTACAGCTTTAAATTGTTTTGAAGGACTGTTCCCTGTTAGAAAGAAGCCATGTTTTTAGGTGCTATTGTTTTAACAGATGCTAAAAAAATCATGTGAACCTAGAACAGTCGAGGCCCATTTTCAGAGTGGTAGTCATCCAAAACGAAATTTGTGCCATAAATCTCCAATCTGTCTTTGCCTAGTCATTGATTTCTTCAAAAATTGCCACTGCATCAAATTGGAAAAAAAAAAAAATCTGTGTTTTTAAGCAGTATGTATTGCCATATTGACTACTTCTTGAAGGGTTCTAAAGGCCTATTAAAAAAGTTCTTTTTAGTATGTTACTTTTAAAGCTTCTTGTTATGTGAAGTTATGAAAGTTTGGGGAAATCTGCTTATTGTCTATGAAGATATACATTAATGTGAATTTTAATGCCAGGCTCGTCAGTCTGTATTGTTTGGTGCTTAGACAAACACTTTGGTGTTTAAGAGTAGTATGACAGTGAGCACAAAAACAAACAAAAAAGGAAGAAGTTAGAAACAGTATTTAACAAATAAACCATCTGTCTCATGTCACTCAGTAAGTAATAGATCTGCTTTTTTAATGGCTGGTACTAAGCTAAATAATTATAACACTCCCCAGTAAACAATGAGGACACTATATAATTTTAAATAAAAATTCAAGTATAGTAGTGTTTTAAATTGCTTCCTGTTATAATCATAAAACACGTAATTATCTCGTAGGCATATGTGGAGAAGTAGGGTGAGTGAGAACTGTGAAAAATATTTTTTGCTTGCATTTCTTTACAAACTGGGACTTTCTAAAATATATCATACCAATTGCCAGCCTTCAAAAGAAAGCTTTTATCATAAGACCTAGTGCTCATGCACACAGAAAAGGAAAATCAGAAGCTGATTAGAATATCATAATCTTTTTGTTTTTATCCTGCTTTTCCTCAATGCAGAATCTGAGTAAGGGGGCTTGTGGATTATTTTAAAATTATTTTTGTGTGTTTTTGTTTGGTTTGGGGTTTTTTGAGTACTCTGGTCTCTTCTGCTATATAAACTTCGCTGGTAATTGAAAATCTTGTGTTTGATCTCTCCATCTATTGCTGTGGAAATGAAGGTCATTCCAGAAATTCTTGCTTTATGCATTTGTTGACTGATTCAGAAGGGAGAAAAGGTGAAAAAAACCCCAAAACATCCTTGATAAAGGAGGGGGGAAAAAAGACATTGTCAGAAGTGTTGGTTTAGGATGACTATTTTTAATTCTTAAAAAGTTCATTCCATTTGGATTCGACATTTGATTTTTAGTGCTCCGCATAATACCAGTTCTAACTATTTTAAATTATATTCTTAACATGAGCTGATAGAGGAATTTCAGCATTAATTGTGGATCCCTTTGTGACTTTTAATACATGATTAACTACTTTGCTAGTGCATTTGACTGCTATTCATCATTTGAGTCAGCAGAAACATTAATGGCTTGTAATGATGTTTGGCTTTTAAGATAACTAGCTACAACTAGTCATGTTATAAAATGTCATATGTTAGACAGGGCTTCAGTTAAACTTCAGCATTAAATTATGCCTATTTCTCCCCCATTGTTTGACTAGAATGGGAAATATGAATGAACTAATTCAGTGCTAGGAATAGGAGAATTCAAATCTTAGAAGTCCAGCCCAGGTGAAAACTAATGGAAATGGGGACATTTCCAGCACTTTTTTTAACTGCACTAAAGAATTGCAGGAGAAAGTGGTTGCAAAAAAGCCGGGGAATTATGGAGGAAATATGTGTTTCACAAATATGAAGTACAAAGCACTCATGTCAAAAGTGTTGCATCTCCTAAAGAGAGCTCAGGAGAGAGGTAAGAGCATGGTGAATTTGGCTGTACTTGGCTGTCTACTTTTTTCTTTTCTTTTTTTTTTTTTTTCCTGGTGGAAAGGAATGTCACTGGAGAAAGAAGGGCTTCGAATAGAAACCACAGACCATAGATAGTTTACACAGGTAAACTATTGCAAGACTTGCAATTAACTCCAGATAAAACAGCAAATGTGTCAAATAAAATAGAATACTGTGAGTGGACCAAAACTTGCAGAGGACAAAGCTCTGATGGTGAGTGCTAGGAAAAAACTAAGGTAGTTAAACTCCAGAGAAAGACAGACAAACAGGCTCTCAAAGAGTTGCTGATCATTTCTTCAGGCCATGTACACAGTCAGGAATTTTTGGGGTAATCTCTATGTTGTGGGAAGCTGCTCTTGCGGTGATACCCTCATGAGATGTATGCTGGAAATGACTTCTAAAGAGGTAAATAAATCCTTAGCAGCTACCTTCACTGGGATATGAGTATTGTGTAGAAGACATCTGGGTGGTGATTTTTTGGATACACATATTCCTGAGCCAGCACCTGTTCCCAAGCTGACTTCATTCAGTAAGCTGTTTCATTCCTAGCCAGTGCCTGTCTTGTGCTGTTTGTGAGGTCTCTTTCCCTCCCTGTTCTTTTTGTCATTGTGTATCCTGCTTGCTATCCACACAGGGAATTGCTGTGAATAGAGGGTCATAAGAGAAGAGAACCTAATTTGCTCTGTCCACAAGAGATGCTCTGTGTAAATAGAGAGAGATAATGGAAAACTACCTTCTGTCCTGAAAAGTTAATGTGGATGACACGTGGGTGGAGGCACAACCAGTATTTGAAGGAGAATTTTGTGACAGTGACTTACCTTTTTCTTGAGTTAGAAGGCAGGGTTTTTGTACAGAATGCTGAGACTGCACTCAGATTATTTTTTATTCTTTCATTTTAATCTTTTATTTTTCGCCTTTATTTCCTTTGGGGTGTTTTGCGGTTTTTTTTCTTCTTCTTTTTTTTTTTTTTTCTCTTTCTTTCCTTTATTGTTCTGTTCTAAAATTTAGCAGGACTGGAATATAGCCCTTCTGTAAACTATTGTTGCTAAGTCTTGGAAAAGTGCTATTTTGACTATGCTGTTGCTTCTTCTTTCCAAAACTGAATGTATTGGGTTTCAGAGCTCTACCCTCAATGTCTGCCCTGAGGAATAATATATATGTAGGGAACTTGCAAGGTCAGAGACCATACAGTGTAGAAATCTGTTGGTTTTTTTTTAGAAATCTCAAGTATGTATTTCCTGCCTCTTTCCTTATTCAGTGAAGATACATAAAGGGTAAATGTAGAAGAAATTGAGCTTCGAGCAAGTTTCTAACATAAAAACACAGACTCATAATAGAACTTGGCAAGTGGATGTTATCTTTCATCCATAGATCACAATCTACAATGGGTGCTTTGGGGATTGCAGCCACGCCTGGCTGGACAGGGGAATTTGCAGTCCTTTGCCTTTCCTCTTTCTAAAAAAAGTCCTCATAGGTTTGATTGCTTTTGACCAAAGGATATGTGTATGAAAACTTTTCCTCATTTGGAGGGAAAAAAGGGCACTTGAAGGTTAGGGACTAAATTAGTTGCATTTGGGCAGGGGTGGGGTGGGGGGAAGGAAGGAAATGAAATTCACTTGCTGCAAAATATGCATCAGCCAGACACAGAATGGACTTTCTTTTCCTAGTCCTGCCACAGACATTTGGCACATTATGTATTTTATATACATATGAACAACATATTTGATGTAGCAGCAGCAAGCAGCCATTCTTCACACCAGTTAAGACCAGAATGCCACTATTAAAATTGTTTTATAGCTAGCAGGCACCCCATATTGTTTGCAGAAGAGCAATTACTATAACCCATATTTTTGGGGGGAGGGTGAGGTTGTGTCTTTCCTGTAGCTTAAAGTTTATGGTTCTGAGGTTCCCTTGTGGAACTGAGAGGTTTATTAATAAATAGTATGTATCATATTTGGAAGGCTGCTGATTTTGAGCTGAGCAAAGGAAAGCTTGTGGTGACTTTCTGGCTTCCAGCCATAATTTTTTGAAGTGGCTTTGTTATTTCTAAATAGGCATAGGCTGTTCCCTTAACTGGTTATTCTGAAGTTTTCAGCTTATCTGCTTCCAACAGATTCCTGAGATGTAGATAATTATTTGAAAAAAATTTCAAATGGAGGACACCAGGGGTAGTTGCCCCAGAAATCCCTGATTTTCAGCAGGAAGAGAGCAACTTGCCTAAGCATCAGCCAGTATCAAAGGCATGTCAGTTGCTCAGGGCTTCATGTGCTTGTCCAAGTGGAATTGGCTTGAGGTCTTTCAGGGCTCATCCCTCCTCTGAGGGGAAGGAGGACCTGCATATTCTGTTGGTTTCTTGTAAAGCAGATGAAGTTTTATGAAACTGATTTGTGTTAGTAACACATACTGGGACCAGTTACAGCATGGCTAAAGAATTAAGAATTTAAAGTTGTCAACACAGTCTATTTTCAATGCTTTTCACTAAATTTCATTGGAATTCTGCCCCTGCCAAAGGAGATTGGACTTCAAACCAATTGACACTCACTTTATATTGTTGCAAGCTGCTGAAGAAATCAGCAGAAGAAAATTTGTTTCCTTTACCGTACATTGCAGTTGCATCTTCAGTGATTATTTTCTTGATACAGTGATCCAAGCATTTATTGACAAGTCTGCAAAATGTTGATGGCATTGTGTTTTTCAGGAGACACTATTTCTAGAAACAGAATTTAGGGGCCATACAGTGATTTAAATAACCATCTTGGCTTGCAACATTATAAAAGTATTCTTTATTTTTAGAGATATTTCAGCCCATTCTGTGCAATATCAGGTATGTTGGATGCAACATAAGTGCTGCAGTAAGTCTTGTATATTTAGCCCATAAAGCATACTATTGTGAATTTTTTTTGAGAAATTTTATATATTTGCAAGCCATTATTCCCCTTAGATGGTGGTTGTGAAGGGTTTTTAAGCTTGGAAACCATTCTACAAACATAGGTAAACTTTGTTGGGGGATGATGAGAGTGTGAAGGCTGAAGCAGCAGGAACAGGACAGCCGTGGGGGAGGTAAAACTATTGCTGCCTTCAGACCCTTGAGATGTTAGTGCAAATTTCCACCCAACAGAACTGAAGCCATTTCTCCAGTATCCTGGCTGTAATACTCTGTCCTGAGACTAAAATGAAGTCTTGTATTTCTGCTGTAGGATACGTGAACTCAGGTGGAGAGCTATAAGTCAACAGATAGGTCTTTCTTGTGAGCAAGTAAAGAATCATGGTTTGCTCTTGTTGTGAGGGCTGGTGTGTTTTAAGGAGTCCATCTCCTACTCTGGGAGCCATGCTCCTGGAGTGGATATCTCCTGGTGCCTTTTTCAGGCGAGTGAAGAGTTGAGCTGAACAATGAACTGTTAGTACATCCCTGCAGAGCAATTATTTACCAAAATGCTCAGTGAAACTGTATACAAATCTGTTTTCTTTTCTTGTTTTATTCAGAGGTCCTTAGTCTGAGAGCAGTGTGATCTTACTTACAAGCGTGTTTTCACTTGTTATTGCACTGTTCTTGCTGCTTGATCTCGATTTGCTTAGAAGTTACTTTTCTTAAGGAAGGTGCCGGAGCTATGAAACCTTAAATCTAAATTGCAACACACAGTGTAATAACTTTACAGCTGAATATAAATTGGTTGAGTTATAATGGACAATTGCTCTTCACTAGTAACAAATGAAACTCCAAGGCATAAGACTGAACGCACGTTAGGAAGAAAAGGTCTTGCTGTTGTTTCCATCCTTAAGGTTAGACCTATGGAGAAAACACTGGTGTTTTTCCCTGTGTATGGCATGGTCAGCTGGCCATCTGCTATTAGAAGAATCACAAAATGATTACAGGCTGGGTCAGAGGACTTCTCAACCCTGAAAGTGTGCTAGTACATGCTAAGGTTAACTTTTATCACCCATAACACTTAATAAAAGGATTACAGGGATCTCAACAGAGAACATTCTGCCTTTTGTATTGTCTTCAGAAGTGGCCTTGATTTATAAATAAGAAGTAATTAAGGATTTATAAGATATGATCGGACACAGTTTCATGCATCTGTACACCAGAGTGAATGCATATATTGTGCATGCTGAGTGCAGCAGTAGGAAAACTGTACAAACTGTGATAAGTAACAAGTAAACTGTGGGGGTTTTTTGCTGTGGCTTGTTGATTGGTTTTTTTTTTCGCTGAAATCTATAGTGTTTTCTGACTGCTCAGAAGCTTATGCCTGGCATGTGTTATTGCTTAATTATATCCTGTTGTGTGATTTGCAATACACGCAATCTGATCCTGGAAACAAATGGTTTTTCAAAATTATAATGTGTTCTTCATCCTTATTAAGTCTTTGGATTTTGTTGGAATGTGAGTATGGGCTGCTTTCACTTTCTTCAATTTCTCCTTGTAAAAATTAAAAAGTTGTTTTTTACTTTTAAGTCTTGTCCTATTGATAAATCCTCCCATCAAGTTCTCAGCTATTTCAAACCCTTAAAATCCCTGAACAAATTCAATTACAAATCTTTCTGTGACTGTACATTTTCTAGCAGGCTTCTGTTATCTTTCCATCTGTAGCTTTATTAAAGGTGATTGCCCTGTAACTCCTTGCTTCTGGCTCCCCTTCTGGCTGAGCAGTCAAACTTTTAGAGGTACAAGAATGTGTAACACCTTTCTGTTGAACGTTTTGAGGAGACATTGAAAAACCATGACGTTAAGGCAGAATACCTTCATAGTTTCTGTTTTACTTAAAAAAAAAAAAAAAATAGAAGA
>VZRQ01004165.1:1128827-1217888 GCA_013397975.1 Machaerirhynchus nigripectus | reverse complement strand
CCCAACAAAGCCAAGAAGAAACCCATACCCAAAAAACCCTTTTACTTAACTGTCAATAGTTGTAATGCCTTTAGCAGGATTTTGAATGGGATTTAAAGACCTCTTAGTAATTTATATGGCTGTCATGGGCTACTTCTAAGGCTACTAACAGCAAGGCTTTAGTGTGGTTTGAATGCTTGCTAATATTACAGAAACTAGGCTAGCTGATATATTCCACAAGCTATTTTACTTCATTTTTCTTAATTATGAACAGTTAGCTTGAGTGGGTGGTGTTTTTGACAACCTTCTGAAGAATATTGCAAAAAGTCATTGCAAAGTCTCTGTTAGAATGTGATACAGACTACAGGGATATGACATCTCTTTTGTGTTGTTTGTTACTGAATATCTCAGCTGTCGCTAACTGATCCTGTTTTTCACGGTGCGGGCAACTTTGATGTGGTCTTTGTCATATTTTAAAAAAGTACAGAATTTAATACAAAAGCTGTAGGATAGCTGAAAAAAGCCCTTAGTGACTCCAAAGCCCAAAGTGTCTGAACTGCTTCTGAAATATTTTTTCATGTTTGTCAGAATTTCTCTAGCGTTGGCTCTGATCATTTGAAAAATTCAGGTGGCATTATCATTACATCCTAGCCCTGCAAATAAAAATGTCTGTAACTATTCATTTGAGTAGTCCCAGCAGAATTACAGCAATTTGGCTGAACTGTGTTTGCATGCAAGGTTAAGACCAAAGAGGCCGAAGATGTTTCTAGTCATGTTGAAGGGAGTTTTTTATGGACTGAGAGATGGATTTTGGGTAAACCTCCTTTTAGGATCCTGTCAGGGTTGTCTGAATGACAGCCTGGATAAAGAAGAATGAAATAGGGACATGCTTAACAAGAGAAAAGAAGAAAGGGTAGATACTAGTAGTATCTGTTAGCACCTAATCTGTTTTTCATGCTGCAGCATTAGCTTTTTGTTCTGTTCCTTGGCCACCCCTACATGCCAAACTGACAAGTTTATTCATGGTTCTGCTTTGCACATGAAATGATGACTGAAGTTACCTAAAATAGTGACTAACCAGTATAGTCTTCCACCAGACCTGTATTTTGTGATGCTACTTTCTTAAAGTACCCTAACAATATTTACCTTATGACTGTGGGTTGTATTTGAGAGACAGGACAGCCTGCCTCAGAGGTCCCCAGGAATTTTCCCTTGCACTTCCTCCTGTGCTACTACTACCAGAGGACAGAACATGTCTACTGAGGTTTTAATGAGAAAAGGAGATGGGTGGGGGGTCTTCTGAGCTTACCAATATTTTCATGGTATTCATTTCATTACATTTTCATGGTATTTCAATATTGTCTTTAAACCTTCTAAGGGATAAAATGAAGTTTTAGAAGTATAAAAGATGAGAAATACAATATTATGCCTAGTTTGTCAGAAGTGAACACCAGAACATGCTTCCTTCTTTTCCCTCTGCCCCAGATTACATGGCTTGTTGGTGCATTAAAATGTCTTTTGAGCTGTTATTCCTAAATTGGTTGAAGTAGCCCAGGTAAACTTGAAGTATCAATGTCAGGCTTTGCGGGGACTGTACTGAGTGTGGGGTTGGAAGGGAAACTCCCCTCTGGTCTGTTCAGCCTGTCCAGAATCCATTCTTTTCCTGACCCTTATCCTTTCCACTGGATATTTGGAAAAGCTGTGCTGCAGGGCTACTGCCAGGGACAAGGTGAAACCATGCCTCCCTGCTTCAGAGTGCCCTTGGCTTTTTCATAGTTTTGGAGCCTGCTTCTCAGATCCAGCTGGTTAATAGGCTAATGATTCTGTGAAGTGAGAGTCAGGAGAATGAGCAAACTGCTTCTGTTGTGGCAAGAGGGAAGGAAATGAGACCCAAGGGAAGGCTGAGTTTCCTGTGCTGGAGTCATGCCTGACTTGGGTTACACGTTACAGTTTAACAGTCCTGTAGATCAGGCTTAAGCTTCAGCAGGCTTGGTAGTTTCTGATCCAGTAGAGTTCAAAAACAGAAAGAATTTTCTTGTTACAGGGGTTGGATGATCCATAAAGGATAGAATTATAGTTTTACAGATGTAGAACCTAAACTACATTTTTAATATGTACAGTTATTACTGAGTATGTCATTTGGGTGAATTCAGATACCATTGGGCACAGAAAAATACATTATACAAAGTATTTTAACATTATGTTTTACATTGACTTTCCTGATTTGTCTGCTTAAAGAGCAAAAAGAATAAGAAAGGGGAAAGAAATACAGAACTTAATGAATATTTAGGTTATTTAAACTATTTTGTTAGTTGACTGCTGAGAATATTCTCTGTCTTAATCAGAGATCTGTAATTTGAGCGCATCTTCCCTCCTGCACTTTGCTGTCTTGGAATACGGTTTATGGTCATGCTTTGGACTTTGTAGTTGCAAACAGGTCCACAGGGAGGAATCAGGCATAGTCTTTGTTCAGAAGTGTTGGTGTTTTTTATTACGATTACTGCAACTGCAAAAGATCTGAGATGGGGTAGGCTCTTCTTTTTTCCCTCTCATTATCCCCTGCAAAATACAGGCTTTCCACAGCAGAAGCCTATGTCCTCCTATTTTGTCAAATTTATAACATTTGGAGAGCAACTAAATCATTTTGCGATGTCTAGTATTCTTTCTTTTTCCTTCCTATATTGTAAATTACAGTTTTCTGCATGGCTATGTATAAGTAACCTCAGCTAGTTATGCATGGCAGCTTAGACCACCACACAGCCCAGCTTTGGCCAAAGCTTCCATGGTCTGTTGCTGTTGGCCAGCAGAGACTTCTGATCTCCTTAGTCTCTGAAATACCTATGTCTTGCCTCCTATCACATCCAGGGCTGGTGACTCTGCTAGTTTTGTGTCACATGAGTCCCAGGTCTATATTTTAAGTTATCATTATCTTCTGACTTGGATTCTTAACGGAAATCAGAAACCAAGACTGAGGTTACTTTGGGCAGAATGAGCTATCACATCCAGCGGGGCATCCACAGGCAGCTGTGCAAAGCAGAGCTTATGGCTGCAAGTAGTAGTTGGGATATCCTGACCCCTATGTAGTATGAGGAGGTAGGAACCCAGAGCTGTCCTGCAAGGAAAGGGCATGATGGATCTCTGTTTTCAGAAATCAGGGAGAAATGCTGCCAGGTTGTCAGAACAATCCCAATGCCCCTCTGCAGAATACAGGCACCTGCAAGTCATCTGCTTTGCCAAAGGGGATAGATGTGCTTGCTGAGTGAGCTGCAGAGTGATATTTACCATGACTAAAGCTATTAGTTAAGCCAAAATTTTGTACAAAGAAAAAAAATTAGACCACTAAACTCACTGGGAGAGAAAAGAAAGAGTAAGGCTGGATCCAAGGCACAGTATGTGCCCTTACTGACCACAACATATTTCATGGTAACTTAACCATTCCCATACCTGCAGGCTCTCTTAGAAGTATTGACTGTTAAGTAGAGGGAAGTTCTTAACCTTCATAGTAAAGGTAACTATAACATGCTAAACTGAATGTTTTGTTAAAGCATGATTAAGTAATATACATACTTAAGTGGAATTCAGGGATTTATTTCCAACTTCCTAGTCAGGTTCTATCTGCCTGGCAGACATGCAAGTCATAGAGTCAAATCTTGCTGAAACGTGTGTACACCTGGGCAGGTTTTAATCTAACCATCGGAAGTTACTGGTAGGAGTATTGCTAAGGGAGCAGAGAGCACTGCAAAAGCTGAAAAACCTACCTAGGTACCTGAACAAGCTCAGAGAGCCCCTGCCTGCTCTGAGATCAGTGCTGCCTCATCTCTGGTCCTACATAGGTACCTGTGCTGCTGACATAGAAACAGTATGTAGCCAAGCAGCATCACATGGTTTACTGTAGCATGGATGTTGTCTGAGCTTTCAAATAAAAATGAGTTCTCATCAATGCTTTATATGAAAACTAATTAGATAACCTGAGACCCTGAAGGAAATTCCACAACCTTAATCTTTCCTCCACAACTTCAAATTCTGAAAGTGCCTCTTCTATAATACTCACCAACATTTTAATTTCCAATACCAATATTATCTTGAGATTTATTGCTGGTTTTATTTTTTTTTCATATTTATTATTTGGCCATTTGAATCTTTTAATTGGCTGCTCTTAATGTAGCAATTTTAATGTTAGAACAGGTATTTTTAAATATTATCAATACCTTTCCAATAAATTATATTTAATCTGAAGTGGGGAGTTGATGAGGAGAATGAAAATTGTGAATATATGATAAAACAGAATTAGTTCAGAGCTCAGTCTGAAAACCAAATCTTTCAGTGATCTCCTGATGTGTTTGCTCATTTGTATGCAAGAGTTAAAATTTGGTTTAGATTGAAGGAATGTAGAAGCTATGTCTCAAAAGTCAACAATGGTACTGACCTAAAGTAAATGATTTGCTAATTAAAACAAACCAGGGAGAATGTTTCCACTGTGCCCCTGTGGTGTATGTTTTTTAGGCTGTTGATTTGTATTGGAAGAATGTTCATATTTGAAGCAATTTTGTATTGTGTGTAGTTTGCAAACAAGATATGAAACTAGTTTCACTGCTCAAGAAAGAATATTAAAGTATTAATTCTACAACTTGTCACTGCCCCAGTACACATTTGCAAATGGAGCAGTAAAGAAGCACTCGTTTTCTGAGAATTTGCCCATATGTAGCGAGCCCAAACTAACAAATTAAATGGAACAGAATTACAGCCAATGCTAATTTGTACTCTGGCTCACTTACCATAATATTTTTTCCTGAAATGTATTCTTATTTTCAGAATGGTTTGAGTATCAAAATGGTTTAGAATATTTGCTAATATGCTGTGAATTACCACGGTGAACAACATTCATTAATGTTTATTCCAAGTAGTTACACACTTTTTCTTTTCTTTTTAACTCATTTGCTTCCAGTGTTAGGAAATTTTAAAATTATCTCTTCTCTGTTGCAGAGAATCATCCACTTTCCTCTGAAATAGCATAAGGCTTTTCTCTGATAGACCCAGTACACGTCTGAAGGGAAAAAAATTAGTCCTTGTAAATAAGTTAGAAGAAAAAGTTAAAATAGGAGACTGACAGAAACAAAGCTCAAGGAAACATGGGGAATTATTGGCTTAGCTACTTCATATTAATGGATTTGTTTTGTTGTTTTGGTTTTTTGGGGTTTTTTGTTTTGGTCTGGTTTGGGTTTTGGGGGTTTTTTTGAGGCATTGTTATCAGGAGAGATTTTAGATAAGGAATAAGGAGGAAAGGAAACTGGCCCAGACCCAGCACAAGAAAGCACCCAGGAACTTGGGTAACACTATTACCTGCTTCACAGCTGTGGCCCCATCAGAGATGGAGGTGTTACACAAAAGACACTGCCTAACAACCTTGAATATGTACGTGAGTTGAAATAAATAAGGATTTATTCAAGCAAGAGTGGGATGAAGTCTTTTTATTAGCTTGAAGGAAACTCCTTTTAAAAATCTCCTTTGTGCTTCTGACCACTCTTTGTTAAACTAGCAGTTGAAAAAGAAAGCTCTCTACCTTCTGCTTTATGTTCACCTAAAAATATAATGTGTACCGTGGAAGTTCACTTTACTGGGAACTCCAAGGCACATTTTTGTAAATGTAACATTTATATACTCTTCTAGATATTTATATTCATAACTCTGCCTGCATTTCGTGCTTTGTTTTGCTTGCATGGTTAACGGTTGTGATGGATTTGTTCACCCTAGATGATATTTATTCCTTTTACTTCATTACACATAATCCACCTGTGCTAGATCTTAAGGTCTGTGTACACTTTATACTCTACTAGAGAGCTTATCAGCTTCTCTGCAGGCAGCTCAATTTGAATTTTAAAACTGAAAATGAATGAATTTGTGCTGCTTCTTCAGCATCTCACAGAGATACCCTTGCACCCTCCTAGTGGTGTGATAACTGGGGGATATCAAGCTTGCAGGGTGTTGTTGATTTTGGCTGCAAGGTTTATGATTTCATTCTGATCAGAAGCTACTTCTACTATTATTATTTCTGCACTTCTCCACCTCTTTCCCCTAATGAGAATGTCTGAGATTTGTTGACTAGGATAAAGACATCAGGGAGAACAAGAGCAACTGGTACTTTTTATTTGAGGTAGACTCAAAGTCCAGGCCCAAGTATACAAACAAAGTTCATGTAAATGATTCTGCTTCATCACCTGTAAGACAAATTGTTAACTCACACATGGATTTCAAGGCAGGTAAGTGTTTAAGAAGTTGTTTAATATCATTGAAATTCTTATTGATACCTGAATTACTGCATCTTCTTTGCAATGCGCACCTAAAGTCTTGATAACATCAGGTTTTTTTAATTGAGTCTATTTCAATTTATGAATGCATTAATTTCTTTTACCTTGTCAGTGTACCACAACACACTCAAGCTAATAATCATCAAAACATAGAATCATAGAATGGTTTATGTGGGAAGGGACCTTAAAGATCACCTCCCATGGACAGGGACGTCTTCCATTAGACCAGGTTGCTTGGGGCCCCATCCAGCCTGGCCTTGAACATTTCCAGGGATGGGACACCCACGGCTTCTCTGGGTGACCTGTGCTAGTGCCTCACCATCTTCACAGGAAAGAATTTCTTCCTGGCACCTAATCTAAATCCACCCTCTTTCAGTTTAAAGTCATTTTCCCTTGTCCTATCACTGTTCTCCACCCAGCCTGTATTTGTGCTTAGAATTGTCCCAATCCAGGTGCAGGACCCTGCACTTGACCATCTTGAACTTCATGAGGTTCACACAGCCCACCTCTCAAGCCTGTGAATCCCTTCCCTCCAGTGTGTTGTCTACATCACTCAGGTTGACATCACTGGTCTACATCACTGCTGTTGGCAGCAAAATTTTTGAGGGAGTGCTCAATCCCACTGTCCATGTCACCAGCAAAGATGTTAAACAGCTCTGGTCCCAACACCAACCCCTCAGGAATGTTACCAGTGGCTGGGGTCTACTTGGATATCGAGCCCTTGACCCCAACTCTTTGAGTGCAACTGTCCAGCCAACTCCTTATCCACCAAGTAGTTCACACATCTGATTTGGAGACAAGGGTGTCATGGGAGACAGTGTCAAATCGATCGACCTCTAAGGTCCCGTACAACCCCATCAGTTCTGTGGTATGATTCTGTGATTCATCAGGTTGCTCAGAGCTCGATCCAACCTGAACTTTAAGCTTCCATGGCTTGGGGCCTCCACAGTTTCTCTGGGAAGCTTGTGCCAGTGTCTCACCATGCTTTCAATATCAAAAGAAATATTTTCAAACTATATCTCCTCATGTAGACTAGAGGATGCATTTCTTTCTACAAAAATTGTGACTCGTGTAAAGCAGGATGATGTTGAAGTAGAAAATTTTATTTAGCCCCTTCTTTTGATTTCCCTTGTCATAAAATAAACTTTTATCATCTCTCTTTAAGAGTCACTTTATAAAACAATGGGCAGAGAGAAGCAGGGAGAATAATACAATGAAAATTAAGTGTGTGTCATTACCATTCTGTTCTTTTAATGGGGAATTGATAAAATAGAGAGGTAGAGATAATTGCTTTTTCATTTGAGAGGAAGTGATTTTTATCTTCAAATATTCTGTCCAGTATGTTTTGACACTGCAAAATTCATGGCTTCATATTTCCAGTTTCCTCAAACAGCATATCCTTTATTTTGAAATATATTTTTGTTTTTATATTACCTATATTTATTTCTTAACACATCAAAAGCTCTATTAAATACAGATCTGACCAGGATCTAGGGTATTTTTTATGAAGTGTAACTTTACTGTGTTTTTATTGGAATCAGTTGAATTAATGCTACTTGTACTTGCAGGAAAGGCAGAAGAAAGGCATTTCTTGACAATTATTAGAAATTCTAACACACTGCTTTTGTTTCTTGATCCCAGGTTTTATCTGTTATGGATGTAGCCTTGGGTTTTCCATCTGAATTTCATATGTTTTCATTCCTTTTCATTGTACTGCTCAGATGATGTCTCTTTCAGTGATTTAAAATGGTTTACAGTCATGAATACACTTATATATGATACCAGTGATTTTCTTCCCTTTTTTTGACATGTCAAGATGAAAGCAAATACTATTAATGAAATTTTAACTCATTTAATGGAGTCCTTTTAAATTTTACTTCTTGAAAGTTTATCTATATTTCTTGTTGTTTTAACACTGGTCCTAACAATGTGTTCGAAGGTGTGGTTGAATTTATTATTTTCCTTCACATTTGAAACCCATACCATTGTATTTGAGGTGCGAGTAACAGCTATCTTGTTCTGGGTTTTTCTTTTTCAATGCAGAAAATAAAAAGACAAAAAATCGCAGTATAGAGATCAGCTGGATTCTATTTGTGTTAATATCTAAAAGAATCTATGTGTATGGCATCTGTTTAATCTTAGCTGGCTGGGGATTTGGAACAATCTGCAGTTAGTGAAGGAACTTCATTAGCCATTTGGTGCACCAGTACTGAGTTAAGTGACGGAATACTTTCTCTTCTGTACAGTGTAATTTTGTTGAGGAGATAAATTGCAGGGTGCATTTTGTCGTGTTGTGTTTTCATGTTAGTTGATTGTAATTATTGTTCATGGGGTTACTGAAGTTAATTTCTATATGGGAGAGATATGTAATTTTCCTAGCTATATAATGCAAAACATGTTCAACTGTCACTAATATATTTAAGTTTCATTAGAGTGAATTGTTTATCCTGATTAGACAGAATTGTAGCATGCCTGAAAGAAAAGTAGAGCAGTTATAGGATGTGCTTATAGTTATGCACTCTACATTTAAACATGTTTATAAAAGGAAACACTCTCCAAAGTGAGTTAAATAAATAAGTCGGGCAGAATTGTGACTTTCCTAGCTGTCCACAGTGATGGTGTGACTTCATTAATACTTTCTTTTCCCTTCTATTTTCATTTGGGCTGCTGGCTGCTAGTTGCTTCCCATGCCTTACATTACTAGGAAGAAAATGTATTAGGTCTTAATTTCTGAGCCCTGTGACTTGCACTTTCTAATAAATCTGTAGAATTTGAGGAATAAATTGCACAGCGGTTTGTAAAATAAATTCGATGTGACACAAGCTGCAGGTAAGATGTCTCAGAGGTTTTTTTCTAGACTGAAAAGAAATCTAAAATACTTGTGGCCTTCAAGAAAAATCAAAAGCACCTTTTTGGGAATACAATGCTTTTGAGAGAGTGAACTTAAAATCAGTAAACCCAAGTCAGGTAGGCCAGTGCTAGATGGCAGCTGCAGGCAGATGTGTAGCATTTGCACAGTCATGACATTCAAGAATCCAGACCAGAGGTTATCTACCCTCTAACCTGCTGTACAACACTGTGCATATGCTTTGAAAGTGAAGGGCCAGGCTGATTTCTGCTTTTCCCAGTGCATTCTTGTTTATCCCCTGAAGAGACAATATGTTTTCTCTTAGGAAAGCAAACATAGTTAGATGGCAGGTATTTGAATAAAAAGGGAGTAATTTTGGAACATATATGGAAATCTGTCAGGCATTAGACTTTTTTAGAAGCCTAGCATTACCTAGATTTTATAGACTGCCTTGTGATGAGTCAGTTTTATATTGAAAGAGAGCTTTCTGCCTGGTGAGAAGAAAGCTAATAAAGGAAACACTGTTTCTCTCTCTCTGTTGTCACGTTTTCACCAAAAAGAGCTGTATTTGTATCATTCTGTTACAAGACCTTTGAAGGCTGCATTTCACCTTCTCAAAGCGTAGCAGAGCTGTATAGTTTGTTGATATTTTCTGTCCAGGGGGAAAGTGCTACAGGCACTTCAGATGCTGGATGCTACACTTGCCTCTTAAACAGCAGGGAGAGAGAGGGGGTCAAATCTTACCATCTTTCTTATGACCTGTTGCTTAATATCACTGTATCCTTGCTCTGTTTTATTTTAGTAAAATCCAGTTTGTTGACTGATCAGTGGAAGTCCAAGGCAAAAAATTAAATAGCCCCTTTAAAAAAAAAAAAAAATCTACCTTTTTTTCTCAAGAATGTTGAGGTAATGAATGGCAAGTTCACTCTGGTCAGAATAATTACAAATCCTATTTGTACATGTTCATCATCCCTGGTCTCATTATACTTGCACTATATATATCAACAAGAGGCTTCTCAGGCATTTCACTGCACATTCTTGTTGTGTTGACTTCCCATCTTGGAATCTACATCTAGACTTGTTTCTTCTTCATTAGTCAGAAAGCGGTCTGGTGTCAAACATTAACTTCCAGGAAAACCACATTTATAGAGTGTAACCAATGGGTGAACATAAATATTAACTCTCTGTCTTCCCTTACCCATATCCAAAACCATGCAGTCATGATTTTGAAAGCTGCAGTTTAAGACTGTCAGATGTTAAACCTCTGTCACAAAATTCAGTTACTTGCATGCATATTTCTTATGTATACACTCTATAGGAGTTTTTAATGACAAAACAGTACCTAAGGGATGACGCTGTGTTTCCTGTCAAATTCTCTTTTTTTTTTTTTTTTTTCCTTCTTTTCTGTCACAGTAACTGGAAGCTCTTCAACCACAGCTTCCATGAGATGGAAATGCTATTGCTATGATCTGTTACAGAGGTCACTGTTGGAAGAAGCTTTCTGGAGAAAAACAGTGAATTTCAATAGTGATGCCTAATTAATTCGTTTTGTGCATCTCAATGTCTCTCCACCCTGGCCAGGCACAGAGCACAATGCAAACCTAATCTGCCAAAGTTTCCTATTGATCTCCATTAGGTCATATTTCCTTTCAAAGCACCACCATTAGAAGTTCATGTTTAGTTACCAAGGCAAGGAGTTACTCCTGTCATGCACATCTCGGATTTGGGAAACTGCCACACTTACAAACACTTACTTGTCTTCCAGTGCTTGACAGAGTGCCAAAATTAGAACTGCTTTTAATTATACAAAGACTGCTGTAATTGCCTCATCCTTTGCATGGCATATCCATTGTAGATTGTACTTTCAAGTATCATGGATTTTCTCCAAAGAGGAGGAGGTCTTACTCATCATTGTATTTCCTAATTTATCCATGCAGAGTAGCAATCTGTCCTTCCCTCTGAGCAAAGATTTAATGGAGAATGACTGACGTGAAAGTTCCCATTTTTGCAAGATTTCCTGGCTCTTCCAAAATATGCCACAAACTTTCTTAGGAATTTAAAGCTATGCTATATCTGTCCAGTGAGAACTGTATATTTTATGATGAATTTCCTCTGCTGTTTCATTATTTTTAGGACTGAATCCCCAAAAATGTAGCTTGAGTGAGTAAGATTCTACTGAGATCCATTTTAGTGAAAAGTATAAATGGATTTATTTATTCAAGTTTGAAAGAAGCTGATAAATGGAAGTTACTTTAGCATCTATTCTTAAACACTGCTTCAACCCACAGTCCTGTGAATAACACAGACTTACTAATCTGTGAGATTATATAAGAGGACAAATATTCATAAATACCTTTTTATTTCTTACACGTATACTCTCACACTTCTGTATTTCTTCCATTCCCTTGCTTCGTGCAGTTTATTCCGACACTAAATTAAGAAAGTAACTTGTGGAATAATCCATTCTGCACTTTCTTAAATGGTGACATTCGAAATTATCTTCCCAGTGATCAGATTATACTCAGAAAGAGAAGTGTTCTAGGCTATGATGTGGGTTAGTTAGAAATGGATCCTTAATGGCAATGAAAAACAGACAAGGAAAGTTCCTATCCTAAATATACTCTAGAAACCTATTGTGTAAAATTAATTTAAATACTTCATTATGACGGAAAATATGTACTGACTTGTTGCAAATTTTTACAATGCAGTTGGTGTCATGCTATATATTCAGGATTGGCATGACAGTTTTCTGGATGTGGAGTTATCTGATGACACTCAGTAAGCCCTTACACATAAAAAGATATTAAGAAATACTTCACTGGTTCCCTTGAATGGTGGATTTTTTCCTCCTTTCAGAGTGTGAACTTTATTGATGTGTTTGACTAACTTGTCTTATATCAGAAAACATAAATACCAAAGGAAAGAGAGATGTGGGCAAAAGAGGTGTAGAGATTCTAAAAAAAAAAAAATGCAGATATTCCTAGCATTTCAGTCTTTTATTAAAGTTAATAAAATTTAATTTATGATTTCATTTGGTAGTATCCATGCCCAAAATGCCTATAAGTCTTGTCAGAACTAGATAAAACTCATTTTATAAATGGAAACTCTTTTCTTTACAAGATAAAGACTAAAACTGTGGAGGAACAGTTCTGTAGGATTTACTTTGTTTACCAAGCTAGCTGCCACTAACCATTAGTTACAGAACTGTTTATTGCTTGCCCTCTTCTCAGTTGCCAGGAGTTTTAGTCATATTATGCATGGGAAAAAAAATCAGCCAGAAGACTTCGGAGATTTCTGGATGCAAGGACTAAGTGCTATATGTTTGTTTGCATCAAAAATACAGAATGTGATCTCCCTAAGCTTTCAAGCAAGGACTTGACTCCTCACAAGGAGTTTCTGTCAGGGGAAGAGTGGCTTTTTCTATTCCTGTGAGAATCCTGCTGGAGTTGCAAGCCTTTGACAAAATCGCATCTCAGCAGAGACTTGTTAAGATCTCAAAGACTTAACCCCCATAGATTCTGACTGTATTAGAACACGACTGACCAGTACTGTTAGAGGTTGAGAACATCTTTACTGCTGTTGTTCTGGACTGCTAAAAGTAGTTTCCATCTAGACAACAGCACAGAGTAGGACACAAGTGTGTGTCCCTGTACTCTTCATAGTCTGGTAATTTCCTGGCATCACAGGAAGGGAGTGAATAAAAGGAAAGAGAAGTGAACCTGCAAAATGGGAAAAAACCTTGGCAGAAAGTCTTTGTGAGAGAGAGAACAGAGACGGAAGGTCAGTTCAACACAGTGTAGGTTGAATAGGAGCTGGAAAGCAGCAATATTGAGGAGACAAGGACAGAGGCTGGAAATAGCTGGGCAGAAGTCAAGGGGAGCAGGGTCTACTAAGAGAAAAAGGGCTTCTAGATCTGGGGCAGACAGCAAAGATGGGACTAGAAAGGAGAAGCTTGTGGGATCACTATTCCCACAAAGATTGGCATATCTGCCATAAGAGGAGAGACTGAGAGAGCTGGCATTGTTTAGTCTGGAGAAGAGAAGGTTTAGAGGGAAATTATCCATATGTACAAATACCTATTGAAAGCAGAAGAGGCAGCAGGCACAACTGAAATATGTGAAATACGTAAGAAGAAACTTTACAGAGAAGGTGGTCTAACATTGGATAAGGTTGCCCAGGGGGACTCCGGAGTTGCCCTCAATGGAAATATTCAGTGCCTGACTGTGCCCTCAGCAGCCTGCTGTAGCTGCTGACCCCACTTTAGCCAGAGAGGTTGGTCCAGACAATCTCCAGAGGTGCCTTCTGACCTGAGCTGTTGTGTGATTCTGTGAGTAGGACAGACTGGAATGCAAGCACTGTGATGAGAAGCCTGGAGACAAAACAAAAGAGTTTATATGTGAGATGTAATATTGGCAAGGGGAGTTAAGTAAAGGGAAAATTACGTGTGGGTCATGGATAGCCTACAGGATAGATAAGAAAGGATCAGATTTAGAGAAAGCTGAGAAGTGAGCCTGAAATGTAGTCTGCATCTCACTATTTTTAAAGTGCCAGCATAAAGCTGCAGAACTGACAACACAGTCATCCCTGCAAAATGATGTTCCATGTCACTAGGCTGTCAATCCCTCCCTGTTGCCCCACTGCCTCAAAGCTGCAGTTGTCTCCACTGGGGACTTGAAAGCTCAAAAGCTATTGATGATTCTGGTAGATATCTGCATAATAGCACAAAATGTTCTGTGAAGGAAAAGTTACACACAGGTGTCAAAGTCAAGCCTTCATTAGTTAGGAAATGCCAGATTTTGATTGCCAGTGCAGTCTCTTATTTGTTCTTCTTCAGGGTGCATGCAATTGATAATGTGCAATTGTCTCATTAGCAGTAATCTTTAGCTCATTCAGTGAAGAGGATGATTGTGCTCTGGGGTGCCTCGTAAAGAATCAGGTGTTTCATAAAGGGGTTTCTTGGCAGTAAGACCCTTACTGGATTTCCAGAAAGTTGAAACTCATTGTCAAACAAGGCAAAAGACTTCAAGAAGAAAAAGAAACCTTTTTTGATGGAAGAAATTGAGCTCCACTCTCAAAAACCTGGATTCTCGTGAAATTTTTGAGTGATTCTAGGTAGGTCTTATTAAACCAGTTCTTTCACAAATGGCTATTGATAGAATTTAATCTGGGCCCCTGCACTGGGGTCCTGGGGAACAACCCACAGAACTGCTCATTTTTTTCAGTTACAACTGGATTCAGTGGTAATTTCACCCTTCAAAATATTTAGGAATAGTAGCACTGTTGTATTTGTGACAGGCAATGGTATAAGGAGGTAGCTGTATGGGGGAAAATGATATAATTTATTAGACCCAGTGGTACTCCTGAAAAATAAGCAAGCAAACATTAGGGCATATGGGCTTATGCTGAGAATGAATGACTCTGTTTGCTGAACAGTCCCTGGACTGTATGTGCAGCTTGCCAGGCTAGGTAAGAGGCACAGCTCAGCCTGTGTGAGGGGTGAGGGAGGCCTCTGCTAGAGAAAAGGGAGTTTTTAACTTAAAAAATTAATAATTTTTGCTCTAGTGTGTTTAACACACTATTGGTATGGTTAGTTATGTGCCTATGAGGTGGTTAAGTTATGTGCCTGTGTGAGTGGCAAATGTGAAAATAATGTACAGTTATCTGCTTTGGCATATGGAAATAAATATAAGGCAATAAGCAGTTTAGCATCAAATTCAGCTATTAATTGCCAAGATGTCTAAGCAGAGAATGCAGTTCAATTCTGAGTTTGATAACTTCTCCTGAATTCCTTTACCATTTTATTGTCTTTAACAATATGAAAAATTCGTATGGTGGTTGATAATGAAATTTATCTGCTTTCGCTTGATCTGCATGGTGTACTGTAAGTGTATTTAAGTAGATTCTTTAGCTCTACCCATGCCACACTGATTTTTGCCAATTTCTTCCCTGAATCTCCAGTTTTGGACTAGTTTTCTTTTTTCTCCTTTTGAATCATAGTGCAGACCATTGCCTTTTTCTCAGCTGCCTCTGAGCATTCACAGTTCTTGGCAGAGTGCCCAGCAGTACTTGTCCTCACCAAATACTATTCACATGCTTTTAAAGTGACACTTGATTGAGAAAGAGGGAAAACTAGTATCAAAATAAATGGTGAGGTCAACACAGGCATAGGTAGAACATTAGATCTTGAGCCCATAGCTCTTTGTGATATATTTGTGATACCTGATGAAATCCAGGTTTTTCTAATTTTTCTAATCTATGCTGGAAAAAGTCATAGGATGTGATTCCAATTTATTTCTTATTTCTCTAGAGAAAGTTTGATGTTCTAGCAAGTTGTCTTTACGTAAGGAAACTCTGAGCAATGGGGAGAGACAACAATGGTCTACGGCTTTGTTTTGCGTATTACTTAAATATTTTTTTAAGTGATTTGCTGACCTGTTTATTAATTGCAACAGTTGAGTTAACCATAAGTGATTCAAATAAAGTATACTGGATTTTCTCCTAATATAGAGACATCGTTTGCACATCTGAAGAAGTTTCCGAAGGTGTCTGAGGTCTGTGGGGTGTATGCAGAAGGATAGTATTTGCATACTTAGGGATCCAAGCAGTGAGGTTCTGCCCAGCACTCCCCAAGAGTTCCCTCCTGCTCCCAGACCCAAGACAGTCCCCAAACCCCATAACACCCTGATGAGACCACTGGTAGCTTTTTGTTGCCTTTTTTTAAAGAGAACATCCCACATCCTGCCTTTTCTAGTCCTTTTCCTTTTCCTAGAGCAGGGTTGAATGTGTGTTTCAGCTGACCCTTGGCTCCAGCCCCAGGTGTGCATTTCTGCCTGGAAAGCAGAATGGTGAATTGCAGCTGCTTCCCAGGAGAAGTGGGGGCAGCTTGATAAATGCAGGAAATTCACTAGAAATGAAAGAGGCACTGCATGCTCTTGCCTGTCCATTTACAGTCCTGATCTAAGCAAAGTTCTGGATTTTGTAGCCTGTTTCTGGGTACTAGGGACAATAAAATAACTCACAATGATTTCTCTTCAGAGGATTCAACAGATATAATTCATCAACCAGCAGATATGCAAACTAGCTGCAAATTAGAGAGCTAATTTCTCTGAATTCATTTATTTTGATTTTGAATTGAATTGTTAGAAGAAATTACTTTTTATGTTATAAGAACATCTCAATTATTTCACTGTTTCCCTCTTTGGCAGAGATGCTGTTTTGTAGGGTAGAGATGACCACAAGCTGTACCACTCCCAGTGCTTTCCAGGCTTCTGTGGACAACTGGGTTATATTCCCTGTGCTGTGCAGCTGCCATCCCGCCACCACCACACTGGGCTGGAAACATCGTTACAGCCATTTGGTCACCAGCAGGGTTCAGCTGTGCATTCTGGATTAATGTTCAAGCAGCAGAGGAAGTTTTTAGGCAGCTTTAGGAAAGGTCAGCAGTTTTGAGCAATGTGGAATATAACCAGCTGTGAAGGTGGAGATATAAGATGGGGCATGTTTTATTGTACCAGATTATAAATTGGTTTCTATGAGATGACAGCTATACTCTTCTATGAATTTTTATGCATGCTTCTTACCCACTGTTAGTGTTAAAGACATACTGATCCAAAGGTTTTTTATTCCAAAAAGTTAAATTTTCCCTAATTAAAGTTCAGGGTTTTTTCTCCACAGTAGAAAGAAGTGAGAGTATGTCCAGATGCATGAAAATATTGGCTGTTAAAATAGCCATTTAAATATGCAAATGATAAGAACCTGCCTTAAATTTTGATTTTTTTTTTAACCTGGGGACATCTTTTCTTGCAATGCTGGGTTAGCAGCACTGCTTTTTTTGCATTTTGATGGCTCTGTATTTGCAACAGAAACTCAGAGAGGTAATCTTGGAGACACTGAAATTTCCATCAAAAGTTTCAGAATAGTTTAGGCTGCTGATCTCCAAAATATGCATGCACAGCACCATTTAATCCCCTCCCTGTTATTACAGCAATTTCCAAGAAAACCATGCTACATGTTCCAGTAAATTGTTTTATTTTCCTTATTTCACTTTTTCTAGATTCACTGTAGCTGGGCAGAACTTGCTAGCAACCAGGTGGCTGCAGCTGCAGGCAGACTGGGAAGCTGGGTAAAATGTCTGCAAACCTGGTGTGGTTGTGGATTTACTGTCTTCATTCCTACCTCTGGTCCAGCTACCATCCGAAGCTGAGAGTTCGGGTGGATTAATGAGGGGAAACTCTTGTCCTTTCTCTCTCTTAGACTGAGAGAGACAGGTCACAGTCTCATGTTCCTTTCTGCTACCCTGCTCGTACTTTTAGTACCATTGGGTTTCAGAGGGAGGCAGGATGGAGCTAATTTGGTCTGGGGAACGCATGTGTCAGTAAGCTCTAGGAGGGCTAGCTCTAGGAGGGGGTTAGCACTGAGGTGGGGGACAGGTTCTCATCAGAGAACACCTCCAAATGCCCCCTCCACCACTACAGAAAGAGTAATGAAAGTTGTATGTCCTCCTATCCTTGGAGAACAGCAAAAGTCAATTCTGCCTGCAGCTCCATGATGGTATAAAGCACCCTTAGCTGAATGTAGTGCTTTAGGAAGTACTAGTGGAAACAGAACCAGCTCAGTGCCAAAGCTATGGTGTGGTAGCATGGATTCGTTATCTTTAGATGTTCAGAAGCAGCATTCATTAACCTGAGGAACATTTGGGCAGCTTTCTTAGTAAATCAGCTTGTACCATCACTCCCTCCACATCCTGACCCACCATCTTCCTCCCCTCTCCCCTCGGTGTTCAATCTAGTCATTCTTGTTGCTGGCAACCAATGCCCCTGCCTCAAGTAGCAATATCCCCCGTTGGTCCCTGACGCTGTTAGCCAGCATGGACAGGCTGGGGAGATGCCTGGCACTAGCTGCCTTCTCATCTCGTTGAGCTGCTGCAAAATCTGGTCTGTTGTATAATGGTGTCATTTCCTTGTGGGACACATAAATGGTGCCTTAGTTCTGCCTGAGAGCCAGGTTAGCATTTGTGAAAGCTATTAAAAAGTTTGTAGATGTCAAGTAAATGTATATGATTAAATAAGTGATTCAACTAGTACAATTAACAGATGGCAGGAACAATTACGTATTCATATTTCAGGCCAACAACATTTGGTAGATATAATTGCCTTACAGGTGTTAACTGCCCTTTATCGTGAAATGAGGTGTCTCTAAACACTGAAGGTCCTCAGCAAAGTGACTTGTGGTTATGAACTTACAAGGAGGTTAATGGCTCTCCTTTTGCACGAGATGTTGGAAAGCTAAATTCAGCTCCTAAGTCTGATACCAAACCTAAGAAAGTGAAGGGAAAGAGACGAGCAGGTGTTATATAATCTGATTTGTGAAAAAACTCACTGAGAAATACAATGGGTTTAAATTCACTTTGATGCTTGAGAAATGCAAAGTCCAAATAGGCGTTCAGGGAGGAAGAGATATCTGTTGGAATAACTCCTTGGTTTTTGTTTGTTGTTTTTTTTTTCCAAATTACTTTTTCTTCCCCTTATGTAGAAGAATAAATTGCATGTCATTTGGATTAGATTTTAGTGCAGATTGTGATGACTTGTGGCCAGGAGAGCAAAAATGAATAAGTAGGTGGTAAGTTTTTGCTCATTTTGTAACTGCTTTTTTTTAATAGAACCCAGAAGTGATTATTCACTGGAAGTCTTATATAATAAGGTTGCCAAAGATGATAACTTGCATATATAAAACACAGACACTGTAAATTGTAATTTTGAAGGTTTTTTGTTTTATGCCTTACATGTAGCACTTGCTTTAAACAAGAAGAGCTAAACGAATTGATGGAAAATTAAATAATTTTCATTGGTAGATAAATAGGACATTAATAAAATTTTATGATTTCCATAGATGCAGGGAATAAGGTATACAATCAAGAGCAAAGACTGATCCTTAGTTTTCACCTTTCTTGATAATTGGTATCTGGAGCTATCAAAACCTTAGACTTGTTTCAGTATTATTATTTCAGCATTACATTATTTTGATTAAGGCTGTTCAGTAGGTAGCTTAGTTTATTCCTCTTTGGCATCAAAGATTGCTATTTATTAAACAATTTAGGCAGCTTAAACACTGGCTTCCAAGATCACACGTAATATGTCCATATTGAAAGTTGTATTTATACACAGTGGTGGTTCCTGCATGGATGCTGGTCATGGTTTTCAGCTGTGTTTGTCAGGGGACACAGCAATCATCCACTTCAGACGTATGTTAGGGGAGAGGGAGCAGAAACGGTGTGGAAGAGCAGAAAGAAATGAGTCCAGAGACTTCTCTCAGATAAATAGAATGGAAAACATTAATGTTTGTAAGCACTGCTGGCTGACTGCTGAAGCACAGGTTGCCTGCCTTTGAGCTGTATCAAAGCCTGCTATGGTGCTTAGAAGAGTTGGAAGGGCCTGGGTGGGATGCAGCGCTCCAGCAATGGGCTCTACAGCCTGTGCTAGGTGTGGCATGGGTCATACTCATCTTCATAGGTGCTCAGACCCTGAGACCTGAAGAACAAAGAAATATTCCTCATCATTAAAATGTTTATCTCTTTTGTAAGTTTTCCTGTAGAAAAATGTCACACGCATTATTCTTGTTATGCAAAATCACGGCAAATGGCAAAAGGTCAACGGTAGCTGTCAAGATTATCAGAGAGTAATTGTAGCAGTTTCATGGCATATCAAATGTGAAGGCTTTTATTTAATAATAGTTCAATGGAGTGGCTGGGAAGTAAATATCAAATGCAAAACAAATGCTGTGTGAAACGAATGCAAGGGGTTTATTTTTTTTCACCTGGTGGGTTTGTTGCTCTTGCTCACTCAGTCATTTTGAGTCCCTCTATTGCCACAGCAGATGTTTCATCTCCTCCATCTCTGATTATGTATATCTGACAGTTCTGAAGTCTCTGCAAGTATGACTTGATTAGATAATAATTTCTTTCTTTTATAACCTTCACTTTTTTTTTTCCAATTTTTATTCTGATGGAAGAGTATGGAAATGTACCATTTCAGCAAAAAGAAGTTCTAGACTGAGATGGTTTTATAATGTTACATACTTTGAAACTGAATGTCGGTCCTGAGAATAGAGACTTAGATCTTCTTGGAGCAGTTTTGAAAAATGCTGCTTGACTTACCAGTTGTGCATTAGAGGCAAACAGAATTGTTGAGATTTTTGCTATTACAGAAGCGTCATATATGTGAAAATAGCATGATGCTGTGGTAGCGATCCCATATGTTTGAAGGAAAGGAAGGAATTGTGTGCTATGTACTGCAAAGCTTGAAAATATAGGGCAATGATAAATAGAAGGAAAGACCGGAGAAATTAATTTAAAACAAAATATATTAGGTGCATTCCAAAGTCCAGGAAAAAAAAACCTACCCTTTTTGTCTTTTTTAATTTGTTTTCTTTTAGGAGGGTATGAAATTAAGTATTTGGATTTTTTTTTAATTCATTTATTATCACAAGTGATAAACTGAAAGGGCAGGTGGTTCAGCATGCAGTAGGTACATAGTAGAGCTAACCACTTAAATCTTAGTTTAAACCACTTTGACTGTTGTGTATTTCAATGCTAAGTGACAGTTGTCTCCCCTAGTTTTAATATTGAGTCGTTTTGCTGAACCCATTTTAAGGGTTAGGAAACTAATTTTGAGTTCTGATATCCTGAACTGGAGCATTTTTCACATATGGACTGTAGTTTTCAACTATTTTAAAAAAAAATTTCAGGTATGGATTCCTTACAATTGAAAATAACATTCACAGTTTTACTCGTTTGGGTTTATTGGGTTGGTATGAAAAGACAGAGTTGGCTAGCAAAACATAATCAGTTTAGACATTCTCTATCAGGGTTTTAACAGTGATTTATTAATTCTGGCACTATTGCAAGGAGATAATTAATTTTCTGTAAAAATTATTTAGTATGGATTGCTATGTCTATGCTGTGCATTGTTGATTTTAGAACGCTTCTAACCTTGCTTGCATTTTTGAAAAAATCTATAATTGTTTTTACACTATTCTACAAAGTATTGTTTTGTTCTGTGGGGTTGGGGGGGGAAGTAATTCTTATATTTTCCTTATTTTCTGAGTTACCCTGTGTATAGCACAGCTGAAAAGGAAGAAAACTGTGTAACATTTGTACACAAAAACTGGGGGTGATGTTGCCAGTGACATACAAACTATATTGGAGGGGGCTTTCCAGGACATTTGATAATTGTGACAGGAGACACATCTGTTAAATAGATGAAGGATACAGATGGAAATATATACCTTAGCTAAATTTAAAATGTGATAATTAATAAATGTGATAATAAGTGTTCAATATACTGATTTTTCACACAAGAATTATAAAAGCTGCTTTAAAGGTTAGTTGTTTATCAGTGTATCAACTAATGAAGTTCTAAGGTTGGTAGGGGGGAATAAAGTACAAGGAGTAGTTTAAAATACTTGTTTACTGCGTTATGAATAGCCACAACCATAACTTATAGGATTTTCCCTGAGGTGTTTGAAAAGTTTTTAGTGTGCTGTTATTACAGATGTTGCATTGATTTTCCTGGACTCCAGCTCGTAGAATAAGGTGAAAGAGGGTGAACATTCAGGGTATTTTTTTGACTGTGTTAGTTCAGTTCAGATGTGAAGTTTCCTCTGCTAGAATTCTGTTTTATTTAGGGCTTAGTTAATTCAGCATCTAATGTCTTGACCAAAAAAAAAATCAATTTAACAGCTTGTTTATTGATTTATGGTATTCAACTGCAAGACAAGAAAAATGGATGAGAAGGTAATCCCCTCCTTCACACAGCATAGGCCCAAGTCTGTCTGAACCTAAGATGTTTCTTCTCTGTTAGTGTGACCTGGTTTGATGTTGAAGAGACGTGGGAGAGGAGAATGGGAAGCTGGCAGCCCAGTTGTAATTTTTGGTGGTGTTGCATCCTGTCTGTTTTTGTCCATACAAAACCTGAGCTCTTTAGAGATGCCCCATTTAGGTTGGAGCCCAGGAAAAACAGCAGGTAGTACAGGTCCTGGCACTGGTGTAGAGAATGTTAACCCTGACTTTTAAAATGCTTTTCTGATTTGAAGACTGTAAACACATTTTGTGACACTTTTATGTTCAGCGTGAGTGCCCCAGTTTTGTATCTATTGTTTGCCAGTAATAAAATGCAAAATATCTTGAGTTTTTGCCTGGGTGCTGGAATCAAGTTCCTGATGTTGCTGTATCTGAATTTGGAGTTGCTGATGACATTGTTAGATCAAATAAAGAGCAGGAAAATATTTTTCCAAGCTGTGGCAGGAGAATCCAACACATCTGAGCTTTTAAAGTAGAATGGTTTGGAGTTTAAAGGTCTAAGGGACCCAGGTGGGAGGGGGGAAGAGGACTGTCTATGGAGAAAGCAAAAAGATGTCAGTTCCTGAAGCCTGCTGGAAACCCTGGTGAGCTGTCAGATCTGTCAAGAGAGACCCTGAGGAGTTCTTGTTCTGTGACAGACAAAGACTCTGGTAAAATAGTTTCCTGAATGAAGACTTTTTTTGATTTTATCCAGATGACATATAAATGCTTGCTTTGCTCCTATTACTTACTGCTTAAATTTTTCTTTGGAGCTAATTTATGAACAACTTCGGCTATTTTTTAAGGGGTACCAGTGTCAACAAATGTGCTATGCTTTCAGGCTCATCCTAAGTCTGAAAAGACACAGGCCTCGTTCTTGTGCCTAAATCCATGTCTGTATAGGAGTATCTTGAAAGGACAGTGGAAAAGCAATCAACTTTCATATAAATCGACAGAATTAACACTAAAATTTCTAATGCCTACTTGTCTTTTAAATATTATTTTGCTAATGCCAGAAGATAATATTTTGGAAGGGGAGGAACAATCTGACATTGAGTGGCAAAAGGAGAAGGTTATCTGGTTTTATTTTAGTTGTGTTGATACTTGTTCAGGACTTTGAGTTATTTGTTGAAAACACTAAAGAAAAACAAGTAAAACTGACAGTGCAACCCCAGTGGTGTGTTTTTCTAACCAGAAGCTGCAGGAGCATTTTAAATGGCCAAGAGGATTAGGTTTCAGAGAGGTGTCTTTATGTTTGGCCTCTGACTCTAATTCAAGTTCTCCTTGGGGAATCTTCAGTGACTTTCAGCAAGGCACCGGTCTTCAAGAAAAAATTGTATCATTGTCTTTTGCAGTCAAGGATGAGGTGCATTTCTTGAGGTGTTTATACAGGGAGAAGGCATAACCGTCTTTCTCCCTGCACTGGCTTTGTTTTCTTTTTCTCTGCAGCTCATAATATGAAAAAATGTAATATTTTAATTCAAACTAATGTGTGTATACATAGTCTTTATTTTGAGTGATGAGCAAAGTGAATTAGTAAATATGTTTGTAGATAAAATTTATTGCCCTTTAGCCTATTGTATTTATCTCTAATTTTTTGCATCTTTTGATTACAAAATGCAATCAAAATTTTGAGCTGTGAAGAGAGAATCTGTAAAGGCAAGATAGCTCACTGTATAAATTTATGAAGTTATACTTGTTAGAATTTCGTGCTTGCTTTGAGACTTAAATTTAAAGCTTATTTTTACCTTTTTACCTCCTCTGATCATTTAGAAGTAGAATAGATAGTGTGGTTTACTGTCTACACACGAATGTAAATAAATACATGCATTTGGAAGAACTAGTACAAAAACACAAAAAGAGTTGTGGGGGTTGTAGACCAGCAGTCACCAAAAGTTCTTTGTGTAGTAGTGACAAACTGACAAAAAAGCAGGGTCGGTGTTAGGGGGAAAAATGTGAGTTTGTGAGTATGACCAGTATTGATAACTGAGTGCACATCTGGTGTCCATGCTTTCAACACACAGATGCCGATTTGGGAGGACTGGAGAAAAGTGCCACAAAGAGAGTCATGGCTTAAGATTTAGTCTTAAAAAAGGTGACTTAAAGATCTCAAGCATATATGTCTATCAGAGAGAAGAAGGTAATTATGCAGTATTTGCATAGGGGAATAATACTACAAGTACAAACCACCTCTTTCCTCTAGAGGAGGTAAAATGTAAGACGTTCAAATGGCTGCATGCTGAGGTCAGGCTCATTTAAATTAGAAGTGAGGCACAATTCTTTGTCTTTAACAGTGGGGCTATTAATCATTGGAACAAATTACTGAGAAAAGTGGTGGGAACAGACAATTGCCATAAATTATAACTCCCTGAAGAATTATCACAGGATTCAGTTATTGGTTTCACCAAAGAGGCATATTATGGAACCCAAATACATTAGCTGAAGGAAATTGAACTCAAGCAGCAGCACAAGCCACATAAGGCTGGGATATTATCAGCCGTGCGATACCAAAGCAAAGTCATAATTGTATCATAGCTACAGCTCCATCATTTGTTTTTACTTCATAACAGTATCATTAAGGTGATTTCTCATCCTCTTTTTTCAAGGAAGGTAAGGAAATGAAAGTTGTTGGATTTTCATACTCGGACGGAAATGAGGATAACACAAATTTTACAGCTTTACTTACTTTTACAAAGAGTCAGTATCATTTTGCTGTCAATATAATCTAATGTCTTGACCCTTTATTAAATCTTTTGGCTATATTAAATCCTTCTCAAACCCCAAATGCTGATTGTTATAATGAGGCTTGTAAAAGAGCAGGTTGCATAAAACTTTGTTTCCAACCAGTTCTATTAAAGACAAAGCTGGGGTTTTTTTGTGGACTATAATTTAAATAAATTTCTTATGACTCTGTAGTTAAATTCCTTTTCCAATATTCTACATTTAGGAAGGATTTATTAAACATGTTAAAAAGAATTAAAACCAACTCAGAGTATTTTTAGATCCTTTCTAAAACAGGTAGCAGTTTTCCTAGCAAGCTACTCAGTCATGGCCTGATAAAAATAACTAAGCAAGAATGAGGGTTCAGAGCCAGCAACAACAAAGAAATCAACTAGATATTTCAAATAAATTTCCTTGAGAAACTTTGTGCCTAGAAACAAAATATCTGAATTTAAATGGAGAGCAGCTTGGAAAAAACCACACTTGCCAAACTCCCCAGCAACTGAAGGAAACTTCATTTTATACACGCTGCTTAATTAGGCAGTAGTGTTTGTGTCCAAAAGAAGACAAGCAGTCTGTTGTCCTTTGGGTTGAATGCCTACTGGAACTGTTTCTTGAGGGATTCCTCAGGAGCCAAGCTGCAAGTAGAGCATGGATTACATTCTTTGCTTGGAAATTTCTATGGTTGTGGTGACTTTTTCTCTGAAACCATTCAGGGGTTGAGATTGAAATTCTCTCTTTTCAGACTGTATGGCCCCCTTTTCTGCAGGCTATGTGTCATTTGGATAAGCCAGTCCTTCAGCCCTGGCAGAAATACCCGATGCAAGATAGACTTTACTATTAAATAAACTAGTTCACCCTCTCAGTAAATTGCTTGATTTAAATGCTTAGCTGTGAAAATAATGTATTCTGTTGCTCTCTTCAGTCTCTGTATAAAGCCTTTGCTCAAAACCAATTAATACAGATTAATCACTTTGTTGTAATGTTGGAAAAGCACTGCACTACCATGGCACTATAGCTGTGAGAAAAGACTGACAGCATAAATTTCATTAATCATACTGATGATTGCAAAGTCAGCACAGCTCACAAAATTATATTAGCCAGTTCCTTACATGACTCCAACATACCTGATTTTTTTCTAGATGTTAAAACAGGCGTCTATGCCATGTACATTCCTGTAGCTGTTGGCCTTTTCTATCTTTCCTATAATTTCATTAAGAAGTAAAGGCAATGTACTTAGATGCATTGCTGCACACTTATGATGATTGACTTCTGTTTTGACATTTTATCACAATGTTCAGTAGAAGCAAAATCTGACCCAAACCCTCTAAACAAAACAAAACACCCATCAACAAATTTCTAGTAGATATGTGTGATAACCTAAGGATTATTAAACAGGACAATCCCAAGCCATTTTGCTTAGATTCCTGCCCCTTGCCAAATATCATTAGTGGTGTAAAATATTCAGATAAAAGTACAGTGAATTTCTCAGTTCTCTAGTCTAGTGTAAAATTATAGAATCATTTAGGTTGAAAAAGACCTTTAAGATCCTTGAGTCCAGCCATAAACCTAACACTGCCAAGTCTGCCATAAAAACCACAGCTTTAAGTGCCACATTCAGGTGGTTTGCAAAGAGGAGACCTAAATTCTTCTGTTCAACTTTATTTTCCACATTTATCCTAAATACTGCAGTTAAAAATAATATTTTTAATAGGAAAAAATGCTACTGGTATTCTGTGAATTGCAAAGTTGTGTGTGAAACAAAGTGAAGACTGGTGAAATTTGAGTGAAGAGCCTTGCCATCTAACAGAGGTCAGTGCCAGATACTGTAAAGCAAGATTAAAAAAAAAAATCTGATGCTTTCTTAGGGAATTGTGAAATTCCCTGCTTTTCACCAAATATTTGAAAATCAGCTCAAGCCTTGAAGTCACATTTATATCTCCTATTTGTCCTGAGAGGATGTAGAATTTACCTTGTTGGGAATATCCAGAAATAGACTGGACAAGATCCTGAGCAATCTGATACAATTGCTTTGAGGAGGAGATGGGGTTATATGACCTTCAGAGTTCCCCTCCAAGCTGAATTGTTCTATGCTGCTGTGATTTAATCTGCCTTCCAGATATCCAAGTTAAAAGCAACAAGTGAAGGGCTGCTGGGAAAGGCAAACGTGCTTGGGGTTTTTTGGTGGTTGGTTTCTTTGACCATTAGCACATGTCCTTGTTTCAGCTCAAGTTAATAGTAATATTGTAGTTTTGCCTAAATATTACAGTAGCAAGTGAAATTTGGAAGGCAAGAGCTACCGTGGCTTCAAGGTTCAAATGAAGGAGAGGGGGAGAAGGTGGTTACAGAGAACATGGCCAATGGGAGAATAAGGCCGGCATCACAACCTGGTATTAATGGATATGGATATGAATAGAATTAGCTCAAAATGCAATGCAGAAGCTGTCAAGAATCAGGTAGATTTGGAATGTAAATTGAAAAGAAAACTCCGTTGCAATTCTGAAGAATTTTATATTTTTAGACATTCTACTGTAGATGCTTAATTCTGAAAATTATCATGGTTGTTGATAAAGGTTATGAGCTAGTGGCTTGATTGTGGTGACAAGAGGGGATGGTAGCAGATTGCATGTGGGCTCGTTATGTTGATCTCCAAAAGGTTAGCAGTATGATGGGGTGCCAAAAAAAAAAAGCCTGGCAGACACCCAGGGGAATTTTCAGGTCTTTCAGTAGTAAGGTGAGAGAAAGGGATTGTTCTTCTAATTACTTTTAAACATTTATTAGACTCAGCAATAAATCTGGTTTAAGTGACATAATGCTGGTGTCCAACAATTAGCCTGCACTTTCAAATTAATACCGCCTTTGCCTGTGTGGCCTTGACTTGACTAATTGGTTGCGTTTCCTTCTTTGCATTCTGTTATGAGGGTATGATGACAGTGATTCAGCATGTACAACACAGGCATAAAAAAATAATTTAATGCTCCACTTACTCAGCAGGCGTGATTGACACTCTCTTGGGTGACTGCTGCAGCAGAGCTGGTCGGGGTAGCACGTTGGCACTTGCTTTGCTGTAACAGTGAAGCCAAGACAACTGTTCTAGTACAATATCTTTTTGAAAGTCAGAACGTGGTAAAATTATTGAATATGATTGACAGCTTGAACTAGATAGCTCTCTAGATGGGTATCTAGAACAAGAAAACACATAATAAAGGGTGACGACTCCTGCAAAAAAAGAGCTTATACTTTACATTTGCATGTCAGTGAAAAGTAGGTTTGTTTGGTTTGCATTTAGCAGCACCATCAGTTCTTTATAAAGTAAAATTGTTTGCTCATTAATTAATAAATTTTTATAAAAGCACCTGATCTTGAAAGGAGGATAAGTTGTTATTCACAGCATCTAGGATTGTTTTTTGTTTGCTGGGTTTGCCACCTTTTTCATCCAGCTTTACTGTCAACAGAAAATACTCTAGGATCATTTTTCATGGACATTTTTGTGTCTTGGGATCATGGAATAAACCAGAAGTGTTCAGATGAAGTTTGCAAAGAGAAAATTGTTTCTAAAATACATTACCTTCTTTTACTGTAGGTGAATTATTCTATGTTTTTCAAGTTTCTGCTTAGACAGGAAAGAATAGCTTGGCAGAACACTAGATGGCTGAAAGTGAAGCAGCAGGGCCCTTTCTTGAGAGTAGTTTATGCAGCTAAATGGAAAAGTATTATTTGAATTTCATGGCCTATTTTAGAAAACACTTTCCCAGCTTGCTAGTGCCTCTGTCAGCAAGGCCTTTTTGTTGCTTTTGTGTTCTTTTTGCAAGGACCTTCTTTCACAGTGGCTAAGAGGTGCTTGTGAGCTCACTTCTGCAGAGCCCTGCTTATGTTGAGGCCGCTCCAGGAACAAAAGGTTTCCAGGATTAGGTCCCATTTCCCAAAATAGGCTTGCAAACTTTTGCAGCTACATGGTATTAAGGAAGACAATAGATACCATGTCAGTTTTGCCCAGACAGAGCAAGTCAATATGAAAAGCAAATATGCCTTATTATCCTTTCCCTTTCTGAAAACAAAGTTTTGAAGAACTTTTCAGAAAAAAAAAAAAGCTCCTCTCTGGAAATTATCAATTTAGGGCTATACATTCTAAAGAAAATATCATGACCATTCCATTAACAAATCATAGACAGTGGTTTGCCTGCTGACACAAGAATGCAATTTTTTCTCACAGGTACATCACATCAAATGACAGTTGAACTGAAATTGGAATGCTTAAAATGCACAGAAAGTTGTTTAAAATATCTGTAAAGAAATACCAAATTAAGGTATTATGAAGATTATTCATGCAGGTACACGTATTAGATTGTGATAGTCACTTGGCAGTGGTGATTGACAAACAGATTGAGGAGTGAATTTCTTAGTCATGTTCAGTCAAACTTTGTCAGGTGACTGTGTGACTTAAGTAAGAAAATTTCATTGAAATTCAAAAATGGTAACATTTCAGTTAACAAGTGTCCACCTTAGAAAAGAACTTTCCCCTTGGCTCTTTACCAGCACTTTTAGAATCTACATACCATTGAAAACGGTTTCTGATCTTATTCAAGATTTTAATATTAGAGGAATTCTTCTTTGCTTCTATATTTCTCTTGTCTGAAGAAAACAAGCTTGCTTATACTATCAGCTTGTGTTCTTAAATTTGTATGAGCCAATGAAGAAAACGAAGATAATTTGTTAAATAAATTTCCAACTGCTTAGAGAAACCTTTCCTGTACAATAGAAGCTACAGGTTTGGTCATCCAACATTTATAAATAAATTACCTGGATTGTTTCACTGATGGGACAAAATATATACAGCAGAGGCATTGTATGATGCAGTGTCACTTCTGGTTTTAAACGATTTAACGAATCTGTGTTTCATCCAAGGTTTATCATATGCATTATATAAAGATATCTATCACTATACAATATATACATTGTGTGATATGTAGCCTTGCGGTATTGATTTTGTGAAAGAGGCTAGAGAAAGGTGCAACACACAGTTCTTACTGAGTTTTGCCATACAAACACAACGCTGGATGTGTTAGTTCATGGGCTGTGACCAAGGTAGAATTTGTGGGTTGTAGGCAGTGGGATGGAGGGTGGGTGGTTTCACCTGAGGCCCCAGGGGCAGCAGGAGCCAGATAGAGCAAAAGGGGACAGAAGAAAATCATATTGAGACAATTTCAGTTGGTGTGTGGTGACAAAGAGGGTGAATTTTGATGGATGTTTTATCTGCATGTGGGGAAGTGAACATACCTGCACAGGTCTGTCAGTGTACATACACACACATATATGTATGTACAGGTTTTAAGTGGCTGTCATAAGTACGGCCTGCAATTTTCAATTCTTGGTTATCAGAGGTGAATGTGGCCTTTTTTCACTGTCTAAGTCTGCACTTAGTCTGCACTTTGTACTGTGCTTACTATTTATTTATTATAGACTGCATTCCACATTTTTTCATTTATTTCATGTGATGATATTTATGCTTCCTAACTTGCAGGACTGAAATTTTTATATACACGAGAAAGGAATTGAAGCATTAATGATACCCATAGAAAATTCTTGTTTAGCTTATTCACACTACTCCAACTTAGTCATTTTGCTTAATAATCATTACATCCTAAGCTCCCAAATATATAGTTTGTAAACAAAACCATAAAAACATGTTTATGAATGTGTATTGGAGAGAAATGAACAATATATCACCTAAGCAATAATGGTGATTTATGTTCAAAGAAATGTTTGTAAATGCTTTCTTCATAGCATTGAATAGTTAGGTTCACTGTTAAGGTGGGTAAGAAGTGTATTCATGTGTGTGTAAATACACACTACGTATTCTTTATGATATAATTGTTATTGTTTTAAATTATATCTTCCATTCTGCTTTAAAATAACCATGCCACTAATATTTAAAGTCAAAGGTTCGCTTTTTCCCTATCCCTAGTATTTTTGTAAATGACTTTACAGAATTAAACTTCACAATTGTAGTCCTGAACAGGATTCCTAGGCATTTTGTAATGTCAGGCTTCCTCTGTGTTTACTCTTGCAGTCTGATGCTTGTTGACATGCTGATTTGTGTTTTACCCCACTAGATAGGTTTTGTTCATTTGGAGGAATGAGATTAAAGAGGTCATGCCAGCTCTTCCTCTCCTTTCCTAGACCATATAGTTCCTTTTGATTTAAACTCAGATTTAAAAAGAGAAAAAAAAAAAGTGGAATTTTGCAGCTAAGCTAAACTGGAGAAATCAATAGAATTTATTATCAAGGAATGTGTAATCTCTCAAGCTAATACAAGACTTCGCAGCTATCGATTGCATGCTAAGGATGCATAAGCTGTTAATCATGTTGGAGGCAACAGAATAAACTTACTATCAAGAGAAAACGGGCAAATAATTGTCAGTGGTGCTGTTATATTTATCTGTTTATATTTACCTATGATGCAGAGACAGCTGTATTTTGCATCCAAAAATACGTCCTGAAATATATTGAATATCTCCTCATTGCTACTGGAACTAGTGTAGTAGAGCTGATTATCTATGTAATAATTCAGATGTTTTCTTTAGCTCCCTGAGGTATGTGGTCAGTAAGAAATTTGTAAGCTGGCTTAATAAATCAGTCACTAGATGAAGTCAAAAGAGAAAAAACTCATAGATTTTCATGCAATAACATTATAACCTTTGTTTGCACCAAAATAAATCTGTAGTGCTAACACAGTATAAATACCATAGATTAATTTATTCTGGGTTCATAATTCACATGAAAAACAGATGGACATACTAATGCATAAAAATGTAATTCTTTTTGTGTTTGCATCCATATTTTTATATTTTTGTTTTGTATTCTGTATGTGTCACCCATTTGAGAAGGGAGATGCCCAGCAATCCCTACGATTTTTACTGTGGGAATATGTACCCGTTAGTTTTTTCTTTCTTGTCAGACTGCAGAAAAGACTTCAAATTGTACTACTTCTGTCAACTTCATTTAGCTTTTCTTCCTTTGATGTTCACTATTTCTTAATGCTTTTAGGTTTAAAAAGATTGAAGGCCTGAATTTTCAAATGTGGCTGCCTAAAATCAGGCCTCTTAACTGCTGACATGAAACAAGATTTAAAATAAACCAAAGCAACAGTAAAACCAAAAACCCCCAAACAAACAAACAAAACCAATCCAACCAAAAAAAAAACCCTACCACCAAGTACCTCAGTTAGATTTTCCAGTTTGCATTTACCTACACAGCAGGTGTCCTGGTTTTTGTAGATTCTGAGAACGAGGGAGTGCAGGTACTCCAACAGTGGAGTGGTATTTTATTCCAATAACAGAAGGGCATCTTGATCCAGTTGGTAATATAATGTGGGGTGGTTTTGGCTTGGAATACACATCAAGTAGGTAGAAGAGAGTCCCTAACTGAAGATATGTCGTTCATGAATTATCACTATGTAGTTGTTAAAGAATTGGGGCCAATGCCGATAATTGATTTATGCCTTTACTTCAAAGTTGTCTTTAACTCTACTTAGAAATGGTCAAAAATCTGCCAGTTACAGACAAACTTGAGTAGAATTAGCAAGAAGTATTCTGTCATAAAGAGAGACAGGTTTATGAAAATCAGACTGAAATGCATGGCATTTTCGGGATGTCTGAAAGATCTTCCTGTATTATCATCATATTGTTAAATAATGGAGTTATTGGGAGTTAATCTGAACTAAATTCTTTTGGATTTGTAGGTTAATAATCCTTGAAACACAGGGGCTTCATAACAGATATTCTAGTACAGCTCACCTTATCCAGGGATTTTTGTTAACTTGATTCATAACATGACTTAATTACAGTTTGCTCCTTTGACAACAGCATGTCACCACCAGAAGTGCAGAAGTGATCACAGTTGATGTGCATAATTCTTGCCTAGACTGCGGTTGTCTCTTGAAAAGTTTAATTCTAGTTTGGTCCTTTTTAATAAGTCATACACTTCTGTATTCAGCAGTCCTAACACCAAGTTTATGATGAGAGGAACTTAGTATCTATATAAAAAAACCTTTCTGCCTGATTCATCATTCACTAATAGCAAAAGTAATAATTCAGAGTAATGTAGCTGAAATGAGCAGGCAAGAAACCTTTGTTTATTGTTTGCTTACTGCACTTCTGACAGCTATCCCTATTTGGGCTGTGCTTCCTTCGGCTCCTTCCACTCTTACCTTTCTTCCAGGTTCTTATCAGGGGTCTTTCAGAAGAGTTCTTTACAGTGATAGGACTGTAACTTTTTGAGTTGTTTGGGAACATTTTGTTTTTGTAGGAGCTTGCATGAACCAAGAAAGCAGCAACAACCACAGTGACATCTTAAAATAATCCTCTTTTATTTCCCACATGCCAAGGAAGGAGTTACCCTGGAAAGGTCAGGAGAAGCCCCAGGACAAGGAGGCTCATGTTCTTGTAGAAGAAAAGTCTGTGAAATTCCAGAGGCTGTTCAGACTGAGAATATTAACAGAAATATAGGGACTTCTTTTTTCCTATGTAGTTTTTGTTCTTAAAGGCAAGATAATTAAAGGAGCCTCTTTGAGAAACATTGTGCTTTAAGTTGTGGGGTTATTACCTGTACTTTTAAAAAAATGGTCATACATTTGCTTTTCTATGTGAGAGTTTCTATTTAGCATAAGCCCCACATCTCTCTGCAGTTTCCTCAAATGCACAAACTTGTGCATTATCACATCTTCCAAGTCCAGTTAGTTTTCACCTCCAGTGTCACCAATGGAGGCTACTTGGGTTGCTCTTAAACTTGATATGAATTTCAGTCACTGTGTTTAAAGCAGTAATGACAGACTAGAAAGAGTTCAAGGAGGACGAAGAAGCCAAAAGCCAACCCCAATTAAAGAATTGAATACACGGACAGTTTGTAGACAGGATATGATGGTTTTTGAGAAGCACTGTCTTTATCTGAAATGTCTGTGCTTTAAAATTCTCTGTTTTCCATTTCATGTGAACAAATGTGCATTCTGGTTGCTTGTCAGAAGATCTAATTCCCCCACCTCTGCCACGTACATGGAAATTAAACTGTCTTGCAGTCAATATTTAGGATTTCTGAGGAAAGGCAGTAAAAGCACAGCACATGTCACACTTTGCTAGCCTCATTGTATGGGATTTTTTTTCACAGCTTTTGGGACATCTGTTTGTCTCTGATTGACAGCAAGCTAATACTTACTATCATTAAAAATAGGTTCTGAGAAAATGCATGCTCTCACCTTGCTGCTTCGGCGGCTGTGAAGGCTTTTGTTTTCACTCCCATCTTTGTGTAAGTGAAGATAATCTCTATAAAGAGGCTTGATATTGACCTGTCATATAACATGTTGCTTATCAAGCACTAAAGAAATTGAATTTCATTTTATCTGTGATCTGGAGCTTCTTATTAAATCATCCTGCAGTTGAGAGGTTGTATGGGGTCAACAGGTTCTGTCTTTTTTGCCATCTATCCCTCGTTTGTTAACCTTTGGAGAATTACTAAAATGTTCTTTATTTTATCCCATAAGGTTGAGTTAAATCTTCTTGATCCAGAAATTGTGATTGAGTGCCACATTCATGTAATTCTTTTACGTGGTTTCTGGATAAGGATTGAGGATTTAGTAATCTGTACAAATGTAGAGGTCTCTTATCAGTCTGTTTTTTCTGTTCTTTTGATATTCTCCCAATGCTTCTGTTTCAAATTGGTTCAATGAGACTAAAAACAGTCAGACTGGATAATAGATTTGAGTCAGCAAGCACTTGGTAGTATTTGTGTGCCAAGACAGAAAGCAGGGGTGAGGAGGAGGGAGATAACAGAGACGGGTATTGCCAGGTATTAAAAGCAAAGGGCAGAGAGAGAAGCTGGCCATAAATACAGGTGGAAATAGGGTGGAGGTCACAGCAGCAGCTCATGGGCAGGCAAGGTCTGGCAGAAGGGAGCCTGTCACCATTAGCGGTGTTCACAAGATCTTATCTAAAGGTCAATCCTGCCACCACCACCACCAAATCTTCCATATGCCTTGTTGTTGGGTTTCTGTTTGAAGATCTAACTCTGCCAGTCAGGATGTTCATGTCTGAGAGCTTGATGCACTTACAGGATACTGACTTCCTTGCAACAACAGAAGTCCTGCATACTTTCTGCTGTCACCACAAAGGACTCCCTCCAGCCTTTTATCTAATGGAGTAAAAGGCTTGAAAAAAATAAGTTATGGATAGAATTCTCCCCAAAAATTTAAATTTTAAATACAAAATTTAATGCAAAACAAACAAAAAAAAGCTGTTTCCCTGAAATGCAAAGCTCTCAATCAAGAAATCTTTCTAAAAGAATGAGCCAAATTGTTGTTTTTCAAATAACATGTCCTCATGCTCAGGTATTCAATTAGTGTCTGGGCACTGTTATGCTTTTTCTAACTTGTTCTAAGAAAATCTTAAGAAAACCCGCCAAACCTCTTTTTAAAAAAGGATTAGAGCGTAGGATTGGAGTTAGAATTTGGGTGGAAGCACCGGCACATACATTGTAAATGAGCTTTCTGAATTGCTGCAGCTAGGTGTCTGATGGCCACCAGTGACCTGGGAGCTGGGTACCATTCAGTGTTCTTGTGGCCCTGGCAGTAATTCACTTTGTAGCTTTGAACAAGCTATTGACCTTTTTTGTGCCTCTTCCTCTTCACAGAAAAGTTTTAACACCACTTATGTGTGTCACAGGGGTAATTGGCAAATAAATGTTTGAAAAATATTAAGTGCTTTCTGCCATTATTATTGAAACTCCAGCAGACAGGTTAAGGATTGAGCAGGTATTTTGAGAGCATCTTATTTCTTCTCTTTTTGTCATAGGCTGCCAATTTGACATGGGTAATTCAACAGAGAAGGGAGAACTCATGTGCTTCAAAGTCCATGTATTTTGGATAAAAGTTCTAGATGAGACTTAAAGAGGAAAGATGGGAAAACAACTGGGAAGACAAGATGTGAATTGAGTTATTGGGATTAGCAGTACTCAAAGAGCATCAAGAGATGAGAAGAGAATGCATAAATTGAAATTAAATCCCAGTAGGGTTAAAGAAATTTTTCAGTGAAACGCAAACCCTAAATTGTGGTGGGGAAATGGGGAAAAAAAAGGAGATGAACACTTTTTGCTCCCATCAAGATCAAAGCTATTCTTAATGAGATGGTTGAGATCTTTGGGAAGCCTACTCAAAAATTCAATAGTGTTTTATCTGAGAAAAGTAAGTATTTGAAGATTGCTTTCTACTGAGGGGTTACAGATGGAGAGTTTGTGGTATGGTAGTTTAAAACAATTGGTCTTTACCTCTAGAGATTCCCAAGATGAACATTGCCCAGAAGAAAGAATAAAACTGTGTTTTTAAAGCATCATTTTAGGAGCAGTGGGACAGTTGGCAGAGTTTACTAAAGCTGTTGAGAGACTCTGCAGACTTTAATTACCATCTCAATATTGCAGAAGTTGTTTAATTTCTGCCAAAGAAGGGAATAGTTGTGAGAAAGCGAGATCACACTCTGTCTTTCATTCTTTCCTTTTTGACAGGTGAATAAAGGATGCTTTTCAGTATCTCCTCTGATGCTGTGACACATTTGTAAAATTTGCATAGAATTGTAAAATAATTTTTCTTTAAGATTAACAAAGCTTTTATTTTTTTTCTTCTCTCTTGAAAGTGCTCTGCAGCATAGAGTAAATGCAGTTTAACTCTTGTCATGAGAGATGCAAGATGAAAATGGTGCGGATTTTCTGTTGCTGATTAGTTGGCTCCAAACATTAATAGTTTCAGACTTCATGGTCAGACACCAGGTGTTATGTTGTGTTAATTCCAATAAATTTTGAATTCGGGTTTGAATTCCATCTCTGGAGGGAGTGACTGGAGGCAAAAAGTGGATTAGGAGAACAAATAGGAAATTATTAAAATGAGAAAAATTGTTCCATTTCAGAAGGAAAACTCAGCCTATAACTGGTGAAGGATATGCTTACTCTTTAAGGCCTCGAACTCTAAATCTGAGTATGTATAAGTAAATTTTGCACGTCATTCATATGAGAAAAAGGCTAATTATATATATATGTATTTACATATATATATATGTATATATGTATGTATGTATGTATGTATCCATGTATGTATTTGTATTAACAGTTCTCTTCCTCCATGGCATTTGAGTGTGTCCCGTTTTTTCCCAAGTGCTTGCAAATGAATACTGATTCTTTGAAGGCCCTTACTAGCTCCTTCAGTAGATCTACTATGTTGCTACATTTTTTTTCCATGACTGCCTCACACCTCTCTGTACTTGCTAAAGCACCAGCCATTGTTTTCTCTATAAAATCCTGTTTTTTCTCCTTCTCTTCAAGTCTCTTATCTCTCAAGGACCTTTTCAATGCTATCTTTCAGTTTCAAATCTCTATTTTTACAGTACACAGTGTGTTCAGGGAGCTACTGCCCAGGAAGTCAACTTATTCATTTGTATTTTTCACTGTATATATGATAAATCAGTATTTAAGGGCAAAGGTAATATATGTGCTTGTTCAAAATGAAGAATGGAAAGGATAGATCATGGCAACAAATAGGTATAATTTTTAATACTTAACACTCATCATTTTACTAGGAATACCTTTATGTTATATTTAGAATTCTGTTGTTTTGATGTTTGAAACTAAATGTTTGCAGTTTGTCTGGCAAACTGCATGCTGAATAGATTAGACTGATTCACATTTCCTTATTTCAATATACCATCTGTGCTTTTGGCTGGTTTTTGCCTCATTGGAACTCACAAATGCAAGTTACAAAGAACGGTTATGCTCAGAAAGAGAGATCCTGTATTTCACTTCCTTGAACAATCTAGACTGTTTTGACCTTAAACCAGCAAGGACACAAGGCTGAAGCTGTATCAACAACAGGCTTTATTTTCTCTGGTGAGAAAGCATGGTATATTTTCAGTGAAGCTCTAGTATATACAGTCATGGTCTTGATTTTAATTGTGTAATCATTTTAATTAAGTTCAACGATAAAAGTTAGTCTTGCGTGAGGAATGAATGCACTAGAGAGACAGCAAAAGATTGATGACTGCTTGGGGAGCATCACATACTCTGCTGGTAGAAACACAAGTGTGGCGTGCAGCAAAGCTTGGGGAGCAGGTCAGAGATTACCTGCTCAGAGTAATGTCCAGTCGTGGTTTTAGGGATTTGAAGGAATCAGGATACAATGGGAACAACCAAAAGCACATTTTGTGCTATTTCTGAGGGGTTTTGCTTGAATTAATAGCTTCACTGCTAAAATAATAAACACTAATTAATATCTGCATCATTTTTGTAACTGCTAGTTTAGTAAGGTAATTAGTATAATTAGTATACAACGTTGCTTGGTGGCATGATAAATCATAATGTATTAAATGTTCACTCTTTACCATTATGATGTATTATCTAATTTACACAGGTGAAAAAAAAGGAAAAGGGTAATGGGGAAATCAAGAAGGGAAGCCAGCAGTGACAGCTGGGTGGCCTTTGGTCACTCATCTTGCATCTGTTGCCTGTATTCTCAATTGCTTTGAATTGCTCCTCTGATAATTAACAATTCTTTTTCTCACTGTTGCTAAGTCTCCATCACTGATTAAAGCCTGCAAAGAGAGGACAGAGAGGAATGAAATAAAAAAAATTGAAGACTGGCAATTTTTTTTTCCTCCAGGGTACCTGTACAAAGAATGATATTTGCCTGTATGTTGGGTGCTTCCTTTACTTTCATGTTCTTGGAGGTACCATCTACCAGCTACAGTTGCGTGCAAGGTTGAAGAATGTTAACAGTGTTTTCTTCATTATTCTCTGTTTTCTAGAACCTATGAGAACACCAAAAACACTGAAGATTGCTGAGATCCAGGCCAGACACATTGCCGTGGATTGGGAATCTCTGGGTTACAACATCACTCGTTGCCATACTTTCAATGTCACTATATGCTACCACTACTTCTGCGGACACAACGAGAGCAAAGCAGACTGCTTGGACATGGACCCCAAAGCACCTCAGCACGTTGTGGATCGTTTGCCTCCTTACACAAATGTCAGCCTCAAAATGATCTTAACCAACCCAGAAGGGAGGAAGGAAAGTGAGGAGACCATTATCCAGACAGATGAAGATGGTATGTTAAATGCTCTTGTGGAAATTACATCCAAGTCCAGTCTAGGCAGGTGGAAGGATATGACTTTGTGTGTCACAATATGTATCTCAAAGGGTAGAAGTTCTCTTCTATTAATGTATTAATTTGCCCCAGAATGGCAGCTATGAAGGTATTACAGCTGTCACCCTGGAAATGTCACTAAAACTGTCCAGGCAGGGCAAGTCAAACTGGACCTCTCTCTCTTTCTTTCTCGCTCTCTCGCTGTCTCTCCAGAAAAAGGAGGATGACTTCCCAATTATTCAAAAAATATGTTAATGCAGGTGATGAGAAACACATGGTGGTGTTAGACTTGTTCACAATATTAGGTGTAGTGTTTGAAAATTAATTCTGTAAATCATATTTAAATATTGAGTTCAGTGCTTAAAGACTCTATTCAAGATTTAAAACCTCTACAGTAAATATATTTTAGCAATAATTTATGTTGCAGATCACAGAATATAGTATCTGCTAACTATTTAAAAGCCCCCTATCAAATTTAAGTATTATTTTGACAACTTGGGAATTAGACTCAATGATCCCTATGGGTCCCTTCCAACTCCAGATATTTGATGATTCTTCTTTAAAATGCTTTCAACAAAGTTTCATTGACAAGACAGTTGAATTTACCTCAGCTGTGCAAAAATAAAGAATAGATGTAGACATATTAATGGTGACACATTCAGAGGTTGGGCTATGAATCTTGGTGTCAAAGATATGAAAATAAAAATTTATATTTTTCCCTAATAATATTTAAAATGTGGTACCAAAAAGCAGTTTTAATTTCTTTTTCTAATGTTTAGATTTTGTGAAAGTACTGACAACAGCAAAATGAAAATAGATTCTTCCATAGCTAACAAAAAGAGAATACTTGGGCTAATGTAAGACTGTAGATAAACAAAAAGGTAAAATTGAAAAAGGTAGTGTGTTTACTTGATTGCAAAGTAAATGAATGGGGAATATAGCTTTAGAACAGTCAGTGTTAGTGTCTGGTAGTGTTGTTTTTCCATATATTTTCAATTTTATGAGAAATAGAAGAGGAATGTATTTACTGTTGCAATAAAGAGAGAAGAATTTATTAAATAGGTAGAATATGAGGACCTGTAGAAAACTGTACACACTTAGATGCATCATGTGAAGATTTATTGGCAAGTACAGAATTAGAATATTTCATGGAATTCAAATTAATTTTTAAGTTATTTTTAAACGTAATTCATGATGAATTATTTCTGTGTTTGTGTTTACATCGTAGATATGTATGGTTGCTATTTTCCTTGAGGTTAAAACGAGTAGTAGGGATATTGTTAAGTCCATGGAAAATGGATTTCTTTTCCTTTTTAACTGGGTTTTCAAGAAAGGTTATGGTTTCCAGTGGCCTTTGTCTTGTTAGATGTGTGGAGATGGCTGATGGTCACTGTGTCAGTACTTGTCAGGAGCAGAGTCAAGCGCGTTTATATACTTTGTCTCCTGGTTTTGTTGCGGATTTTTCTGGGAAGATGGAGCACACGAGGCAGATTTTGGTCTCAAACTAACACACCAGCGTGCTGTCAGTGAACTCGAGTTGAGTTGGCTTTGGTGTCACAAGTAGTGTAGCATAGAAGAAGCCTCACCTAGTGAACAGAAGTTGCCAAGGTAAACTATTTGAAGCAGATGTTGTTTTCACAGAGGGACTGATACATTTTAAAAGGTACATATATTTAGACGTGCTGGTGGTAATAATGCTTGTGACCTGAAAATAGCCTCCTGTGGGCTTTACTCTGTGAAACTGTTGGGATTAGAATGCAGATTTTAATTTTGTGTTACTGACTGATTGAAAGTCTATGTCTTGCCAGGACTTCAAAGTACAGGGCTTGCAGACAACATACAATACTGAAAGATTCACACCTGAGTCTTTCCTTGAGCTCTTGTAGCAATAGCAAACCAAATCCTGTAGCTGACTGCTTATGTGTGCAACGCTAATTTACTTCCAGTCTGAGTGATCAAGTATCTGAAACCATTTCCAAGCACGGTTTGCAGCCTAAAGCAGGGCTTGGACTAAGAAGATGAGAGGTCCCATTATGTATGTGATTCTGTGCCCTACATTTAACATGTGGTCAGATGAAGCTGCATTGTCTTCATGGTTTTTGCAGGTTTTAAAGTAACCATGATTTTAATTATGTCATGGAGGCATTATCAGTGGTTCATTTTGGAGAAGGAAAATAGAGGATATGGGGTGTTGTCCTACATTGTTGCAAATAACATGAGTTAGAAATAGCCCTGATTACATAATTATCTAAAACTATGCACTTATGTTGTATACTTTTCATAAATAGAAACTTTGAAAACTCCGAAAGAAAACTGATAATTAAATTTTGGTTAGCTTTTCTGTAGTGTGGGATTCTTTACAATGCTGCTTTTTTTCACAAGGTACTGCTAAACAAGCAAAAACTTCATAGACTGGTGGAGTTAGAGATGCCTAGCCCACGTTTTCCTGTCTCTCTTCCTCTCTACCATCTTGTCCTCATTTTCTGTTTTTCATCATATTTTCCCATGCTTCCAAGCTGTCCCTTTCGTCTCCTCAGTTGCTGTTGTTTTGTTTTAACCTTTCCCTTCATCTCACTGCATCTTTCATATCATTTCCTCCCTTCTGCCAGGAGCTTTACACTTTTCTGAATTCCTAGGATTTCCTAAAAGCAGAGGACTTTGGACTTTTAGGAGGCTCTTCTGTGAGACAGGGAGGATCTCTAGTTGTCTTTCAGAAAGGTTCACATTTATGTAAGGCTGTGCACCTGGGCTGCGGGTCTTTCAGAAATAGTCAGACCTGTCAGAGTGCTAAGATCCAATTATTATTAAGGTTCTTAGAAATACCTCTGCCTGAATTAAGGTGCAAATGAGACCACATGTCAGTCAATAGTAAGGTTTTTATTTGATGGTAGATATGAGAGAGAGAGAGAAAGAAAGAAAGAAAGAAAGAAGCTGAAAATAGGTGGGAGGAGACAGAAAGAGAGTGACAGGGACAGAATAAGGAAAATATCACTACTCCATGGATCCCAACAATGTTCTGTTGATCCTCTCCAGCTGGTCTTCTTGGTGGTGAAGGTCCCCCTGAAAGGCATAGAATCCAATGGATTTATATACCCTCGAGCCAGGTGGCAATGTCCAGGCATGTCCTCCTGGGGGAGGGGGGGACACTCTCTTAGAGCAGACTCTGGGTCTCTTGCATCACGTGCAGTCCTGTGGGGCAGGGCCTCTCACATGAATGTTCCCTGGATGTGGCCTGTGGGCTTGGGGGTTCCACTGCTGGGCCAGTTTGAGTACAAGGGAGGATGGGTGTTCACTGCCCCTGAGCAGAGGTTATACCCAAAACCTCCTCCCCCACTGCCCCTTTTTGGCAGGGGGGGGAGTCTGTGTAAACCTGGCTTCTGTGGGCGGTGGGCTGGCGTCTCCCCCACCCCAAACCCAGCCAGGGATGAATCTTAGCACAGGTACCGGGTTTGGCTCACATTCTTTTATTTCTTTACTTGTTTGTTTCTCCCCGGGCCTGAGGCTGATGAAAGAATGGTTTTGCCTTTATCAGTAGTTTGACTTACAGTTCTTCAAGGAGGTTTCTGTGGTTGTAGCTTCTTTAAAACTTTGTATCACTGTTTGAGGCATGAACTATTTTCAGTCCCTTACACAGAGTGGTAACTCAATTGCATATGATACCTGGAGCAGAATTAACTCGTGAAACAATTAGTAGAAGAATGAGATGAAATTCAAAAGATGTGCTTCAGATCTCTGGAGCCATGGCTGACAAATGAGGAAGGTTTTAATAGCTTGTAATTCGATATCTGCAAGAGAGCAAAGCCCAGGAATATCAAGACAGTCTGAAAATAGTCTTTTGACCAGAGCTAGATCTCAATACTGGGTAGTTTCAGTATTTCTAGTTACCATGGGAAGATGGAATTATCTTAGAAGTATGTTTTAGTACTTCCACAAACTTGTATTTTATGTAAAAATAAAACCCCTGAATGAGACACTGATAAACAAGTTTTGCAAAAAGATGATGAAAACGGGAAAATTTGTGAGTCTTTTAAAACTGAAACAACATCTTTTGCTTTGGGGAGAAACCACACAGCTACTAAGGAAGAAAGCTCTTCTGAGTACACAGGCTCTTGGCATTATCTGTGCTACGACAGGGACTCACTGCTTTTCCTGGTTTGTACAGAAGATGGACAATATTTGAAGAATTTGATAAAGGAAGTAGAGGAAGGCTCATGCAACCTGGGGCTGCATACATGCTGGGCAAAGACAGTGTTTGGCACTTTGAGACAAAGTACAAGAACTAGGAGTGGATTTATCACTTCGCATGAATCATCAGCGTGCACGTGTTCTTGGAGCTGCCTGTTGACCAGAGCACTGCCAACTCAGGGGGACCCTTTGTAAAAGCAGTGGATGAATGGGATTAAAGCAGATAAATGCTTCCCTAATTTTTAATTGGAAACAGATGCAAAAGGCAGTGGATTAACAGGAGTAGTGACATTAGCCCTGAGAGGGCAGCTACAGAGAAAGCAAATTGTGAAGCTCAAAGTATTCAATGGTGATTTTATAACCAGTAAGGGAGTGTGTCATCTAACAGCAGGCAAACAACTAATTGAAAAGGATCACTTGGAGTAGGAGAAGTATCCATTTTGGGACTCAAAGTATACCAGAGCTTTGGTCTGGGCCAAAGCACGTGCTCATTGGACACGAGTGAGGTTCCCTGATCTTTCAGAGGCTGTAGCTTATTCAGCTCCATGCAGAGATATTGAGAGCTGTGATGCAGGGTTAAGACATCAGCCTTACTCATGCTCCTGGAAAAACTCCAACAGGCTTGCCACTCTGGGGAACAGCAGAGAAAGAAGAAATGTTATAATTAGAGGACAAAAAAAAAAGAGAAAGAGTGAAATACTTTGTATACCGTCTAGATGTGTGTCCTGACCTCAGCTGAGATAGAGTTAATTTCCTTCCTAGTAGCTGGTACAATGCTGAGGTTTGGATTTGGGATGAGAATGATGTTGATAACACACTGATATTTCAGTTGTTCCTAAGCAGTGTTTATACTAAGTTGAGGGCTTTCCAGCTTCTCATGTCCTGCCAGTGAGAAGGCTGGAGGGGCACCAGAGGCTGGGAGGGGGTGCAGGCAGCATACCGACCTAAACAGGCCAAAGAGATGTTCCATACCATGGAACATCATGTTCAGTTTATAAACTGGGGATAAACCTGGCCAGGGCTCACTGCTGGGAAAACAGCTGGGCATCAGTCTGTGAGTGGTGAGCAGTTGCAGTGCCCACAATTTGTTACATATATTCTAATTCTTTTGTCATTGCTGTTCTCATTAATTTCTTCATTTTTTCTGCCCCATCCGGCTGCTGAGGGAGAAGTGAGCAACTGGCTGGGTGGAGCCTGGCTGCTGGCTGGGGTTAAACTATGACACTGTGTATAGAGGAAATATCTTTCACCAGCTTCAAGAGGGAGGATTTTATGGCAATAGTTGACATTTAGTACTTTTCTGTGATTGATAGTAGTAAGTTTTGTAAGTTGCCTTTACAAAAAACTGAACCAAGCAAACAAAAAAACCCCATTTGCTATGAAAAGCATCTTTTTTCTTCCTGCTTTCCCAGTTGTTCTGGCACCCTAGGAAAATGACGGAGGGAAGAAGAGGTAGAAAATACACTTTGATCAAAGTAAACAAACAATGCTTCAAGCAGCTTTGAAAAAACATAGACATAAAACTTTACTTGTAGCACCTTAAAAATTGTGAAAACAGCCCACCTGGGAGAAAATGTTAATAAACTATGTCCATTACAGCAAAGGAGAGCTACAAAGATTGTTTGAAATGGAAAACTGTCTCAAAAAATGTGTAGCTCACATAGCTGAGTGACACATGCATAGTTGTCAAGTGAACCAGGTGTGCTAATCCTAATGGGGGAAAAGCTGGCAAATAGCTGCTGTTAGCAAAGAGAACCCCGTGACTAAGAGATAAAAATTTCAATATTAAGTTGTCCATAAATGTCACTGTTAAAGGTATTGGTCTCAGTTCTTGATATAAACGAGAGACTAGTGACCTACATGTCATAAGCATTGACAAAATTTAGTGTCAAGATAGACAAATACAGGAGGAATTTTTATATCTTTAGCAGTAGTGAACTGAAACAGAGTATAACCAACCTACTACCATTGATAAAAGGAACCTGGAATAACTTACCTGTCCTACATCTCATGAAAATAACCTCCGTTCTTTTTTTCAGATGGTAAGCAAGTTTTGCTATTGGCACGTCATCGAGAGAGAAAAAGTGCTTGCAGGACATGTGAGCACTTTTTGTGAAAGGTGTCAGAAAAGTTGATTTATGAGAAAGCAAAAAAAATATTTAAAATACTAGTGAGGATTTATCTTAAGCTTACTCTGAACAAACAACAAATGAAGCTGTTTTAAAATATTGTGGAGACTAGAAATACAAACTAGGTTTTCTATTAATAGCTAAGGAAAAATTGGCCCTGAAACACAGAATTATTTACCCTGGCTCAAACAACTACCTACTTTCATTTCCATTAGGTACCTATATTAGAAATGTTATAGCTAAAAAGTGATATTGCATATGAAGTTGTTTTGTTGAAATGCTGCGTTCAACATAATGGTGCTTGCATGTAGGCCAGAATTAGTGGCTCTTTCAGCAGTTTTTGTGGTGGAATGAGGATTTGCACCTGGCCCCACAAGTTTCTGTGTTCCTAACCCATGTGTTAGCTAAAAGCAGTCTCCAGTGATTGAATTACAGACTTTCAGAAAGTTGTAAAGTTTGTGAGTATATGAGGTTATTTCCTCCTTAAACTGAGAAACATTTCCAAATCCCAGGAATGACACGTCTTGAAGTCAGCACTTGATGTAAAAAGGCTTTAAACAAATTCTGCATTAGGTGTCCAAGCACCCAAATTTAGCACAACCAGAACTCGTGGATTTGGATATTGGAACAAGCTGGCCACAGTAGTGGGATCACCATCCCTGGAAGCACTTCAGCGCCAAGCTTCCATTAGAGTTAGGGTTAGGGTTCAGGGACCCAGAAAGCCTTTATCTCCAAGGTCGCTGGATCTGCCAAAGTAATGCCCAAGGGATCACGGTAGGGCATCAACATTGCTGCCTCCACATCCATTGGAGTCTGGGCCACCCATGGAGATGGGGACCTCAGCCTCAGCACCAAGCTTCCATTAGGGTAAGGCTGGAGTTCAGAGAGCCAGCAAACCTACAGCTCCAGGGACACTGGGGCTGGAAAAAGAATGCTAAGTGGAGCATGTGCACCAGAGAAGACTCAATATAAAATCTTTTTTGTCTCAGTAACATTCAATAGTATTTTGTTCTTTCCTGCAAGTAGTCTAACTTGAATGATTTCCAAAGAAGTAATTTTTGTCACCACCTTTTAGGAAAATGCTCTTATAGTAAAGACCAGCAATAGCAGTTCTGGTTTTGTTTTTCCTTTTTAATATGGAAAATTTGCTTCTATTGAAAACTTAGTCTCCTGTTGTAGTAAAGTGTAAAGTAAAAATGGCAAACCCCTCAGAAAAAGCCAATGGAACAGTGGACCATTTTAGTTTCTTGTAACGTTTAAACAGTAGGAGAGATTAACTGTCACCATCTCCTGAAAATGAGCATCTACTTTGAGAGAAAGGCTGTAACTTTGCTGCTGATGTGCTGCTCTTTTTGATTACAACAAAGGAATTTTTCCCAATATAACCCTGCATATTTCTGCACATAACTTTTACCTTAGCATAGTAATACTGTGCATGATTTTCAGGGAGCATAATAATAATAAAAATACTCTGTTTACATGCACTTTCATTATTTTGTAACAGGAAAACTGAAGCAATATAAATTCATTTTTATAGTGGTTGGTGTCAGTTAATACATTGTTTTCCCAGAAGTAATGTATTGTAATATAAATTTCCTGTTAAGTCAGTGTAGAACAACATTTAAGTGACACTATTTGTGAATAACAGTTTCTTTGTGACTGTGACATAATTTAATGCAAATATATTGGTTTAAAATGAATTGGTGTGATGTCAGATTGATGGTTTGTACTTTCATTATGCACAGTATTTATAAAGTCCACCATCCCACATGCATATAGAAGAAAAGATTATCAGCTATTCACTATATGAATATACAGCTTTATTAAAAGAGCTCTGGAGATGCATGTAAATCATGAAAGAAGAGCTTGTGTTGTTTGCACTATAAAACCTTGCTGAGATTCCCTTTGAATTTGTTTTATCTTACTTTTATATATATGTGCATTTTATGTTGGTATACTTTTTGACTGTTGTTTTTTTTTTCCTAAGTTCAAAATCTCTACTGTATCCATATAGTTAAACCCACCTGAATTATTTCACTTCTTCATATAAATGTAAATCCTGACTTGTTGGAATTTTAACATAGAATAATGCGTGGCAAAAAAAGTGTGTTTACTGTTGTCCCTGAGAGATGGTGGGGTCACACTTCACAAGCTCAGCAGATAGAAAGAAAATCAACGAGACCAGAGTCTTTCTCAAGAGTGGGTGCAGAGGCCAAAAAGGTCCGAGTTCAACTCCTCTAGCAGTTACTTATATTTTTTTAATTATTCAGATGATAATGTTAAATAACATACTTCTCCTTAATACATTTGTAATGGTCTTGAGTGTTTTGATTTAAGTGTAAACTGTCTGTAAGTCCAAGAGAAAGAGTGGGAGCTCATGTAGGAAAAGAATGGGAGCTGAGAAGTCAGCAAAAATGTGCTGTGGTGAGTGGTGGAGCCTCTGGAGCTGCTCACACAAGCCCAAAGAAAGCCTTTTCTGCTGTTTGTGAGGAGTTTTCCGAAAGCTATTATCAACACAAGGATGACATTTACCTGGCTAGTTTTCACCCAAGTCCTTGCTAAATATCATACAAGGGTGTACTGGGTCTGGCTCGGAGCTCGTTTTCCCTCAGCAGCCCTCGCAGTGCTGTGCTTTGCAGTGGTAGGCAGAAAGGTGCTGATAACACCCCAGTGTTCTGGCTGCTGCTGGGCAGGGCTGGCACTGCACCAGCGCTGGCTCTCAACATTCTCCCCCCAGCAAGACACTGGGAGTAGGCAAGATCCTGGGAAGGGACACAGCCAGGCCAGCTGACCCAAATAAAGCAAAGGGATATTCCATGTCATCTGACGTCAGCTCAGATGTAAAAGCTAAGGGAGGGAGAAGGAATGGGGGGCAATTCTTTATTTCACAATTTTTTGCCTTCCGGAGCAACCACTGCACATGCTGAAGCCCTGCTTCCCTGGAAGTGGCTGAACATTGCTCACTGATGAGAAGTAGAAATTAAATTTCCCCCTTTGCTTATGCATGTGCAAACTTTTGCCCTTTCTTTTTTTTTTTTTTTCCTTTTTTAGTAATCTGCCTTATCTCCGTCCCCTAATTGTTTTCCATTTTATTTTCTTTCCTCTGTCCTGCTGGGAAGGGGAGTGATAGAGCAGCTTGGTGGGCACCTTGGCATCCAGCCAAAGTCAACCCACTACACAAGGGAAGGCTCTTAACACTGTTTCAGAAAGGTGAAGTTTAAGATATTTCTGAAGTCCTTGGAGTCTTGCTGGGAGTCACAGGAAATAGACATCAATGGTTGCCTACACGGAGAAATGCAGTTTGAGTCTTCAGGGTAGTGTTACCAACAGGTTATTTTGCTGTTGTTCTGTTACCTTGCTGTTTTTCTGTTACCTTGCTGTTGATTTTTGTTGGTGGTTTTTTGTTCGTTTAGGGATTTTTTTACTAATTTTGGCCTTTTAAAAACTTCTGTTTGTAACTAATACTGACATAAGAACAAAGACATAAAAGAACAAGTGAGGCTGTTAAGGCATTATTTTGACTAACCTGAAGATATTCTGTCCTTTAAGCAAATTCTCTTATTCCTGCTTTTCTCTTTTCTCACTCCCTTTACCCTTTTGGTAAAGCAGTGCAATTAAAAGACATTTTTACTGTGGCTGAACTGGAAAATGGAAAGGAAAAAATAACTTCAGACCATCAAAATATGTTCTTCAAAATAATATTAATTTATAGTCCTTTTTCTGGGCACTTGAACATTTATTTGTTTATTTGTTTTAATTTCAGTTGAATTCTCAAATTATTTAAATTAATCCCAACATTCATTTTTATGAATTTGTGGGCGTGGATGAAGTTTGTGGGAATTACTGTTCTCTTTCTCTAGATGCTTGCTGTCTTTTTCTTTCTGGCCTTTTTGAACTGAGATTCCAAGGAAGACGCTCACTGCTGTGCTAGCTTCTGTTCTTGTACCCTCCCTGTGCCAGGGGGAAGAGAAGCATGAAACTAACTGGGATCACATAATTCCAGTCACTTTAACATTGCTACTGCTGCCTTAAGCATCAAATTTTATATTGCAGGAGAAGAAAACAGTCATGGAACGAGATGAGCCTAGAGGCTTCTCCCACCTTGGTATTTAAACATAAGGTGTAGGAGGATGGATGCAACCCTCAAATGCAGAGCCCTGCACCCAGTTTCAACTGAATATGAAACATATATTTTTAAAGCACCATACAAAAAGTTTTTTGCATGTTTTTGAGCAATCATGTCTGTTTTCTCTTTACCTCACATTGATGTGGTTTAATGTCAAATTTCATACGCTCCGTGCATGCCCTGGTGCACACCCGTGTTCTTTCCCAAACACAGATGTACATGCACACACATAAAGAGGTGCATGCATCTTCCAAGGAAAATTTCATGTGCAGCAGCATATATTCATACCTCTTTTGAGATATAAGGAAATACTGTAGGGCATTCCCATGAAAAATGAAGCGTTGCCTACAGGAAGTCTCTCAACGACACAAACAGCACAGAGGGGCTGTCATTGCATGTGAGCCTTCATCCACTGCCTGGTCTGTCCTGGGACACTGAAGAAAAACACCGGTTTGGGATTTTAGTTAACTTCTCCTAAGCCGTCATATGACAGGTGAACAGGTTCTGTGAAGCTCTCACATATTTGCTTCTGGGCTTTATTGACTTCATGAATTTATTAGTAATGTGCCAAATTATGTTGTTTGTACCAAGGGTCAGATCATCATTTATAGCTTGCATGTAGACTGAAATAAATTCCACTGATGGGAGAGACCACTCATTCTTTCCTGCTGCTAGCACAGCATCTGGTGCTTCCTTTGATCCATTGGATTTTAATTTATTTTTGCACTTTGTAAAACTTCAGTCTGCTTTGATAATGAATATCCAAGGAGTGTCATGCATAAGGCTCACTGAAAGTTGCATTGAAGAAAATAGGCTTATTAGAAGGAGACAGAAATATATATCAATATATTAAATAGATAACATTTTAGATTGAAAGAGTGCAAATTTGAACAACTTTGTCTCTTTGAGGGGGGAAGGTGCTTCTTCGGGTTCAGAGTTTCTCCAGGTGGTCACTTATCCTCACCCCCTTCTTTCAGAAACATGTGTGTGTTCAAATCTAGGTGAGCTGCTCTGATAAAAAGGAATTGTATGTGTAGGCAAAAATATCTCATAAGCTGTAATGGGAGATAACTAAGTGCTTCTTCCTGGTGTTGATGGGATTACCAGGTGCTGTGAATCACTTGGGCAAAGAGGCCTGAGGTGACATTTCAGACTTGTTATTACACCAGGGATATTGGTTCAATTTAAAATAAGAAAGTAGGGTGATGGTAGTGTGGTTCAGTTCAAAGCTTTGAAAACATCTCTTATTGGAAAGAACTGAAGTGAGCAGTCTTGATCCTTCGGCACATGAGGAGGTCAAAGGCCAAAAGAGATGGCAGCTGAGCTGGTGTGTTTCCACATGTTCAGCCCTCTCTTTTAAGTGAGGATTTCTTTTAAAACAACAAATCATAAGAAGATGTGATTGAGAGCTATTTTGTAAGAATTTCTCTCCTTTGGAAGAAGCTGTATAACAGAGGCTCTTCCTTGCCTTTGATTTTTCCTTTTAAAAGAATTTTAGAACCATGTAGTCCTTGTCCTAAGATACGCTTATTACAGAGTTCAGTGATGTTCCCTGAAGTTGTAATCTAGCTTGAATTGTTTCCCCTGGCTATACTACGAGACAATTTGACTTTGCATGGAGTTTTTAAAACCGTATGTGGGGATAACGTTAATGTTTCAACTTCATGCTCTCCCTGCACTGCAAATGACAAAATAGACTTTGAAGTGCTTTTTCACACACTCCACCATTGCCTTTTGCATGCAAATGAATATTAATAAAAATAGACCTGCACTCACTTTTGCTTTTAATAGGATGTTCTGTCATCTCTTTAGTTTTTCTGTCTCTTGAATTTCCTATTTTTAAAACTTTCATTTTTTTGTAGTGCCAGGCCCTATACCTGCCAAATCAGTGAAAGGAACTCCTTTTGAAGATAAGATATTCCTCAACTGGAAGGAACCTGTGGATCCAAATGGCATCATTACTCAGTATGAGGTAATTATTAAATACCTAACAAGCATAGGATGGGGCTGGGGAGGTGCATCAAGAGTGACAGTGTTTACACTCTGTAGGCAGCTATTCAATAGCATACTTCTTTCATTTACTGAATACATGATTTTCTGTAGTGATTAGTTATTCAAAATTTCTAATTATGGTGCATATGACTGTCCATCCCTGTTCAGTGGCATTGTCACATGAGTATAAGACCTTAAAAAATCTTGTATTGTTACTATATACCATTCCAAAGCCATGACAGCCATGATCTGCAAAATTTTCTTTGCTGGAAGAGAAGGTTACATGAAAAGTAAGATGGTTATTAAATTTGGAGCAATGCTTTTTAGCTTTGTTAGATCCTTAGATATCACCCTTAAAAGAAAACATCCATATAAATTCTGTTTAAAGTGTATTTAATTATGAGCCTTCTGGGGACCTCCACAGGAGGTTAGCAGGTAACACAAGCTGGTTTGAGCAACAAACACCACACTTTCCAGCACTCCTGTTTTAAAGGAACAGAAGATCTAACTTTGTGTATTAGTGAGTTATAGGAAGGCAAACCAATGAATCAAAAAAAACCACTTTAAAAGATATTTATTTATTTATTTAATGCTTACAAAGTTCACTAAATAATGTCGGTTAAACCAGGCGGGCAGCTCAACCCCACTCAGCCGTTTGCTCACTTCCCCTCAAGTGGAACGTAACAGTGAAATTTTCCATACATGAACTAATATGTAAAAGCAGCTGATGAATGGGATTAAAGCAGATAAATGCTTCCCTAATTTTTAATTGGAAACAGATGCAAAAGGCAGTGGATTAACAGGACTAGGGACATTAGCCCTAAGAGAGCAGCTACAGAGAAAGAAAACTGTGACGGTCAAAGTGTTCAATGGTGATTTTATAACCAGCAAGGGACCATGTCATCTAACAGTAATGATGAAGGGTGCCTGCATAGCCTTTCAAGTGAGGCAGAATCTTCAATAGTACACATCAAGTCCTCACTGGTTTAGTGCTGGACTTGGCATTGTTGAGTTAATTGTTGGAATCCATGATCTTAAGGTTTTTTTCCAACCTAAATGATTCTTTGATTCTGTGGTGTCCCCAAGACAGATGGATAGCCACATGAGCATGTCTCTTTTGTTTTCTTTCCAGCCAAGCTAACCTAAATCCCTTGTGACAAAACCTTTAAGAGTTGCAAAAATAATTGTTTCCCCAGGTCAGCTATAGCAGTATACAGTCGTTTGATCCTGCAGTCCCAGTCGCAGGACCTCCACAAACAGTGTCGAAGCTGTGGAACAGCACACACCACGTCTTCTCTCACCTGCACCCTGGTACTACTTACCAGTTCTTCATACGTGCAAGCACCGTCAAAGGGTTTGGACCAGCAACTACGATCAATGTAACAACCAACATCTCAGGTAAAAACAAACAACAGCATAAAGAAAAAACAGGGAACTGGAGGGGGAATATGTATTTTGAATATCTTTGTAAGACTTGAGAAACTGTGAAATGATAAAGAAAACCCCCACAAAAAATCCTATCACGTTACGAAATTTTGTTACTAAAAATGTTTTGGGGTGTATTCACCACAGGGAAGCATAAATTCAGGGATAAATCCTTGCATTAAGTGGAAATTGCACAGCTGTAGTTGTTAACTATTTTTTCTGTGTAATCCAGTACTTTTTTCCAAAGATTTTGAAGTGCTGTATAAACCTTAACTAATTAGGCCTTTCAACACTCACAGGTCACTAAGAATTTAATCTGTTTTGCAGGTTAGTAAAGTCAGGTGCAGAAAATTACTGACTTACTGAAGGTGACACCACTTAGCAGCACACAGCTATAACAGAGTCAGGGCAGTTTGGACAATGTGTGAATTTGTTCTGCCAGATTCATATAAGTCTTATGCCCTTATTCATTTATTGCAGTGCACCAACTTCAACATTATTTGTCTTAATAACGCACTATAAACTCTAGAAGACAGTAATGCCACATGAAATGCTTTGGTACTTTTATAATTTCTTAAATTTCAATGTTATTCTCAAAAAATAAGATAGTGGCTTATGCAGTTTGATAGCGGAAGATAAGTCAATGCTGTATTTAGAGAAACTGTTTATTTTGTGACGTGGTGACTTCAGAGCTTGGCAGAGATCAAAGAAGTCAGCCATTTAGAAATTTAAACAGCACAAAGCAAGCTATTTTCCTTATTATCTGTCATAATGAAACTCAGATTGACCTGTAAAGAAAAGTTAATAATATAGTGGAATGTACCTATGATTTTGTGGGAAATTATTCATGTAGTGTCCTCACAGTACACGAAAACACACACATAAATCAAAATGTGAGAAAATTCAAGGCAGAGCTCCTTGAATTATGTAGCAAGGGAAATGCTGTATTTGTCATAGCTAACTGGAGAAGTTTGTTGAATTCTACCCCAGCACATAAGCACTAGCAGTCCTCATACCCGTATCCCTTTGAAACAACATAACCAACGCACCAAAAAAAACCCAAATGATGTATTATGTTCTGTTTATGTAGCTATTAGATTGTTTTGAAGTCTGATATTTTACTCAGGTTGTTTTAAGGTCCTTTGGTTTCTTCACAACCAATTCTAATTCATAAATTTTCAGATATAATGCTGGTGTAGTACTTCCATACTTGTCTTCTAACCTCTTTGTAGAAGGGAAAGAAAAGAGGTGTGTCTCTTGCTATCATGTCTGATATTTCAGTATTTTGAGAAAAAAGTGCCTCAATGTGTTTGTATTATTTAGGACTACAATGAATTCAGGCTTCTTCAGATACGCCCTCTTTTCCACACAGAAATTTTGGGAATTTTGCGTAGAATCCAGTATAGCACAACTTTCTAGACAGAGTTTGGATCTGTTAGTTGGCAAGACATGGTTAATGCTAGGAAAGCTCAAAGGCAGGCTGTGTCACCTCTTCTATCTGAACTTCAGCCTGTTCTCCTTTCTACCCTGCTTTATGCTGAGCTGTTGTCTAGTTTCACTCTGAATTACTGATACTTCCTACAAAGCAATGCATGTTTCAGAAAATACTAACTTTAGTTTAATGAGGAGTGAAATTATTCCTCTTAACTAAGCTTACAAGTGGTTACTGTGATTATAGTGAACATGGTGTAAGCAGTAATTTTAAAATTAACATTAAATGAACATTAATTCTATCAAATAATATATCCTGAAATAAGAGCAGGTTTTGTGTTTGTCTAGGATCTTGGACTAATGAAGCTCTTTTAATGTTTCAGAGCTCTTTTATTTAGTGATATAGTATTGTAAAATTATTAAGACTTAAATGATTGATATCCTGCTAGGAAACATCTTTTTGTGAAAGTTCATTTTGAGATATACAGGCTTCATTAATGATTTTATAATGATACAGCCACAAATTAAAAAATATCCCAAATATGCAGATAGTTTTCAGACTTGTGAAAAATTAGTAATGATTAGAAATCTATCGTTTTCTCATTCACAGAAAATCCTGCTTCTTTCCTTGCACCAGGGCTGAAGTCAGCAATAATATTACCAGTGAGGACTGTAACAGGCAGGAGATTAAAGCTGGATGGTTGAAGTAATTGCCAACACTAGCCATCCCACCCACAACAAATATTGCTGCCATGAAGGCGTGACAGTCTGACAGTCCATTAGTGAATCAGTTGCTGAACTACTTCTGGGTTTGACTTTGATTTTTTTTCATAGTGGTTTTGAAGCTGATTAATGAGCAGCTTGGCCGTCCATTGATAGGAATGGGCATGGGAATAGATTCCCTGAACCAGTTCTAGTCCACACGTGCATGTCTATATAAGTCCAATTTTCCTGCACACTGGTTGGTATTAGCATTGTTTCCCATGATGTTCAAGAGGAAATGTGAAAGGTTCTTAAATTGTTGGAGGAGAATGGTAGAAGCTTGGTCTTTGACATGGTGACTGTAGTTATTTGCAGGGTAGAAATATGGAGGCCAAAAAGGGTTTTTTTGTAGTGTAGGGTTTCTTGTCAGTCACCTCTATTGCTGTTCTTCTTGAATAAACCTGTTTTAAGTGTAGAGGTGTCATGATTTGATGGGAAGCAGTTAGGGATAGACTTATCAACTGCTGATGAAGTCCCATTCATGCTCTTGTAGAAGATTGAGCCTGACTGGAAAAATTGTTTGAAAATACTCACATGGCTGCTAAGGACTGTGGCTTTGTTCTATATTCCAGACAGCCACAACCTCATAAAAATTAAAAATGTTTTCACTGACTTGTTTCTTGTTCTTTTCCTTCCCTATCAACATTAATCAGCTCCCACTTTACCAGACTATGAAGGAGTCGATGCATCTCTCAATGAAACTGCTACTACAATAACTGTACTCTTGAGACCTGCACAGGCCAAAGGTGCACCTATCAGGTAAAAAAAAAAAAAATATATATATATATCTATCTATATGTATCTATATATATATATTTACATAGATATAAAAAAAATAATAAAATTAGGAAGAGTTTATTTTTTTAGTTGAATATTTGTTGTGTCACAGTACATAGAGCTGTTAATTTCTGAGTGATAGTCATTTAATGCTGCTGTTGTTTTTTTTACCTACACCTAGCTTGCCAATAGATGCGTAACTAAAAAATTCTGGGTTTGGTCGGTTGTTTCTTTTAAAGATAGTCATGACCTGAATCATTCAGCTACCTGACCTGTTTGATACATGGTCCCCAGACCACCTCCTAGCCATTATAATTTCATTTTACTTTCTCACAATGCCTTTAAAATATGATGCTGAAAAATTTTTATCAGAAAGTAGATTTGAAAAATAACACTTCCTCTCCAGTGCTTCAAAGTCAGCTACTCTACAGCGTATGCATATGATTGGAAAATTGGAAGCTACAGGGAAATGGAAGAATAATAGGGATGAATACAAACTATTTGACCTTTTTCTTCTGAGAGTGCTTCTTACTAGGAATCATGTAGCAAGCTATTAAATTTTATTTGGCGTGTCCTCTAATCATATTAAAATGTTTCATTTATGTTAACTTTGAGGGGTCTTTCCCTTTCTGCTCTCTGTTGAGAGATAATTTAATTTTGTTTGCAAAGATTAGTCCACATCCTGCTCTTTACTTTTACTTGTTAGTGTAAAAATTTTATGATATTATTTGATTCCATTTGTGTTTTGCTGATGTGGCTGCATCAGCAATATTCAGGGGCAGGGATGACTAATTGGGGGTTAATTAGCTGCTGAGCATCAGAAGGTTTTCATGCTATTACCCTTGTGACATTTTAGAGAAACACGGGCTAATGCATTTCATTCTGTGTTACATTAAATCAGCTATCAAGGCTCAGCTGATCTCGAGTCACATGCCCAAATCCTAAAAGTAGAGGAAAATTAAGTGTTTTTTAAGTCTATTTCCATTAAGAGGAATGTATATTTTACATGAATGTTGTGGGGATGAGTCACATAACTATGTGCATCTTTATGTGCTTATCATATAGTCACTCTTATGATTGATATTATCAAGTTATTTATTTATATTCTGTCAGGGAAGATAATCCAGATTCATTCCCTTTACAGGAGATTTTGATGTGTTATATTTAAAATTGTATTCCCATGTATCATTCGTTTCTGAGAAATTGCCCTGGGGCAAACCTGGGATTTTTGGGGAACAGGACTGCTTTCAGTACGGGACTTGGATTTTAAAATAGGGATTTTTAAAATTATTACCATGGAAACCAGACTTGTGGTCTGAAAAAGCTCCCAAATCTGCAGGTGCATAAACTCACTTTACTAAGTCTTTGTAGGTGCTTTTAAAGACTCTCAAGTGTCCTGCTGCTGGCCCTAAGGAAAGCTGTCCTTGTTTGGGGAATGTGATATTTCTTCTCTCATGTAATCCAGGTCACATCCTTTCAGTCTTGTGTCTGGCCACCTGAGGAAGCTGAGGCAAATTCTTGCCCAGAGCATCCCTGCTGGACACCGCTGGGATCTGCTGATGGTGGTGGTGCACATCTTCTTTACAGCAACTGTTCAGGGGCAATCCTGTGTTGACAGCAGCAGGGTTCCACCTTCAATCCCACCAGGCACCTTCAGGAGGTCAATCTTGGGTCCTGGGTTTCTCTCCTGGGTGGGTGGTTCTTTTGTGTACTGGTAGCATGATGGGATGTGGCTGGTGAATTACTCATGGGGCTAGAAAATTACCTAGCTCAAGAAGTTCTGGTTTTTCTGCTCTGTCCTTGCAGATGAGTAACTTGCTGCAGAGTAAACCTGCAGCACACAAACTCACATTTATTCCGTCAGTTTTCCTCACAGTATCCTCAGTTCAGTGGCATGAGCTTGTCAGTGTGGCCTATGAAGATGGCAGGAAGGAACTGTGTCCTAAATGGTTAAATAGACAGTTTGATAGTGAGAGTTTCATAGAGTATTGATAACTGTTGTTTGACTGTGTTCTCAAAAAAGCATACTCCTTTCTTCCTTTCTGTCATCTTCCCTCTCCACTTGAGTTAATTTCTAAAATCTAAGATATAACATCAAGTTTCTAACATCAAGAGGCCAAGGAAATAAGTCCTTTACCATAACTGGAGACTTGGGCTTTATTCTTAAAATCAACCAGGTGTTTTATTCCTTGCTTGGAATGAGAAGCATTCTCCAGGGCAATGCAGAAGACATGGTGTTATTCTCTTTTCTGAAGTTATGCATAATGCAGTCACGTACTTTTCAGCAGCATCTTAATAAGGAGATAAATGTAGCACACTGAAATTCTGAATTGATTCAATGCATTTTGCTAAACTTTATGATTTATTTTAGTGAAGCTTCACTCCATCCACACTGCAGTTTTGTTTCCTCTAGAACCTGGCTTACTGCCATAGTGAGTGTTACTAGGTAGGTGGGGAAAAAATGGATCACCATGCCTGCAGCTGTGGAGGAGCAGAAGGGACTCAGATGCTGTTATTTAGCCTGACCCAGAAGAATACAACTGGCTTTTTGAAAAGTTTTGTTTCTACCCAGTCCTGTAATCTCTGGAGCTGTAGATGGTCAGTTCATTTAATATCAGTAGGTTCATGTTTAAAAATTATAAAAAAAAAAAAAAAAAAAAAAAGAAAAAAAAGTAAAAGGAAAAAAGTTTAGTCTGATATTCTTTTGCTTTTACAAACAGAATTATGCTATGATCAGATATCCATCATAGCCTCTCCATCAGCACAGCTGCTCAGCAAACAGATGTTCCTTATCTTAAGTATAATCTATGAGCGGTATTTCTTTAAGACACTGCCTAGCTGCCCTAGTCACCACAGTTTAAACATGACTCTAATCATACCTTCCCTGTCAGGTTTTATTGTGCAATCCCTGGCATTCTTTATGGCCTCCTGAAGTTTTAAAACAAAATTACAAACTAGAAATGCAAAGGGAGACAAAGCTGGATGGCTCAGGCTCACTTTGAAGCGTGTATTGTTTCACCATCAATCTTGTGGATGAGATTCCTGTCAGTAGAATCAATGGTGCTTCGGTGATTCATTTGAAGATGTGATTTGTTGCTGTAGTTTTTCTGAAGCTTCCTAACTAGAGTAGCAGAAAAACAGTTTTTTGTTTTCAAATCCTACTGCAGATGAGGGTTACAAGGAGTGTACATCAGAATCAGAATAAATTTTTAATGAATAAATTTATTTTATTTGATTGTTAAAGTGCTTTTCTTGCACTTCCTTATGAAGAATTAGTTTGTTTTCATTTTGCAGCAAGATTAATTAAGGGGACCATGGCAGGGAGCAACTAAAACAATCATTGTCAATTAGAATTCCAAGAGCTGGGGCTGAAACTTGGGCTCATCAGTCAGTCTGGTGCTTGTCAAAGGAGAGGAAGATGTACCTCCACTAGACACATAGAAAGAAATGTCTAGCATGTATTTAAAGTCTACTCAGAATAGGGCTAAAGTATGAACATTCACCACTGCCGTATCTCTTTGGGAGCCTGAATTTTAGAGAGAGATGAAAAGGAAGATCTGTTGTCAGAGACCTCCTTCACCTTTTGCAATTGTCTTGGTCAATAGGGAAGTACTGTACAGGTTTTCTTAAATTAACAAAACAACAAAAAAAAAAAGGTTTTGTCATGAAAAATAATTTCTTCATGGAAAATTTCAGCTGAGGATCTCTTCAGCTGCTGTATCTTCAAAATTTCTCTGCTTACCTGGCTGTCTCAGACAACTGTTTGGCCTTTATGATCCTGATGACTTATGTAGCAGGTTCTGAAATTTTTATTACACTTCAGAATAACTCAGAATTTATTTTAGTCATCAAGAAGAAAGAATATTGTCATCTAAGCTTTCCACTCCTCTCTTATTTTCCTTTTTTAATCCTTCTCTGCTCTATGGAAAGACCAGGAAAAAATGCTATTGTAGGAATTCCCTCAGCTCCTGTCACAAGAAAGCTCTCTCAATAACTGAACTCTTACCAGCACAAAAAAAAAATGTATAAAAAACATAAGATAATTGAAGCTAAGATTGGTTATGTGTAAAGACACAAGGATAAGCAGAGTACATGGTTAAATTTTCACTAGTACCTGATATCAGAACATATTTGCAGCCAATGAACATGCCACTTTTCAAGTTGCAAATTTAGCTTTGACTTATTTTGTCACATGTTACAGCAGGGTGTCCTTTCCGACCATTATTATGTGCACATAGAGTAAGAGTGCAGCTCTGGAGCCACTGCAGTGTTTAGTAAATGGATTTAAACAGATGGTATCACAAAGGGCCCAGAGGTAAATGACTGTATTCCTCCATGTCTTGTTAGCCTACAATGTTGCATGAAAAATACTGCTAGATCCCCCTTCTAAAGAGGATAGGCAAATCTTTTATTTAAATGTACTTTGTGAAAATACATTTAAAAAAAGAATTAAAAATAAAGCTTTGTTGGCGACTTGAAACAGTTTCTGCTATTTGCTATTTTTTCTATTGTGTAAGTGTAGATGACTACAATATGTATATCTATGTCTTATTTTCCACATATTGTAGCTTTATGTATGTTGGGGTCCAAAAAGCATTTCTGGAATATATTTTATAGAAATTATATTTATAGAAATTTTTTTGAAAGTTTTTCGGAACCTTCAGATTTTGTTGTGGTCTCATGCTTAAAATTTTGCTATATCTTTTATATACCATTCAGAAATTACAGTGTTCTTTTAAAGAATGCTATAAAAAGAGACTTTTAAACAATTTTATTGGCATGCTCTTTGTGTTTGTTTATTTGTTCTGATCTCCAAAGAGACTTGAACCTGAAAAAGGAGATGTGCCTTAAAATGGAGATACCCCATTTATCCCTTATTCTATGAAATGGAGGGGGAAAGAGGGATTGATTTAGTAACTGTGGTGCATCTCCTCTTTGGAGCTGTTTGACAAACCAGGCTGTTCCAGGGGACTGTTGCCTCTGTCTAGTGCAGGCATTGCACTGTCCTTCCTCTGTCCCTGCTGGCTTTCTCCTTTGAAGCTGCCAGGGTGTCACAGACAAGTTTCCTGCTCTTCTGTCACTTCTGAGAACAGAATTTCTGTCTGTCCCTGTCCACTGGCAGCTGATGAGAGAAGACTGAAAAATTCAGGCAGCAGAGATGTGGTGTCTGTGTCCCAGTGCTCTCCAGTTGGTTGTCTGCCCAATTCTGAAATAGTGTTTTTACCCTGCCTGGGTCCAGGGTCAGGCCAGGGTGGGGATTAATGAAAGTAGTAATTTCTTATCTTGGGACATTATAAATAAAAATATAAAAAATATTTCTTATCCTGTCAAGTTTTTAAAATATCAATGCTTTCAGGGTTTTTTGCTCTTACATTTATTTTGAAGCATAAAGAAATATGCTGGATATACAGGGGTTTTTTGCAAGTGATTTGTTGTTACAGTCCCCATTAACTGGAGGTGGTTAATATGTAGAGTTTACCACAGAAGGTGATGTATAACTGAGCTCAGTTCATGGACAGTTTATGAGAAATAGATATCCCCAGATCTAACAGTGTTTTATTTTTTACATTCGTCTTTCTACCTGGAGTTTCAAAACTGACATGACTTTGTACATTCTTCATGGACACATTGAAATAAAAGAAAGAGGCATTCCTGCTTAATTTTTAGGTGCTAAGAAAAGGGGATGCTGACATTTTGTTTCAGCTCAAGAAAGACGTGAAACTAATTTCCCATTTTATTTCTTCTCCTCTTTCTTCCATTTTCCAGTATCATACTTTATCTCTGCCACTGCAGTTATTGGGTTTTCTGGGCAGCAGTAGCAGAGAAAATTGACAAAATAATTTAATGCTGCCCCATAAGTTCTGAAAGGAGGAGGACTATCTTTGCCTTTCAGAGTCCTTGCAGCAATGCAGTGACACTTCAAGAACTTGGTTCAATTTTACCTTTTCTGTTTAGAAAGCTTTATAACAAACCCAAGACAGACAAGTCTGCCAGCTTAATTCAAAAAATTCAGGTTTCTTGTCTACACGCCTTAAAACCCCCAAACCTCTTTTTTTCTTATAAAATGAAGGATTGCCTTCTGCTCTCAGTACATAAATTCTGTAGTTCTGAAAAGCAGAGGAAGCCGATAATGAGTTGGTAACATCCTGCAGTTAGGTAGTTCCCCTAAAGGAGAAAGAAGAATTATAATCACCTGTTCTATTTTGAGTAGGTGATTTTGAAAAGTTACCAAGCCATGATCCATTTCAAGAAAGGTATTGGGAGGTTGGGATGGTGTTTTGATGGGCTGAATACTCTCTGCTTCAGCAATTCGTAACATTTTATCATTGACAACTGTAGAGGAATGAGGCAGTCTATTTCAGTGGAATGGACAGATTTCTGTCCATCTGTGCTTGTATTACAGCATGTCACTTGTACTTTAGATCTGCATAGCTCTGAGCCAAGATAGAAGCCACAGCAAGGTCAAGAGGTGGAGAAGCCTGTCAGCACATTCTGTCTCTAATGATATGACAACTGCAAATTGGTGCTTGAAGCACAGCCTGGAGGCAGCCATTATGTTGGGTCTTGAAGCTCAGCTTTCTCTAATACTGTTTCAAAGAAAAATGCTAACTTCAGATTGCTTCTGATCAGCCAAGAGTTTAATCTGTTGTAGTTTAACACAGTTGTTCCTGTGTTTCTTTAAAAGAAAAAAAATGTTTAAAAGAAAGTAATAATAAGAGGTCATGTATGGATTTGTACTGTTGTTTTCCATGAAAAAAAATGGATGCTGCTTCTTTTCAACAGATGAAATAAATAGTTTTGCTGTATTTCCAGCCTTTGTTTCTTCTCTGCATCCATCTCCTGTCTTGTCCTTTTTTTCTCTGTCTCACCAGTGCCTACCAGATTGTTGTTGAAGAGCTGCACCCGCACCGAACAAAGCGAGAAACTGGTGCCATGGAGTGTTACCAAATCCCTGTCACCTATCAGACTGCTCTTAGTGGAGGGTCACCATATTACTTTGCTGCTCAGCTGCCCCCAGGAAACCTGCCAGAGCCAGCCCCTTTTACTGTGGGTGACAACAGGACTTACCAAGGTTTCTGGAACCCGCCGCTGGCTCCTCGGAAAGGCTACAACATCTATTTCCAAGCCATGAGCAGCGTCGAGAAGGCAAGTGCCAGCAACACCTTTCTCCTGGAAGGAGTCAAAGACATGCCTGTGGTGACAGGGTTGGTGGAGTTGGATGTGGGAGGTTTTGGCAGTGGCATGGCTGAAATCCCCTTGGTGCTGACAGCATGGCAGCGTGCCATTCACATTTCACATCAGCCTTGTGTCATGGTAACTTCTACTAGATGAGAGTTTAATACATCTCATAGTAATTATCTGAGGAAAGTAATTTCAGGGCTGTGACTCTGTTTCCTCGGTAAACAACATCCACAGTCCCTTCCCCAGTCCTCAGTACCTGCACTCTTCAGAATGTTAAACTACTGCAGGATAAACAGTGTGGGCTGCTCAGTGGGCTAGTAAAATATTGCAAATTTTTAAGACTCCCACACTGGACATCAAATAAAAAGTAAAATTTTTCTTAAGCAAAAGTAACCCCTGGCCCACCATGAGTTTGAGAGTCTTTCTGAGAAGGTGTACATCAGGTTTGCACCACTGCTGTGCAGTAGACTTATGGTTATCATTCACCTTCATTACCTCCTTGGTGTTTCTTTTCAACTTTGCTGCTGAGGACTGCTACTGGCTCTGTATGCATGTGGAAGGAGGAAAAGTATCAGGAAGAGAGGTTATGAGGTTCCAGGTGGGAAGAACTGTGGCTCTGCAAGCCCCAGGCTGTTGCTCTTGAATGGTTTTTCCTCTTGTAAATGAAAAACAAGGGAGAGGAAAGGTACTGGTGAGAAGGGAAAATGTGGTAGACAGAGAAACTTTAGATATTTAAAATTTAATATTTTGATATATAGTTTAGAAAACTGAATTGTCCAGGTAGTTCAAACAGGAACTATTAAGGACAACTAGACTGATAGTCACCTATATCCACTAAAACCACTGGAAAGGAGCAGAAGCAGTGTTGACCTTTCCTTACGCTTGGGTCTCTCTGGTGACTAAATAAATCCTTGCTCACAGGCAGCCTTGCCTTGGAGTCTTTTGAAGAAAATCTCACCTTTTACCTATGATTATGAAAATTGGGTATGCGTCAAATCAGAATGGGAACAAAGATGTTTGAAAACTGGATTTTTTTTTTCTGATCCAATAGACCACTCCCTCTTTTTTGTTCTTTTTAAAAGATCTGTATGAAGTAAACACAGCAAAATAAAAGGTGACTGCTAGGCACCCATCCATATTTCCCTCACCTGCTAAAAATAATTCCCTTTGTTTTTGTGGACTTGCAGTAGACTGCATTGTAAGGAAATTTGTTTCATTCCCTGAGGTAAAAAAAAAAAAGGGAGGGAAAAGTAAAATAAAAGTGAATAAAAACATAGATATATTTTGGCTTTTACATTTTGACAGATAAGTAGAAAATGAGAGAAGAACACCGTATTTTTTACTTAAAATTGATTTCAGTTTGTGAGAGATTTTAATCCTAAAATGTATTTCTTCATTATGATTGAAACTTTGGATCAAATTTCTATGCCTACAGGGACTTAGGGGGAGGTTTTGAGGGGAACTGAACTGCGTTCTTCCAGGACAGAGATCTAGTGGTTGTAAGATAACCTTTGAGCTGCAGAATATTTAAACAGATGCTTTGCTGTAAACCAGTGGGATCCCCAAAACAGGCAGAGGGAAGTAAAGTAGGCTCTGAAATACATAGTAGGCTTGAGAAGAGATTACTCTGTGATCCTTGCAGACATATTGAACAGAAACAAACAAGTAAATCCAGTAACTAGGGAGAATAGGTAATATTATATTAGTAAACTTTGTGGGGCTTTGATGTAGATTGAAAAATTGTCCTTACTGAACACTTACGGTGCCTCAGCTTAGTTTTGCTAGCTCTTTGCAAGCTGTGTTTACAAACCAGCATCAACATATTTTACCTGTTGCTTTTGAATCTTCAAGGGAAGGCAGATCCCAGGGGGTGTATTCAGGGATGGAATACTTGGGGGGTGGAGGACTAGAGCGAGCATCTTTTATAAAGTGAAACTGTCATTATTATATTTTCAAATTACATGCTAATATTGTTTAGAGTGATCCAATACAACAGCAGCTGCATCCTCTCACACAACCTTCTGCTATTTCAGTATGTTTGCCTTTAAAATGACTGCACATTGTACAATAAGGTCAGAAAACCCATTAATGATTGACCCTCATCTGTTCAAGTTGTCCAAACTGTGCATAACCAAGTCATTTCTCTGTTCATTTGTCTTAATTGCTGACCAAACATCTGAGAGGAAAGGGGAGAGTGGTAAACTGACGCACAAATTGACTTTGCATGTGCAACATTTTATGAAGCACATTGCTGTCAAATCACTCTCTCCTGGGCAGATTGTATAGGTTGTAGATTAACTGTGGAGGGATACCTGGGCTGCATCTGCGCTCATTGCACACCCAGAAGCACAAGATTTTGGAGGCAGTTCTGAGCAAATGTATCTTTTTTGCTGCACAGTTCTGTTGGAGGTCAACACTGCCTCAGGATTTTTGTGCTGTGGCATAAATAGGAACACCTCTCCTCCCCTTTTCTCCTTCTGCACCCTTGCTTTGTATTCTTATGGCACAATTTCCATTTGATTTGAATAATCTGAAATTTTGCTGTATTTGGGCTGTCCTGCACCGTTTCTCCCCATTGTTTTCCTGGACAGTACAGTCCAATAAAGGCAAATTCCCCAGCCTCCTCCCCTGCTAATCCCAGAGCCCTGAGCCACCTCACTGGGTTGTACCAGCTGATCAGTAGATCTAAGATGAATTTATGGAGTGGGGAGAGCAAGAAAAAGCCCTTGATCTGACAGTTTCCTTTACTTTTCTTTCCTTAACAGGAAACCAAAACTCAGTGTGTTCGAATAGCTACAAAAGGTAAGAGGTTCGTCCCCACACACAAAGTAGCTTTTTAAATGAAATGTGGTGCTGCTATTAAAGGTTCAAAGCAAAGCCAGTACTATCCCTCTATTTTGAACCACTCGATTGTGTTAAAATGTAATGGTCTGCTGCTTTTTATTCTTTGGTATTGAGCCAAGAGAGTACTGTTCTAGCAACACTCAGAATTTAGACAAAATAAGGACACCTCTTTTTCCCCTCTCCCTGTCTGTGGTTTTCAAGATCTACTTTCAGAGTGCTGAAGCATTGCAGGCAGTAAATAGATGGACAGGGGAGTAGAACATGCACGTGGATAATCTGTCTGTTAGACTAACAATTATTTCCAAGCAGGGGTGGAAATAATTTAAATGAAGGACATGACAGTTAATTTTCCTAAGTAAGAGCTCCAAGTGTTAGTGAGAAATAGGGGAGGGTTGATTTGAGAAAGGCTTGTCTCTTTGACAGCAAGTGAGTTCCAGGGCTAGGGCTGACTGCATAGCTGTGAGAATAAATCATGTTGACCCCATATACAGCGGGTTAATCACATACTGCTCACTCAAAAACGCTGTTTCATCTTCAAATGAGGACTTAGTTGTTCTGCTTATTGTTATCTCTTGCTTTGACTGTGTTTATAGCCATTTGTTTTGGTGGCTTGATTGTGCTGACATGAGAGTTGTTTGATAGACTCTGGCAGCATAAACAAGAAAGGAGCTTACAAATGCCCAGAGAGTCCTCTGCAGAGACCCAGCATTTATGTTGTCTCTTTCTAATTGCATATTGATACTCAGCATAAAAACAACTTTAGGTATGAGCAACCAAGTATTAAAGTACTGCAGAGGCACAGCAGCCCCATTTTTTCAATAACTTCCTTCAATTTAAATCTTGTTCCCATGAAAAGCTGATGCCTCTAATGAGATGATAGCAATCAAACATTTTCTTGAGAAACCAGAAAATAAAATGTACTTCTTAAGATGTGTTAATATTTTCATCTAGTGAGGTAAGCCAATAAAAACAGGAAATTAAAACCATGAGCTCAGTCTTCTGTAAAAAGTATATCAACATTATTTTTCTTATGTTTACCTGGAAAGATTAAATGTTTTAATTAAAATATACTTGCATAAACAAATATTTATGTACCACAAGCGTGTATTGCTCGGATTGGAGTCTAGGGAGGGTTTTGAAAGGCTCAGAAATAACTTAAAATATTGCAGGACTGTGGAAGGGGAAAGCAGTGGTCTCTCTCATCATAAATTTTCTGGATAGTAATAACAAAACAGGAAGGGAATTCACCTGTCATATGAGGAAATTATTTTTTGCTTAACCACATGTAGTCCCCCAATCTCAAAGCAATGTTCATGGTAGCAATAGACCTATTGGTGGTTGCTTGTACACCTTCCTCTGCTGCAATAGTCACATTCCCCCTGATGGCTGTAGTCTGAAAGAAAGGGAAAATAAGTATGAGGTTTTTTACTGTTGTGCCTTATTTATTGCCTTTGCCACTCTGATTGAAGACAAGTTTTCCTGAAGTAAATGCATTGCCTGATATATCAGTGCTAAACTTCTTGAAAGTGGACCTAAAAATTAAAGTGTTTTCTCTGACTTAATGTTAATTGGTAGATGTGAATTGCAGGGGGAGGCAACATTAGGAGCAAATGCTTTCTCTTCCCCTGCAGGAATGCATTTAATAAGGAACCATCACTTCAGAGTCATGTACATTCTTATTTCTCAAATGAGTTACGCTGGTATTCTAAAGTATTTTTTAAAAGCTCATACTGATTTTTTTCCCATGTTTTCATCATAATAGTAATAACATGATACGTTCTGCTCGAAGAAAAGTATACTTAATATACTGGTTTATGTATATGCTCATAAAAGCTCATACTGATGTTTGTTGATTTATTTGTTTGATTTTTTGTAGTGTGCAAGATTGCTTTGAATCATTGGCATAGGAGATGTCTGGTTACATTTGTAATATTTTCATAGGCAAAAGAGTACTGTCTCACCTTACCTAATGTGCTCCAGTAAAGCTAGCATACCTGTTTAAATTCCAGAAAATTGTCTAAACTATGTATTCCAGTATGAATGTAGTGTGTAGTTTTGTGTCATCTCCTGTGACTTGAAGCAGCCTACAGGTGGCCAAACTGAATTTTGCCTTGAACATATTGAAAAGGCATTAAAAATTATAAAAAGCCATGGTGGAAGGGAGTAGGGAGGAACAACATAAAAGGTGCATGTTAAGACAAAGTCTCCCTGGTAGTGAAGTTCAGTATTACCAGCAAAGTTACTTTCTCATTTCTACCTCGTTCAAGGATCTGGTGTTATCTACTGTGTATATTCACACCAATAAGATGTAAAGATGGAAAAAATATGACAGTAACATCATGGTTTGGTGCTGGAGAAGTTCATTCCTAACTAATTTTCTTCTTTGGAGAGTTCCCTGGCAAAATACTTTACATGTATGTTAATGTGTTATGGGTTTCACACGTCATTCCCAGGATTGCCTTCTACCTTTTGGAATTGATGGAATGCTTTGTTTATTGGTGTCAAATTAATGAAAGTCAGGAAATTTAAACTGAAGCACTTGTACTTTTTTGGTCTGTATATGCCAGGTGCTGTGCTCTCATGTGCTTCTGATAACAAATACACTGAAGTGTCAAGTCATCTAAAAGATGGTGCCAAATCATGACTAAAACATGTTGCTGCTCTTTCTTGGTGTGTCTTGGAAAAATGTTTTTGAGTAAACAAAGAGACATACTAGTGTTGGGTGTACTGAAAGACACAGAGTTAATTTTTCATAGTAGAAAATACTGGAATAGCACCTGTTTAAAAAGTAGCCTCCTGAGCAGTTCCTGTGTACTTCCAGCTGAAGGATGAATGCCAGTGATTCTTTGATGGCCCTTAATTAGGCTAGTAGTATGATTCCCTCTTTTCTAGACGCCTACTTCCATGGCACTTTTAAGAGATTAATGACTAACTTTTGCCCTTCTGCAGAATGGAGTGAATTGGCCAAGCCAAGTTATCAGAAGCGTTGAGAGAGTATGAAAAGTTACACACAATACACAGTCTGTTCACATAAGCTTTCATTCTTTAGGAAATAAAGTTGAAACAATGTTAAAAATAACTCCTTGTATCACAGATGATGAGTACAACATACCTAGAGCACCATTTCGAATTACAGATATAGCCCAGGACATATATTAACTGTGAACAGCTTTAATTCCTTGGACACTTTTAGCTGATACTGCCTTCCTCTGTTAAGCTGAATCCTCTTCTCATCCAGAAACTCTTAGTAACCAATGATCAGTGTATTTTTTTTCTAACAGCCTTTAATTGTTCTCTGCCTCGTTTTTTTTTGAATCTATGTAGTAAGATTACCCAGTCACTAATAATCTGATTTCCCACACATAGTAACTGAAGAAAGAGAAAAAAATAAAAAACCTTGTTTTTCTGAAGAGCAGAGAAGAGTGCAGAGACTGAGATAACAGGTCAGATATTCATTAGGAATGGAAAGATGGAGTTGCGCCTGGAAATATTTATTATTTGATTAAAAAAAAATTGTTATATATAATTTCCTAAAGAAAGTTCTTGAACTTCCTAACACTAGCTTAGTAAGGCAGATTTCAACTACAGAATCATAGAATTGTTGAGGTTGGGAAAGACCTCTAAGATCACCAAGTCCAACCGTCAACCTAGCCACGATGTTCACCACCAAACCACGTCCACAGGTGCCATATCCATATGTTTTTTGAATGCTTCTAGGGATGGTACCTCCACCGCTTCCCTGGGCAGTCTGTTCCAATGCTTAACTGTCGGTGATTGAAATTTGGACTGAATCGGAATCTGAATCTGGTTCCTGGATCTGAATCATTTATTCAGATGAAACGAGCTGGCTCTATACACTTCTTTAAGACACAGTATTTCCTTATATGGTAATTCTCACTACACCACCTATCCCGTGTTGCTACATCAGCAATGCACCTTCTAAATGTCCTTCTGTGGGGTGACCATGCACTGCTCACCCGTCTGTCAGCTTCTGGCAGGCTCCTCTCTGTAGGGCTCTGCCGTGTGACATCCCCAGGGTCTGTGCTGCCATGTGCTCCTTTGTGCTACCATGTGCCTCTTATCTTTCCCCATACTATACAACCCTTTCCATGAGAAATTTTTCCTAATATCTAATTTAGACCTCCTGGCAAAACTTGACACCATTGAGTAGTTCATAAGATGCACATATCAGAATGAATACATGATAACCAAACCTGCCTAACCAAAGTGTTGATAAACTGAAGTAAATAGAAGGTGCGTGCACTTCGGAGTAATAGATGATTTTGGCGACTGATCTGTCACATCCTGGAGCTGAATTTGACTGTGTAGAACTTTGAACGGGTTTCCACTCACATACGACATTGGCATTTCATTTTACAGTCTAAAATGTTACTGACTGCTAAGGGAATGAGACTAGATTAACATGGTCAGAGAAGAGTGATGCTTCAAATTAGTTAGCATGTAAATAGACATTTAAGAGGACAGAAGGGACAGCAGAGCTGTTATTAAGCAGAGTATATGAAGTTGACATTTGTGACAGTTTTCAGGCTGCCAAGTTTGAGGCTAACACTGATTTATGTGTATTCTTTTGTTTTGCTTAGTGGGCTAGAGAAAAATATTGAAAATTTAATTAGAAGAAATCTACTGTGGCAGTAAATAAAGAAGTGGTTGGCCTGGCAGCTCTATCACAAAGTAGTTAGAGGGAATACATGAAGACCAGAGTTTCTCATTCCACATTTAAAACAAGAACTTCATCAAATCCAACATTATTTTCCCTTGTGGTTTTCATTTGTGTTATTAGTTCAGGCAGCATAGAACCTCTCTATCTCTATGCATGTTTGGTTCATGCAGATGGATGAAAATGCCATTTGAGATGATACGCATCTGGAAGTAATTGTGAAATGGCAGAAAATGACTTTTTAATCTGATTTGAGGAATAAAGAGGTCTGGGTGGTAACATTTCAACTGCAAGTGTGCATTTAGTCCACCATCATTACTGCTTTGAATTCATTCCCACAGCAGTTGGGGATTGATCCAAAGGCCTTTGATGTCAATGGGAGTCCTTCCACTGACATTAATGTGCTTTGGATTAGGTCTTTAGAAGTCATAAATCTGTCTAGACCATAATTATTTCCTTGAAATTGTTCCTGGTGATGTTTCTGCTCTTAGGGAAATTTGTGAAAGTCAAATCACCTCCTGTTGCAGGATGCTCAAAAATGTCTGTTACCGATTAATGCACAAATGAAGGGAATATGTCAGATGCTAAATGTATCTGAAAGGAATTTTCTCTCACTGTTGTTTTTATGTTTGGATCAATGCTCCTACAATGACTTTGAGCTGTACCATCACAACAGGAACTGTAGACCCAAGTGGCAATATAAATATAAAGAATGCAGGTATTTCCTAAGTCACATCTTTTTTTTTCACTCATTCATAGGAAAAGCATTCAGTGTGTTTAAACTTCAGTGGTCTTTTGCATAATGTCTTTTGTCACACAAAGAGGAGAATTTAGTTGTCTTGCTGAGCTTTCCAAAGATGGAAACAGAACATTAGCATGGCATATTTTTCTCTTTTGTATATGAAATTGCAGTAGCTCACCAAGCAATGACATCTGCTAGCTCTGATAAGTAATACCTTTGGTTGTAAATAAAAAATTGTGTGATCTCTTGATGGAATATTTGATGATGGTTATTAAAAAAGCAGTTAAGTGAGGGACACCTCCAGATATCCAGACACAAACGCCGTCATGTGAATATTTTCACATATGCGCAAAGTTTGAAAACTTAGCAACCTTAAGGATGTCCTAAAGAATAAGAATTTTAGAAGTAAGAATTCAGCTAGAGTATTTTAGTTTCTATTTAAATATTAGAGAAAGGATGTTGATACATTACAAGAATCAGCATCTTAGCATATGTGCTCTTTTAGTAGATGCCTGGTTTATTAGGTCTCTTCTGCTATTATGAGTATTATTTAATGAATCAGACTGTGGGCACTGAGTGTTCTGCATCCTTTGCTATAGAATATGGAGTCATAAAGCTAGAAATCCAGAGTTTTTACAAAATCCATTAGATTTTTAACTTCAATTGAAAATCCTTCGTTCCCCTTATAATAGTTACGCATTTAAAAGTACCCTTTGCTAATACTGCTGGGTGCAGGGGTGTATTTCAGCTCCTGTTTCCTTACTGTACTCTCACCATTTCTCATTTGTCTTTTCTTATGTGTTTACCTTCTTTGTGTCATTGTAAAATTACAAGTGTTTAGAGAAGGTAAACTCTATCATCCCCTGATAGGACTGGTCTCATTAGCCCCTTTTCTCACAGGCAGCCTTGTGTACACTTTCATTTGTGATTAACTGTACCTTTGGCTAAAATGGCCTCTTGCAACGCCTGGGGTTGAAGAGTGTGTGAGGTAGATCAGGCAGAGATTGCTGCCTCTAACAGCCTGTCACAGGCATCTCATGTGCATGTTCAGCCTCGGAGCGACAAGAATTTGGCTCATGTGTGCTGCAGTGAAGTTTTAGAGCAGCCCTGTGAAGGGACAGCTCTGTTTACAAGAAAGAAGGAGAAACGGGTCTTTAGGAATTATAAATTGTGTTTATACGCAGCCAGAATGACACTTTCTCTGCATTGGCAAGCGTGTCAACACAGTCAGCCCAGAGTGGGTTTTGCCATGCACATAATTTACACACAAGTTGAATATTATACCAAATAAAGCAATGAATTGCTGATTCTGGAAATATCCCTACATTCAGGTATCTTACCACCCTTGCTAGTTCCAGTAGAGAAGCTACAGTTCAACCTGAAGAGGTCAATATCTGTCATACCTGAGATCAGTTCTGTTAAAATATTCATTTGATTGGGAGATTGTAATATACACACATTTACTGAATTTGGAAATTTGTAGGAAAGTCCCAGATTGTTTCAGAATTGGTTATGAAAACTTGAGTGACACTCCAGTAGTGATGATATGCTCCAAGCCCTAACTGGTCATTGCTGTCCTTAGTTCCGATGTGCTGTTATTGCAGAAGATGTCATGAATGCATTGGATGTTGGAATAGTAATAACTTCCTTCCTATGCTACAAAAATCGGTCTTGTGGCAGATTGATGATATGATCATTAATAATGAGGAGTCAGTGTTGGCAGATCACACATAAGCCAACACAATAAATCAGATTCTTAAGGAGTATGTATGGCTGGTGGTCATAGAGCTGGTGGAAAAAAGTGTTTGTCTAGCTCTTTGCTATCCCTGTTACAAATGACTAACCTCACTGAGATTTGCCAAAATAAATGAACTTAAGTAAAAATAATTTTAAATGTTTTCTAGGTTAAAACAGTTGCATAAGTAATTCTGAAAGCACAGTAGAAATGACAGTACATGGAGTGGTGGTGGAAGGCAAGGGGAGGTAGTCTTCACCGTATTCAGGTGCATCCAAAAGGTCTTCAGGTCATGTTTAAAACTGCTAGAAGAAAGGAAACCTCAAGGTCAACCTGCTTGAGTCCAAATAAAAGAAACCCCAAACATAAAATGTTGCAGCTGTATGCAACACCGTACCACAGAGGAAGTAATCTTTGCAGTTATTCATTCTTGTATTAACAGATGCTTGATGACAAGATATTTTGAATAGAAGACAAAATATATTGTGCAGTAAGGCTGCTCACTGTGCACCTGGACAGGAAGGACACAAGGGCTTTATATCAGAAAAGACTGATGCCCAAAGAATGCAGAAGAAATTCAGCAACGTCTAAATCAGAAAAGTGCTTATTTATTTTTATGAAAACAGTTTAAGACCCTGAGATTACGTCACTGTGTTTCTCTGTATCTAACTGAACATTTTTAACTAAGCGAAAAGAAGTCCCACCTTATTTTCGTGAACTTTACAAGGGTTTATTAAACTATTTGCATGTCATCTCTGACAGAGCGCTAAGTTCTACAGATAGTCATCTAGAAGCAAGGAGCAGCATTGCCAAGTGTAGTAGCACTTCCTAAACACTCCAATGTGTTGCAGAGAAGTCAGTATGGTTGATTGACACTGCTGCCAAATTACTCAAATACAGAGACTGATGCTTTGTCAGCTGCATAAGGAGATGACGGCTCTGAAGTTCAGGAGCTCATGCTGCTTTCTTCTCTGGTGGGAAGTTGTGTACTAACCCAACTACTTTTGGAAAGATGCCAGCTGGAAGGGCTTGCAGATGGCCCTTGTAAGCGGGATGATCTTTCTAGAAATAATGTGGTTATCACACATCTGTCTGTCACAGCAGGAGGTAGTACAGACGCTGTTAAAACAATTTTTGTGGCCAGGTGAATTCAAAGCATAGGGAACAGAATTACAACCTTGTGTGGGGTTTTCAATGCTGTGAACTTAGGAAGTGTCTGGAGACTTTTGTGCAAATTCGGCAGTCTGGAAAGGACTGTGAATATACTCCATGCTGCACAGTGATGAAGGTTCTTGACCAGGATGGGCTTCCAGCCCCCTTTACTGTCAAAGAGGTCATGAAATATATTACATTCTTTGACACTTTTGTTTAACATCCTGCTTTGTTAAATCAGCAGGAAAGGTAACCACATTCAGTACCATATAGATGCCAAATATTTAACCTGAACATTAAATCAGAGGTCCCAAATCTGCTGACTTGTGTTACTTGCTCTTTGCTGATGGCTGAGTATTGGTTATTCAAACATATGTAAGCAGACTACATATTATTGACTGTTTCAGCACCTCTGCCAAGAGGTTTAGCCAGGCCATTAGTATAGAGGGGAAAGAGGTCCTGCTCTAACCTTGCTTTGGTGGAAAATATCCTGAGGCAGTAGTCTGTGCTGATGCTACACTACTGAAATTTGTGAGAAGAGCAATGCTCCTTCACCAGCATATTTTTTTTCAAAAGGCATGCAGGGAATAGCAAAAGCCAATATAGTATTTAGGATGTAAAAGCAGCATGTCTGGATTAAGAAGCATCTGGCTTCAAATAAAAGTAAATATCTATCGTACATTAGTTGTTGTCACTCTGCATATGGCTACAAAACTTGGATGTTTTATCGTCTCCACATCTAGCATCCAAGCCATTTCCAATGCATTGCTTTCATGCCCTTGCTGCCATAAAACTGCAGGATATTGCCCTGGATGATGCATTCCTAAATTGCTGTCACACTGTCAGCACAGAAGAAAGATTATAGGACATCCAGTTATGCCAGACTTGCTTATCATGTTGGACAACAGATTGCCCAAAACTGGTTTCTACGGGCAGTTGAAATGAAGAGTAAAGCTCAGAGGCAGCAAAATGAGGAGGTTAATGGGTAGGTTTAAGGCAAATCCTCGCTTATGTGTCATCAGTTTCACAGTATGGGAAATTTAATCTGAAGATTTCCTGCTCTGGTGAGGAATGGGTACTTATGCCATCATAACATTCAAATAAAATTTGAATGGCACTGTATGGTAAAAGTGAATATGGTAGTGAAAACATTATATCTGCACACTTCACAGAATCATGAATATGTCAGTCTTCCTGGGACAATGAAACTAAGTCCTTATGTACTGATGGAAAACAGAAATCACAACCACTCTTTCCATCCCTTGTGCTGCTATGTTTTTGAATTTGCCATTTCTCCAGGCTCAAGTACAATGCATCCTAATGAACAAGAAATCTGCCAAAGGGAGCAAGAGACCTGCATGGATGACTAAAGAACTCCTGTCATTACTCGAACATAAGCAGGAAATACACAGGAGATGGAAAAAGTGTCAGGCCACTTGGAATGCATACAGAGAGAGTGACAGAGTAAGCTGACAAGGAATTAAATCTCGTCAAGGCTGCTAAGGAAAACAAGAAGGGCTAGGCCACTCATGATCATCTTTGAAAGGTCATGGAGATCAGTAGAGGTACCTGAGGACTGGAAGAAAGCAAATGTCATCCCAGTCTTCAAAAAGGGCAAGGAGGAGGACCCAGGAAACTACCATCTAGTCAGCTTGACCTCAATATACCTGGAAAGGTAATGGAACATCTCATTCTGGAGGCCACCTCAATCCACATGAATGTCCAGTAGTAAACATGGATTCGCTAAAGGGAAATCCTGCTTGACTAACCCCATTGCCTTCTATGATGAAGCAACTACCTTGATGCTTAAGGAGAGAGCAGCAGATATTGTCTATCTCGACACTGTCTCACAATATCCTCATAGGCAAACTCAGGAAGTGTGGGCTGGATGAGTGGACAGTGATGTGGATTCAGAACTGGCTGAATGACAGATCCCATAGGGTCATAATCAGTGGCACGGGGTCTTGGGGGTTGGAGGCTCCCAAGGTTCAGTAGTGAGCCCAGATTGTACTAGATGACAATGTCCCTTCCAATCCAAACTATTCTATGATAAAAAGATGTGTATTCTGCTTGTACATCTTATTCTTGGGACCATTAGGTAATGACAGAAAAATCAAATTGTTGACTATTTGCCAGAACCATTAAAAGAGGTTTTAATACTATATCCATGTTTTTAACAGCAGATGACCCTTTTTCCATATCAGAGAGAGAAGGAATAGGATCCTACAATTACTGTAATTGGCATTCAAATTGCCTAAACATATGGAATGCATTGATTTGCACAAGTACAGGCATTTTTTAATGTGAATCTTAATTTTTATGTACACTGACACCATCCAGATTGTGTGAATTTGCTTTTTTTGTTGACCCATTACAATGGAAAACATGTAGCCAAGCAAATCTCAAATTGACCATTGATCTGTTTCAAGTTTCACACATTTTGCAGAATTGAGTCTGTAATTTCTTTTTTGAAATGATGTTGCTGAATCCCCTAGAAATTTGTAACAAATTTTATGAGGACTAGTAATTCAACATGCTGTAATTATTTTCTGCAAATGCAAACAGATTTTCTCACAGTTCTTTAGTGTTTCTCATTTCTGGTCATTCATAAAGATTTAATCCTGAAGGGCCTGTTATCTGATAATATTCCAAAATTTAGGAAGTTTCTAAATTAGTTCCCATTCTTCTTGAAATCATTGAACCGTATTATTTATACAGGGATTTGCATCCCTGTGTTCATCTCTCGTAGCACTTCCTTTTGTACACCTCTAATAAAAAGGTTATCATTCCTTATCCTGGTGTAAAGGCTTTTAAGATACTGCACTGTGAGAACTGAGTACTGGGTGCTTCATCTGCTCAGTGAAACATCTAGAAGGAGCCTCTGTCCTCTATATCTCAAATGGGATCAAAGATTAAAATTGCTTTATATAATAATGTATTTCCTTTCCTACTCACACATTTACAGAAAATTCTTCTATACATATCGGTAAGAAGGTTGATTTTTCAGATTACTCCATCTTTTGAGGAATATATGTCCCAAGTGCCCATGAATAGCAGTCAGATATTAACCATCATGGTTAGATAGGATTTTTGATAAGTAACTTGAACTGTGGAATATTCCCTGCTTACGTGTTTCAGCCTAGATCATGCTGTATACTGAGATGGGAAAAGATGCTGACTATTTGCAGCAGTCACTATATATTTGTAAACCTAACAAGTTCTTATTTTGCTTTTAAATTTAATTTAGAAACCCTCCTTCTATGATACGTCATTGGCAGTTTAGTGGCTGAGAGATCATAGAATCATGTTAAGGCTGTAAAAGATGTCTAAGATCTTAACCCACTGAACTGCGTCCCCAGGTGCCATATCTGCAATTTTTGGAACACTTTCAGGGATGGTGATTTCATTATTTCTCCCTGGGCACCCTGTTCCAATGCCTAACCACATTTTCAGTGAATAAATTTTTCCTAAAGCCCAATTTAAACCACCCCTGGCACAAATTGAGGCCATTTTCTCTCATTTTGCCACTTGTTACCTGGGAGAAGAGACCAACCCCCACCTCACTACAACCTCCTTTTAGGTAGGGGGTTCCCCTGAGCCTTCTTTCCTGCAGCCTAGAGAACCACAGCTCAGTCAGCTGCTGCTCATGGAAAACTGAATTTCATTATATGCTTGTCTAAATACCAAAGCTGGTAGTTTGGTTGCCTGTGTATTAAAAGCATGTTGCTTACTCAGCATAAGCTCTGAGACATCATCTTACTTAGCCAAATCAAACAGCTTTACTAATATAGATTGAATTCAAACAGAACTGTAGAGTTTTCTCAGAGTCAGAAAGTGAAATCAATTTACGCATGCACAGTATTGAGCAACAGAAATCACAATATACCGGATGTCCCTTCAGTAGAGGTGAAATTTAGGCAGTGAAATTTTATACCCATGAAACAGAACCATCTGAAAGTATTTTTCCAAATTGTTTTGGGAGGTACAATTCTTTTTATGCTTTATTTTTGATTAACGCATTCAAGGAACTATTTAGATGAATGCAAACACATTCTTAGGTAGAACAACTTTCTGTGCTAGCAGAGGGGTCTGTGGTGCTTGCACAGATCAACATAATATGATAGATGGTAAGCTCAGGGTGCTGTTGGGTTGGACCCCAACCAGACAGACTTTTGCATGAACTAGTGCTTATAGCTTGGAGGAGAAGAGGAACAGCTCTGCAGCTACTGCTGCTGCCTGAGCTTACAGCAAGCTTGTAGTGCCTTGCCTGCCACCAGCCAGCCCACAGAGGCGATGAACTTGGTAAGTAGCACGTGGTGCACAGCTGGGCCCACAGAGTGAACCTGTCAGGGACCTGACTGCGGCATGTAGCTCATGTCACTGCTGAGGTGGGGTCATACTGCCAGAACAAGAGAGCCCCAGTTGCTACAATAACTCATTCTGAGATTTGGGAAAATGAGGATGTATCCAACATCTTATGATAAACCACATTTGACTAGTTTTTCCAGACTCTTAAGATCAAGTGATAGGTGCTTTGTATCTAATGGAAAAATTTGTTAAAATAAAACTCCTTCCACATTTGAGTTGCTCGCTCAACCTCTTGTCAAAGCAAAACACATCAGCTGTACTGCTACCCCATTCAGCCATGTATGGAGGCTTCTTGAGTCCTACCCAATGCTGAAGTATTTCATCAAGCCAGATTTTGTTATTGCCATAGCTGGAGATGACATAAGAAGAAACGTAGGATTTGCAACAAACTGTCTTAACATTTGTTAGGCTAAAGGGGAAATAAAATCACACAGGATAAGCTGACTGTAAGTCTTTAATATTTTTCTCTTCCTTCTCAGGATGTAGCTACTTAAGGTAGTTAGAAGCAATTTATATTGTGGTATAAATGTTTGAGGCAGAAGCATAAATAAAACATCCCTAAACTGGAAGCTAAATACAGATATAATATGTATTTCTTTTGTCAGCTTAGAAACTGTCTATTGTGTTTTAAATTCAGGTTTTTTTATGAGAACAGATACTGTCAGTTATTTTTGTATTTTGCTGGTGTTTGTATCACATTAGTTTTACTAACTATGTAATTTTTGACTGCTGATTAAGTGTCTAACTAGGTGTTTTACAGCAAAGAGAAAAACCTTATCACCCTAATGAAAAATATCCAATCCTCTTATCTATAAAAGTGATGGGTGCCTTGTGATATTTACAGTCTCACAACTTATTTTTATCTTGGTTAAGCAACTTGGAGGACTTGCTTCTGGTTTGGGGCAGAGCATACACAATAATGCATGGTTATGTTTCTGCTGAGGTCTTTCCACTCTCTCTTCCATTTTATTATTACTACTGTCTAGTTTAATGTAAGGTATTTCAACTATTCTCATGGGAGTTCTCTACTGAAGAGAAAGGTCTTGCTTCCATTGGGGTATACAGCATTGCCTAACCATGCCTGTGCTCTCTGCACAGTGTATCAGAGCTGCTTTTCTGCAAACAAAGTAACTAATTTCTTAAACAGCATACTCAAATAAAAATTAGGATTGTTACTTCATTTTCAGCAAATAAACCATAGTGACTCAAAAAGTGTCAGGGGGCAAAAGAGAATAGGTGTTCTTGTACCTGAACAATTTGCTGTATTTTTTGAGATGTCTCATCAGTTCAAGGCTGGATGCTGGATCTTGCCCCATCTCTCTGTGTAGCTGTAGATTTCTCTCTTGGAACTGGAAGTCTCATTAGGATCAGAGCATGAGGACTTGGTTGGGGGATCGCTCTCTGATTTTTAACTATGGAATAAAGAGGAAGAACACAGATATTTTGCTGTGTAGAGTGAATATGGTTATTGCAGCCGTGTATATGTTGAATGAAAATTTGCACGATAACAGTAACTGACAATTTTTCCTATCCTCGGAGGACTTTTTTTCATTTTAATGTTTGGCTTTTATTTCACGTACTCAATTTCTCCACTCACATCTAACAATGTAATTATTAGTAAATTCCCATGAGCAGTATTGAAGAAAGATGCTGTCTTAGGGATATTTTAAGTTTTTCAAGACAAAAAGGGCTTGGTATCAGAATTATTATTGATTTCCAGTCACTGTAAAGTACACACACATCACAATAAAGGTTAACTGCCTAGAAGAATGTAAAAGAGCAGTGACTTTAAGTAAAAAAAAATTCCAGATTAAGAAGAAATCAGACTAAAGTAAATGCAGTGAACTGCTTTCTTTGTGTCTGGAGTGTTTTCTTCATACGGCTACTGTAAAAACAATGTTTTCTTTTGTTCTTTTTAATGCAGGCAGGAACACATCAATATTTAATTTGACCATGAGTAATATATGTATTCCATTTAACCCCAAATATATTTTGGACCTTGTATGTTTTTATAATGATGATATGAATTTATAAATCCCTAATGCCCTTAATGCCACCCATATGTTGTGTTGAAATCTGTAAAAATAAAAGTCAAGAAGATAGTCATGGGCTCCAAAAGCTGAAAACCAACCTAAGCCAGTCTAACAGCTAAAGATTTGTCAGCTGGATCCTAATGCTCCTAAACCTTTGGCAAAACAAATGTTGCCCTTGAGAACTTATCTCATTATATCTGGGCATCTTAAATCACTCTACTGAAATAATACAAAATAAAATAAAATGCTCTGCTTCAAAATAGAAGGCATGATCCTGGCATCTGTGCTTCTGCCCCACGTGCTGTCCTTCTGTGCCACAATCAGCATGAGCTTTTCTTAGATTTGTGCTTGTGGGCATATGGACAACTGGAAGTCATTTGGAGATGCCAGTTGTCCTCATTATTATTTTTTTCTTTTATCCTTTTCCACTGTCAGTTGCTAAGGATAGTACTAGTTTTACTTTGAAGCAATATGCAGCCAAGATTACTTCATGTACATTTCTGAGTCTTAGGAGAAAAGGACAAGAAAAGCCATTATAAGGACTAGCATGAATGTATTTTCCACCAACAGAAGATGATGGTGATTCTTCATCATGTGGAAAAGCTCTGCCTTAGGTTTTTACACACACTTGCCCAGTACCTGCTGAAGACTAGTCAGATTAAAGCAATCAGGTGTTCTCATCAATTTACAAAATTTTCATACCTATTTGAAACCCAAGACTTCTAAAAGCTACAAGTCATTAGTAGTTTGGAGGTTACCTTGCCCGTGGGACTTAGAATTTCTTCTTGTCATCCTAGCTTTTGTTGGTAGCCTTTTGTTAGCTGACAATTGCTTTCTTCCTTTCACACCAGCTATTCATTTTGCTATATTTTTTCCCATCCACTCATAGTAAACTGATGAAGCAGCACAGCATTATAATGAATTCCTATTTGGTTAGGCAAAAGTTGGATTGTCATGAGTAATCGAATTACTCCTCTGGAGACAGGATTTCTAAGTAAAGTGATGAGGTGAGGCGATTACAGCTGTAACCCTTACAAGCATAAAAAGATGTGTTATGCTAATCCTTTGTGAATGGGTTGAATTGAAAGTGAAGGAAATAAAAAAGAATGCTCTTGAAAGAAGAAGGGGGTATGAAAGGACTACTGTGTCATTTATTCCCTTTTCATTCATCCTCTCTTGCTAAAGAGAAAAAAGATAGTGGTAAACTGGAGTACTTTACCTTTCAAGTTTGACATTCAAATCATTTAATCTTTAACTGCCTTAAATACTGTGTAAAAAAATGAGGGGGTGGGAGGATAGGTATAGCAAAAAAAAAAAGTGTGAAAAAGTGCCAGTTTGTATAGGCTGCTTTTTGTTAAGGTTGCTAAACGTGGTATGACCTTATCTTACCTTGTTGTAAAAGCAGCAGAGTGAGGAAGGGGGAAAGAGACACTGTGGAAAGTAAGAGTTATGCCAAACATTACCTTTATCTGAAAACACTTATAGCTCAAGTGTGAAATCCTTGTTACCCCCAGGCTTGTTTATTTTCTGTTTCTACTCTTTCAGCTGTTAAATAAGAGTGCTCTGTCTCAAGTTAATACCTAAAAGGACTTTTAAAGGTTCAACTAGAAGGAGAGATGGCATGCAAATTACAGTAAAGTGACTAACTGAATGCAGCGTTACAAATATGTCTTGTTAATTGGATAAGAATAAACAGCTTGTTTGTTTTTAGACAACCAACCTAGATATAAATGGCCAATGGTATTAGTAGCTTTTGGGTTTCTTCTGAGGGTTGGTTTTTTTTAAGATTTTGAACAATTTTCATTGTGTCTCTTTTTTTTCCCCCCTTCTGTGTACTTTTTGGAGGGTGGGAAAGTTAACCCCAACCAGCAATTAAGCACCCGCTCAACTGCTCTGCTCACCAGCAGAATGGGGAAGAGAATCAGAAGAGGGAAAACGTGTGAGCTGCGATAAGAATGGTTTAATAAGTGAAAAAGGGATTAATTTTTTTTAGAAAAGGGATACAAAGGCAGTCACTCACTACCTCCCACAGCCAGTCCCATTCCCAGTCTCCAAGCTTCGGAAAAATAGAATTCCCAGTTGTTATTTGAGTATGATATCATATGATATAAGATACCCCTTGGGGCCAGCTGTCCTGATCATGCCCCCTCCCAACATCCTGCCCATCCCCAGCCACTTGCTGGTGGGGCAGTGTGAGAAATGAGGAAGCCTTGATGCTGTGCGAGCACTGCTCAACAACAGCTAAAACAGTATTATCAGCACTGTTTTGGTCACAAATTGAAAATGCAGCACCCTAACAACTGCAGTGAGGAAGGTTTACTCCATCCTCAGACAGACAGATTCCTTAACAATGCTTTGACTTTAAGGTCATGCTTTTCTGCATACTGTATTTCCAGTGAGAATGGAGGAAGTTTCGGTAAAATTTCTTCCCCTACGTAGGTTTAGAGTGATGATTCAAATTTGGTGTTCTGACATTTCATATTAATGAAATTCTCCATTAGCTCTAAATTTGGAAAAAAGATACCAATGGGCACAGGGGAATGAACTGCTTATTTTTCCCCGTCAGATACCTGAAGTGAACTGGAATTTAAGAACATGGCCTTTGAAGGAAAAGGAGAAAAATTATAATTCCCAGAATGTACTACTTTACACTTACATTTCCCCTGAATTCCTTGAGTTCATCTTCCCTGAAAAGTCTCTCTTTACTACTCTCTTACTGTTTTGCCCACATCCCTCTTGAAATTTTTAATGTATTAGCTAAGGTGAAAAGACTTCTTTTAACTTTAGAAATTATTCTCAAGCCATTTCTGTTCATTTCATTGTGGCTGGAACAGACCCTTGTGCACAAGGAGCCCTGTCTGAAGTGGGAGGGATAACCCAGCTCTGAACCTAACTCAGCTTAATCTCAGCTGTAATCTTCCCTGATCCAATGCTGAAGACAGGAATGAAATCCAAGATGACATATTCTGTTACTAGAGTATTTGATGGGCCGAGCATGTGAGAAAGGTCTCTACAAAACTCTGAGCAGGAGTTCCTTAGAGTTGTTACCCACCTGCAGCAGCACAAGCATAGTGGAAGTGCTGTGGGGGAAGAATATTTGGGTTGAGTGGGGAAGCACATATCAGTTATACAAAGCTATTTCCTCTGGAGTTATGGGATGAGGATTATTTGCCTTTTTCAGAAAAATTTGTTTGAATTTGGCTGTTGCTGTCACTGGGTTTCCAATCAGCATTTGTAATTAAAAGTTCTTCAGTATTAATGGTACCTTTTATCCTTGCCAAAAGACGAGATTAGTGTAAGATGGTTCATTGTAATGAAACTGGTTTTGAATTCACATTCACTAAGTGAACATTGTTAAGTCAATGAGCTGAGTGAGAATGAAATTTAGTGTATTGTTACTAAGTAAAAGATTTCATGTTTCTTGAAAGAGGCTTTGCAAGTGTTCAATAAACAGAGTGAAAATTGATATTATATTAAAAATATCTTCTGGTGATAAAACTGATTTAATAAATACCTGCAATGTCTATGAATGTTTAATAAGGCATATTTTTATTAGTGGGCAAAAATACATTTTGCTGTAAGTGTCTGAAATAAGATTTTTTTGCATATGATTCTGCTGGAAGCTTAGAGCAAATACATTTAACTAATTATTGAAAAATGTTTCAGTAAGTATTGCTTTATGTAAACTGGTAGTCCTTAATTTGGCATTTTTTTTTGCTGCATTTCATTAAGCAAAAGGCAAAATATTGAAATAAGGCTTTTTTTCCAGTAGTTTCTTCCAGTGAAACCTCTCCTTTTTTGTCCATCCTGGCATACCCCCCTTGATTTCAGTCCTGCTCTCAAATGCATATGGAGTTGCTCAATTTGGGTCTCAAGAGAGTAACCGAATGTAAAGAATATTTAAAATATTTGAAGTAAACTGGAACATTTTTTAGTTTAAAAACCTGTTCAGACTAGTTCAAAATACTAATAAATTAAAAAAAAAATAGACAATGAAGTTTAGTCATTGCTTTTCTTATCTTTAATCTTAATCTGATTTGGATTCATTCATTTGGTCAGTAAAGGTTCTTCTATAAATTATTTCTTCATGCTAGGAAAAAATTACACAGGGTTAAAAACCTTAAAAGAAACATCAAGGGTAAAAGCAGTCCAATACTTTGAGACAGGAATTGTTTGATTGTGGAGTGGGGGCCAAGGTAAGGGAAGGTTAAATGACAGGATCATGGTTGATATTTTCTGTTAAGTAGAAGGTAACACCACTTCCCTCATTACAGTGATGGTTGGTTGCTTCCATCTGCACAGTAAAAAACAGGAAGGGATGTATGGGCTCCAACTAAAGGTGAAGGCTTACTAGCAGTGACCCAAGGTATATATCACAAGGAGCTTGATCCGTAAATGACTCCATGCAGATTTGATAGTGCCTTTCATTTGTGATTCCTAACACTATTTGCATTCCTGTTCTGCCCATCTCACAAAAAGGCAGACAGTTTATACAGAGTTAATGGTGGTTTTCTGGGGTGGCAGCACATGTAATTGGATCTGGAATTCCGATTGCTAACCAGCACAAGGGATGGACTTTCTGGAGGGTGCAAAGTAATGTCTGTAACAGGTCTGGATTGTGCCTTTGGAAAGAAGGAAAGCAACAGGCCACCTCTTTCACTCACAGAGATACACATTTGGATTTTCTTCTCTTTTCATTCACATATATCTGTCAGATTCATGTAGCAAGGAATACAATTCCAGTCCAATTTAAACGGACATTTTACAATCACAAAACACTGATTTCATTTACATTTCTTACTTATCTTTTTCAGCATTTCGTCCTGCAGAAGTGTTCCAGTGATAAAAAAGCTTTTACAGTTTCCTGATGAAGTTTAACGTAGTCCCAACTTGTTTAATATTTGCTTCAGACGTACATTAATTATCTCCATTTTCTGTTTCTTAAATGCTTGAAATATGCAAACAGTTTTGTATTTAATTTTACATTTTGAGTATCTGGTAAATAGGAGGCATGATCCTATTGGATTGCACTATGTTTTCATGTAGTACTTACTAGTCTTATCATTACACCAGAATCAGGCAAGAGAATGTCTATCAGATATTATCATTCCATTCATTGGCTAATATATCTCCCAGGTGTACATTTCTTTTCAGACATTAGTTGAAATATGACAATTCATCTGATTTATGAGAGCTGTTCAGGCAATCTGAAAGTCATTTCCTGTGTTGGTGCTGTCTGAATATATAAGGGTGAATCCATCAGCCCAAGTTTGAAAATCTTGGCCAGCTGTCTCTAAGAAAGCTGATAGTCAACATTGCTTGGGTTTTAAGGAATAAGAAGTTGAAGTGAACCATTCATTAAAATCATATCAAGTTAGTCAGTGAATAAATCCATTTTTCCCTTCCTTGAAAAGACGAAAGGCTATTTTTGCCATGAATGGCCAGGAATACATGCTTATAAATGGGAACTTACTATGTGGAGTGGCCTGGGTGTTTCAAATTTCAATTCACATTTGCCAAAGGGACAATGTAAATGAGGTATATAAAGGTGTGTCTTAGCTTGTGTCTCTGAACACTAGAGCACACTCTTTTAATGTCAGTGTTTGTTTAATACAATCTTTGTTCTCATTTTAAGATGCAAATTTGGTTTTGGTCATTGTAAGACATAGCTCAGGGCCTCTGCATAGATATTTTTGCCACCTCATCTGCAAGAGTTCTTGGCACTCCATCAGTTTAAGGTGATTTTCTCCGGCAAATCAGTCACATTTTAATCAGATCACAACTGACTGAAAACCCTAAAACCAGATTTAAAACATAAATACCAGAACAGTAATCTTCTTTGCCGGCAATCCATTACATAAATCATAATACAATATTTGCATGTTATAGTTGGCTTCATTTATTTTGACTTGTATGTGAATTTGAAGCTTTTATTATATATGGTTGTGGTTTTTTCCGTTGATACAGCTGTATTTTCCTGGAGAAAAAAGCTGAGAAATCAGCACCCGAAGGCATATCCAGTACAGAGCAGGTCATTTCATCCTCTGGATAAAAGCAACCAAACGCTGTACTACCTGTGTAAAACGCATGACTGAGGGGGCACCAAAGTCATTTTCAAACTGATACTTTTTAGTTCTGCATACTGTACAGCCCATTACTGCCCTTCCTACAGCCTTGCTGTCTTCTGCCAGAGTCTGTGCTTTGTGAAATTAAAAACTGGTTCGTCTTTTCCTTTTATAAACCAGTATAATAACAGATATCTAACTTTAATCATGGAAGCTCTCTATTACACCTGGTTCCCCTTCACAGTCCTGTGTTTCTATTTTCTTGAGTAATGGAGATAACAAAAAATATCTTTATTTTTTTCCGATGGGGGAGATTATTAGAATTTAAGATTTGAAGATAACAAAACTTCAGTTTTAAAAGAAAAAAATGTGAAAAAGTAGAGCCAAAGGTTCAGAAAGTGGCAATACACTTAAACAGTCTTTTTTCCTGGAGGTCTGTTTTGTCCTGTAGTCTGGAGGACTGCCATCTCTTCTTCGTGCTTGAAAGTTTCTTTGACATATTAATAATGTAGGAATATATAGAAAGAGAGGCAATGACACAGTATGAAAGGCTTTTAATATCATTACAGGTCCTGATCTGGACTCAATAATCAATGGCAATCAACCCAGAGCTGTGATTATTGATGTGTTTTTCATACAGTTGTCATTGCATTAGCTGCATTTTGTTGCAGTGTCATTATGTCTGTATTTCTAGATGTCAAATGTGATAAACAAGCCTACAGACAGGCTCGTGACTTCTTACACAAGGTTTAAGGCTTAGGTAACATATTTGGGTTGGAAATGGCAGCATAGCAGAAGATGACAAAGCTTTTAGGCAGCTAACGGCTGTTGCCCTCACATCACAGCTGGTAGACTAGCACGGATAAGCACCACAGCTTTGATGTTTCAGTCCAAAATCAGGTGGCCAAGCTTAAAGTGCTGACATAAGACCTTTCAGATGTATTTGGATAAGCAGATTTGGGAGCAACTGCATAATTAGGGTAATGGCTGAGATAGTACTTGCAGCCTGCTGTGATGTGCAGCTGGGTGATACCCCCCACTGGTTTGGAAGTGGATATTTGCCTTTCCCTCATGCTCCCAGACATCCAGCTGTTTAAGACACCTATTAGTGCTAAAAAGTCCAGGAGAACCTCAAGAGTTTTGACCCATGTAACTTTCTGGGAGTGGATGCTCTTCAGATAGGAAGGCTTTACATGGGAAAAAAGGGTTCTCTGCCATGGCTGTTGCACTCCAGTGCAGTTGTTTCCCAGCCAGCCCAGTGGACTCATAGAAACAGTACAGCATGTCATTAAGGTACTACAGAACTGAAGAAGTTACAAATAAATTCTCTAAATGGAAGAATATAACTCTTGTGAAAGAAAACATCTATTAGAGTATATCTATTTACGCTTTCACTCTATTTGAAAAAGTACCAAATTTTGCAAGAAACAAAATACTGAAGACTGTCAGTCATTGACAGTAATAATCTGGGATACTAATAACAGATGGGTTATTAAAGATTATATATAAACTATATATATATATGCCATGTACAAAATCTAATCTATGCATGTTTGGAAAAAACTAGGACCTACCTCCAAAGGAAGAATTAGCCGCTTGTTTTCTTGGAGGGTCCTGTGTATTTTCTCACCTTCCACCATTCTGAATGGCATATAACAACTGACGACTGCTATCAAAGGCTAAATTTAACACTATATAAGGTTTAATTTGTGTGGGTTTGGTTTTTTGGAAAGGACAAAGGAAAGACTATTTCTGTTCTTTCTCATTGCCTCCATCTTTTGAGTCCATCTCCAATATTATTAGCCCTGCATTTGATATAAGAAAATTTTCTTCTTGGGAATTTCTGTATTTTGAGCCATCGTTCGTGATGAGAGTTTGCACTTTTCTGGTGGAGGAGAGTTAAGCTGTCCTTACTTCCTTCAGTGTAATTACACAGGTCTGCAATAACTCTACAACACCTACACTACCAGTAAATTCTCACTTGTGATTTTATAGTTGCTTAAATTAGCAGAAGTTATTCACAGAATGTAATTTTCAATAAATATAGCAAAATGGAACTTCAGACATTTGAGAGTAATATTTTTCCCCATAAACCCTGCCATGTGCCTAGATAAGTGATAATGATCATTATAGTGTACTTTCTTTGCTAAACTTCTTAAATGCTACCTGGTGGAAAGGCTCATAAAGATGAGGCATTTTGTATATTTGTTTTCAAACATCACTTTTTTCGTAATTTTCTTTTAAGAATTGATTCTGAGCTAACAAGCCATATAGGACTCATTGTCAACACCAGGTAACTTCTCAGTGCAGCGTCTTGCACAGTTGAAATTTTGTAACATTGTCCCAGTTTGAGACAAATTCGGAGGAACGTCCTAATTTGAACGTCCTTTGATAGAAGGCAGGTTTCAGCTGCCCCTCCCCCACCAGGTTGGGAAAGAAATATTCCTCGGAGGAAAGTGGATAAATATAAATAAATAAATATATAAATATATTTATAAAATATTATATAAATATACTATATAATATAATATATTATGTAAAAATATAAATAAATAAATAAATATAAATAAATA